>JAJHZJ010000755.1:622500-699667 GCA_023548195.1 Bettongia penicillata ogilbyi
TTATTACCTGTACATTTCCCACCATCCTTTTTTCTTCTATTCATCATTCTCTCTTTTTCTCTCTCTCTTGTTCCTTCCTGCTCCCCTTCCCTCTCTCTTTTTTCTCTCTCTCTCCTGTCCCTTGTGTGATGTCTACTTTGTTTCTGACCTCTTCATTCTTTTAACTTTTCTTCCTTATATCATCCCCCCTTTGCTCTTATCCCCTTCCCCTCCTATTCCTCTAGAATTCATTTTGAGGCATGATGCTTTCCTAGTCTTACACTTCTGAGACTGTGTTTCATGATGAGGTCACAAATGGAGAAATAAAGTTTAAGAAGGCTTGTCCTAATCGGTGCTCTCCTTATCTAGGAAAGGCCTCTGTTCCTTTGGAGCTACAAGCACCTCTGCTTCTCTCTACCCTAAAATTCATAGAGTCCCTGCTCCCTTGTGACACCAAGAGTTCCTTTATGCCTTAAACTGCCATCTGGAACTGAGTGTGAGCAATGGAATTTTTAAACGATGCTTGTTCTTTTGCCCATTACCTGTGTAGGAGCCCCATGTAATAACTTTCTGACAAGTTATCCAGTTCTTTTATAGTTTTTGAGATGAGAGCTCCTAAAACTGCTATCAACGTTGCTTCCAAAGTCCGTAACTGGTATTGATGCCACGTGTGCCCCCAACCCCTTCCATCTCAAATATCTTTTTTTTTACTTCCTAAGTTGTCTTGGACTGTGGACATGTCTCACTTTTACCTTTTGTCTTCTATTCGGCTCCAGAATTCAATTTGATGTAGTACTTTAAATGTTGGAGGGGATATTGAAAGAGTATAACTATTAATGCTCCCCATTTTCTTTCATCTTGGCTCCCCTCTGATATATATTATCTTTAGGGAGTGTGCATGCATATGTGCATTTTTGTGTGCATATTTTGCAGGGACAAATCCCATGATATCAACGGTTTTAGGAAACTCCTAGAAGAGAAAATTTTCTTTATCAATACGCATCCATATTTTTTCTATCACTTAAGAGTTTTAGAGAATTGCCTAATGCACTGAGAGTTTGAGTGAAGTGCCATGTTTATTTATGTGAGTTGCTTGGGTATTACATATCCAGTATATATCAGCGGCAGGCCTAGAACACAGATCTTTCATCAACACTAGTTCTTTATTCATTATACGCACTGCCTCTCATCTGTGTCTATCTGTCAATCATTATGATTATGATCTAGATATATCTAGCTATATTAATCATCTATCCATTTAGTGTAAAAAAGTATATGATAGATGTTAACTCTTCCTTCTAGCTTTTTGTTATACGTCAGTTTGATTAGCATTCCATTTACACATACATGTCTTTACCCAAGTTGCTGAATAATACCAAACATAGGGCCATGGGCAGATCCCTGGGACAATACAATTCAGATCTGCCTTTGGGCCACCATTAATCTACTAATGACTGGGATTGGTCATTCTGCTAATATACGGTATCATGATGGATACTTAAACTAAGAAGAAAAGAAAAAAATGAAATTTTGCTGCTTCTTGCAAGTTCTAGAGTCTATCATAGAAGACAATTTTGGAAGTTTTGATGAGAAAGCAACTTCTCATGATCTACACAATGATGATCCATTGATGAAATCAGTGGAACCAAGGGGAGAGAGCTCAATAAGTATTGGATGTTAGAATTTAAAAAAGCCTATTGGTAGTTGATGAATTCCTCTTATGGACCTGAGGTCTCCATGTGTGAAAGTGACATGAATTGTGATGCTATAATTCCCAGAGGATTTGAAGAAGTGTTGACAGGACTGGGCACAACTTTTCAAAACTTAAAATCAATTCATGCTTCTTAATGATTCATGTTAAAAATGAATGAATAGGAAATTATTAAAAAAAAACTCTAGGTACTAAAATTTATGATGATATAGTGTAAAGAGAACTGGAATTGGAATCACAGCATCTGAGTTTGAATCCTGGGTTAATTATTTGCTATCAGTATGACCTTGTAATCTACAGAATTTTTGTTGCAAAGCAAAGTTTAAGCATGGACAAAGTTTAAACCAGCTCAATACAGGCCACCATATTTATTAGCTGGCTTCACATACCAGCTCATGCCTCAATTTCACATTCAACCCAGATATCTTGCAATGAGCCTAACCTTTTGATCTCAAGTTCCTTCACTTCTGCTTTCTATCTTTTGGGCACGGTAATCCACTCAACACTAAAATTATTTCTATAGAGGATGTGGGAGTTGACTGTCCTATATATCAATTAACTATCTCTAAGACTCCTCAAATTGCAACTGCTTTCCTTGTGCACCATTCCCATCATGTGTTATCTTCCCCTATTAAAATGAAAGTTCCTTGAGGTCAGGGCTCTCTCTCTTTTTCTTTCTTTATTTTTTATTTCAAACAGTATTTAATGTGAATCTTGTTTCATATATATGTATATACTTCATCTCTGGACAAAAGCTATTTTTCAAGTATTACAAATAACCATCTATATCTTATTCTCTAATATCATCTTCTTAACCAGCAACTCATTTTCCCTAATTTTCCCAACCTAGTAAATCCTGTCTTACAACAAAGAGAATTTAAGCCACACTCAACCAACAATGAATATATGATAATTTGTTTATTGTTCTGGCAACAGTACAATTTTATTGTATTTTCAGTGCAAATATGCAGTATTTAAATGTGTAGTGGATTATTTTATCTTTTCTATAGCTGCCTATCCTGATCCTTCATAATTTTTAGTCTTCTTCTCTTGAAATTATATATAATTTATGTTTGTATGAATATGTGATCTACCATTCCAGTAAAAAAAAACAAAAACAAAAAACACCTTTTAGAGTACAGTCCATTTTTTCACATGCACTGTGCCCGAGCATTGCCTTGCATATATAATCTAGGCATTTAATAGATGCTCATTTGATTTAATGTAATTTATTCATTACCTTGAGTATTACCATTTGAATTATTGGTTCTATTATTTTAACTTCCTTGAGGGAAGAGTTGATTTTTTTTCTTTATCTTTCTGAATGCCTAAAAATATCTTGTACATAGTAAATACTTAATAAGTTTGTTCAATGGATAATTAATGGAAAATGTGTTCAAAACTCCAAATGATTAATTTATTGCTTACTTTTTGAGCATGAATCATTCATGTAAATATTAGGTTGGAAAGGATTGTTTTAAGAAATATACCTTTAATAGCTGTTGAAATATTAGGACAGCATTCCATGTATCAAGGTAAATCTTGGACAAAGCAAGAAAAGAAAAAAAATGAATTAACAACTGCATACATTAATAGAAAGCAATGTCATAAAAATTGTTAGTCCAGTCCTATTCTATGAAAGCTGGCCATTTGGAGGGCATTGGCCATCACCTGGCACACTGTATTTGATTCATTGATGTATGATTGCTAAGAGATTAAATTCTAAATCCTGTGACATGTGCTGTCAGGATTGAGTCCTTCCATTATCTAAAGATCTCTGATAGGTATGGGTACTACCCACTGTTGCATTCATAGCTCCTCTACACTTTAGTAGATGGTTTGCTGAGTTGCTGTAACAAATATTTTCTAATATACTAAGAGGACTTTAATTTCATCATAGTTGATATTCCCAGTAACAATGCAGATCATGCCCTTTTCTTTCTGTTATTTTGTAGTTTGCCATAGAGAATTAATAACTAAATCACTAATATATTAATGATTTAGTTATGATTAAAAAAAGTCCAGGCAATTATATAGGCAGGACCTCAGAAATCAGATATAGTCTCCTGCCCAAATTGGACCTGAATTCTTTGTAGGATGACAGAATCTCCCAGAACCTATGCCAAAAGACACAGGGTCACATCTATTCCACGTAGGAAAAAAAAAAATTCATTACCTGAACCCAGTATTGTCTCTATGTCATGACAAAGAGAGAGTGGGGAACTTGCTGGAGATAGAATGGAAAAGGAAAGTTTAAAAGCAGTTTGGTGTAGGACTAAGCTATGATTTTGTGAGTTAACATTGAAGTGCTTTTTGATTGCTGCTGGTTCCAGAAGAGAATAAAGAGATGTGAGGAAAGTTTAAAGGGTAAAAGATTCACTTACCTTAGCTGACATTTGTCAGTTTTCTAGGTTTAATATGCTCTCCTCTCACAATACAATTTAAAAGGATCCCTTATACTTTTATGTAAAATACAAGACATTATGTCAGGAAATGTTGAAATGAGTTTAAATCAACAAGATTTTAAAATCAAATTGACTTGTCCTCAAAGTGAGTTAAAATCAAAATGAGTTACCATCAGTGTGAGTCCAAATTGGGTCATGTTAATAAAATGAGAAAAGCTTGAGCAACCTGATGAAACTTGGCAGTTTCATCATCACAAACATTCCCCAGTGAGATAATGAACTTGACAATAACTCTTCATATTCTTAAGATATGATAGCACAAAGTCATTATAGGAAATATCAGTATGATGGCAATTCAGACCAACTACAATATCCTTCCAAAGTGATTCCGATCGCCTGTGATTGATGCATTATTGGAAAGTGAGTTCCCTTTCATTTCTATTCATTAATACCAGAAATAATAATACTGACGAGGTAACTTGGGTTATATCTGAGTGGTGATAGAATCAAAATTATAATGGGTGAATTACAAAAAATGGTCATCTGGAGTTAGCTTCAGTATTTCCTTGAATATTTCTCATCAGAAAATTTAAAAAAAGTAGAAGTGTCAGCAGAGACACCCCATCCTGTCCAAACGTAATATTGTCTAGTCTCATTTATCTCTTTAAGACTTAGTGAGATTACGATTCTTCTGCCCCCTCTCCAAAGTCCTATTCTGGTCAAAATGTTTCTCTTCTTGGAATGGGCAGCATTCTATTTTTATTCTAGACTTAAAGCTAGAGAGGACCATAGAAAACAAATCCAAACAAGACTTCATGTGAGGAAACTGACTCAGAAAAAGGAATTAACACCACAATATCACAAGGATAAAAAGAAAAGAGTTAAGATTTGAACCCAGGTTCATTTCCAAATCTTACACCATGTTTTTTTCAAATGTATTCTTTGGCTACAGAATTAATAGTTCAGCTATTGATTATATTCTTTTCAATGAGTTACCTACAATATTTTCTAGCTAACATAAGTATTAATTACATGTTCTCCGTTATATAAATAGGATTGTGTGCTAAAATCAACAGTGAACTTGTAACCCAGCACATCTGGGTTCTAGTATGATCTCTGCTTCTCTGTGGTGGGTGAAATAGGGGAAATTACTTACCATCCCTCAGACTTGGGTCTCTTTTGCTCAAAGCATAGGATTTGATTAGACCTTCTCTACTCCGCCTTCTACCTGGTATCCAATGCTTCTATTCATTTTACCATGAGAATAAGCTTATTAATAGAGATGTGGACAAATCAGTTATAGTTAATAACAACCTCACATCCTAAAACCCAAGTATCCTCTGATTAGGAGGAATTTGAGGAACAAGGAAAGTATTTTTGGTCTTATTTAAAGAAGCAAATGATCTTATTTATCCACCTAGGTCTAGGAGATGCAAATCAAAACTCTGCCTTAGTTTGTACAGGGTATTTCACATCTTAAACCAAAAGAGCTGAGAGTCAAATAATCTTTAGATTTGCAGATATAGTTGCTGTGGACACTGCAAATTCAAGGTTAAAAATGCAACTATTCCACCCCATCCCCAGCAATGTCTTAATGGGCACTTGTCTAGGCTTTATCCTTTATTTTCCAATATCTTCAAAAATCATTTATGCTGAAGATGACTAGATCAACCTTGTGATAATCTGATTTGGGTGAACCGAAATGAACTTATATTGCTGGACTCTGATTGACTTTTATTGTATGCGGTCTGAAGTGAAGCTGTTTTTATCACATTATTTATCTTATTTCTTCTACTGTCCTGTCTCTTATTGCCTGATATGACTGGAGTGTTTGGTAAGGCTGTTAACAAATTATATATACATATATATATATATATATATATATATATATATATATATATGTGTGTGTGTGTGTGTGTGTGTGTGTGTGTGTGTATGTATGTATATATTCATTTAGGGACAGATTGCAAAGAATATTGTAAACTCTACTGATCATTGCTTCCTTTCTGAACTGACAATCTACCAAGAAATTTTGTTATATAGTGATTATATTTAATTTTTATTTTTTGTCTTTTTTATAATTGTGTCTTTTGTTTGTATGTGGGGAATTAATTTTCATTTTTACAAATTCAATAGACCTTTGGAAAGGATAAATTATAATCAGAAATTAGTTTCCCTTTAGTATCCAAAAAGAAAAACTTGAAGGTAATTGGGAAAGGGAAGTGCGTAAAGTAGAGGAGAAGAAAATTGGTCAATTGATTAGGATTTATTAACATGCTACTAAGTGCAGGCAATGAAAAGTATTTTTTTTTTATTTTTTGATGAATATTAGTTTATTTATTTAACTTTTTACATTCATTTTCACAAAATTTTGGGTTCCAAATTTTCTCCCCTTTTTTCCCCTCCCCCCACCCCAATACACCAAGCATTCTAATATTCCCTATCACCAATCTGCCCTCTCTTCTATCATCCCTCCCTTCTCTTGACCCCATCCTCTCTTTTGTCCTGTAGGGCCAGATAACTTTCTATTCCCCATTACCTGTATTTCTTATTTCCTAGTAGTAAGAACAACACTCGACAGGTGTTCCTAAAACTTTGAGTTCCAAATTTTCCCCATCCCTCCCTCCCCACCCATTCCCTTTGGGAAGTCAGGCAATTCAATATAGGCCATATCTGTGTAGTTTTGCAAACGACTTCGATAACAGTTGTGTTGTGTAAGACTAACCATATTTTCCTCCATCCTATCCTGCCCCCCTTTGTTTCTATTCTCTCTTTTGATCCTGTCTCTCCTCAAGAGTTTTGACTTCAAATTGCTCCCTCCTCCCTTTGCCCTCCCTTCCACCATCCCCCCGACCCTGCTTATCTCCTTCTCCCCCACGTTCCTATATTGTAAGATAGGTTTTCCTACCAAAATGAGTGTGCATTTTATTCCTTCCTTTAGTCGAATGTGATGAGGGCAAACTTCATGTTTTTTTCTCAGCTCTCCTCTTTTTCCCTCCACTAAAAAGTCTCCTGCTTGCCTCTTCTGTGAGAGATAATTTGCCCCATTCCATTTCACCCTGTCTCCTCCCAATACGTTTCTCTTATACATTTACCTTAATTTTTTAAAGATATGATCCCATCTTATTCAATTCACTCTGTGCTTACTGTCTCTGTATGTGCATGCATGTGTGTATGTGTGTGTGCACACAGGTGTATGTGTGTGTGTGTGTGTATGTGTGTGTGTGTAATCCCAGCAACTTCCTAGATACTGAAAAGTTTCAAGACTTACAAATATTGTCTTTCCATGTAGGAAAGTAAAGAGTTCACCTTTGGTAAGTCCCTTATGACTTCTCTTTGCTGTTTACTTTTGCATGCTTCTTCTCATTCTTGTGTTTTAAAATCAAATTTTCTTTTCAGCTCTGGTCTTTTCATCAAGAATGTTTGAAAGTCCTCGATTTCATTGAAAGACCATATTTTCCCCTGAAGTATTATACTCAGTTTTGCTGGGTAGGTGATTCTTGGTTTGAGTCCTAGTTCCTTTGACTTCTGGAATATCCTATTCCCCGCCCTTCGATCCCTTAATGTAGAAGCTGCTAGATCTTGAGTTATCCTGATTGTATTTCCACAATACTGGAATTGTTTCTTTCTGGGTGCTTGCAATATTTTCTCCTTGACCTGGGAATTCTGAAATTTAGCCACAATGTTCCTAGGAGCTTCTCTTTTTGGATCTCTTTCAGGTGGTGATTGGTGGATTCCTTCAATACTTATTTTGCCCTCTGGTTCTAGAATATCAGGGCAGTTTTCCTTGATAATTTCTTGAAAGTTGATGTCTAGGCTCTTTTTTTGATCATGGCTTTCAGGTAGTCCCATTATTTTTAAATTGTCTCTCCTGGATCTATTTTCCAGGTTAGTTGTTTTTCCCATGAGATATTTCACATTATCTTCAATTTTTTCTTTCTTTTGGTTTTGTTTTGTCATTTCTTGGTTTCTCAGAAAGTCATTAGACTCCATCTGTTCCATTCTCATTTTGAGAGAACTATTCTCTTTTGTGATCTTTTGAACCTCTTTTTCCATTTGGCTAATTCTGCTTTTGAAAGCATTCTTCTCCTTATTGGCTTTTTGAACCTCTTTTGCCAATTGAGTGAGCCTATTTTTCAAGGTGTTATTTTCTTCAGCATTTTTTTGGGTCTCCTTTACCAAGGTATTGACCCATTTTTCATTCTTTTCTTGCATCTCTCTCATTTTTCTTCCCAGTTTTTCCTCCACCTGTCTAACTTGATTTTCAAAATCCTTTTTGAGTTCTTCCGTGGCCTGAGCCCACCAGACATCCACCTCGGATGTCTGGGGTAGAGAGGCCCCAACCTCCACGTCTTTCCCTGATGGCAAGCATTGCACTTCCTCATCAGAAATGAAAGGAGGAAGAAACATCTGTTCCCCAAGAAAGTAGCTTTCTATGGTCTTATTTTTCTTCCTTATTCTGGGCATTACTTGACTTCTGAGATTCCTCTCCACCCCTGTCTAGATCTGCTTGGGGTCTGAGATTCAAATGTTGCTCCCCAGCCTCAGGGCTTTCAGTGGTGGGCGTGGCTGCTATTCAATGTGAGCTTAAGTTCTGGTGCTGAGGTTGGGGCAGGGCTGCCTCCGAGGCTCATTTCCCTCAGGGGGTTTATGCAGACACCTTTGGTAATGGCCCTGAGCTCCTGTCTGCTCTGGGAGTCCTGGGCCACCACTGCCTCTGCTGCTGCCTCCCGAGGGGGCCCGAGCAATGGAGACACCCCGCTCCCATCTCCGCCAGCCCAGAAGTCTCTCTCACTGACCTGGAGTACCTGTGGGTGGAGAGACCTTCATGGCTGCTGGACATTCCATCCCTGAAGCCTGCTGGGATCTGCTCCTCTGGGGCCGCGCGGTAAGGGCTGGGCAGGGGTGGGCTCTGCTGTCCGGAGCATGACGGACCCCTGGGGATGGCTTTCCAGGGCTCCTTGGAACAGAAATCCCCTCCACTGTCTTTCTGTGTGGCTTGCCCTGCTCCAGAATTTGTGGGGAGTTCTTTTTACAGGGAATTTATGGGCTGTGGGTTTGGAGCTACCATATGTGAGTCTTTCTACTCTGCTATCTTGGCTCCTCCCTCAATGAAAAGTATTTTAAACAAACTTAGGGATATAATTTAAAAATATTTCAGATGACTCAAGGCAAACTTTCCTTTCAAGTTTTCATAATTTGTATTATACATATATATTATGTATACATATATGCAATAAGGCTTTCAGTGTTCTGTACAGTATCTCAGGTATTTTTTTCTATTTTATCTTATTTAATAGTTTATTTTTCCTAATTATATGTAAATTGTTTCAAACATTTTTAAAAATTTCGAGTTCCAAATTCTCTTTCTCCCTTCTCTTCCCCATTGAGAGTGCAGGCAATTTGATGAGCTATATATACTTACTCATGCAAAATACATTTCTGTGTAAGTCATTCTGTGGAAAAAACAAAACAAAAAGAAAGCAAAACAACCACAGACAAAATAAATGAAGAAAAACAAAGTAAAGGAAAAGTACCTTTGATATGCATTCATGCTCTACCAGTCCTTTCTCTCGAAATAGGTAGCACTTTTTATCATAAATCCTACAGAATTATCTTGTATCATTGTATTAGTGAGAATAGATAAGTATTTGTAGTGGATCTCATAAAATATTGCTCTTATTGTGTACAATGTTGTCAACAACTTGTTCAGCCATTCCCCAATTGATAGGCATCCCCCCAATTTCCAACTCTTTGTCACCACTAAGGGATGCTATAAATATTTTTGTACACATAGATCCTTTATCTTTCTTTTCCTAATCTCTTTCAGCTACATACTTAGTAGTGGTATTACTTGGTCAAAGGATTGGAATGTTTTTATAGGCCTTTGGGCACAGTTCCAAATTTCTCTCCAGAGTGGTTGAATCTCAGAATACAACTTCCCCAATAGTACATTAGTGCTTTAATTTTCTCACCTCCCCTCCAATATTAGTCATTTTCCTTTTCTATCACATTGGCCAATCTAATAGGTATGAGGTAGTAGTTCAGAGTTGTTTTAATTTACATTACTCTGGTCAATAGTGATTTAGACTTTTGTTTCAAATGACTATAACTGATTATATTGTCTGAAAACTGCCTGTTCATATTCTTTGACCATCTATTGAGGAGTGGCTTCCATTTCTATAAATTTGACTTAGTTTTCTCCATGTTTGAGAAATGAGGTCTTTATGAGAGAAACTCAATGTAAGAATTTTGTTCACCACAATGAATACCAATTATTTCCAATGATTACCAATATTTCCCTCCATCCTATTTCCTCCATTTATCCTACTTTCTCTCTCTCTCCTTTTATCCTGTAAATTCTCAAAAATGTTTTGCTTCTGACTTTTACCTCCCCCAAACTTCCCTCACTTCTATCAGTTCCCCTCTTCATATCCCATTCCTTTCCTACTTTCCTGGAGAGGAAGAAATTTCTACACTCAACTGTGTGTATATTATTCCCTTTTTGAGTCAGTTCTGATGAGGGTAAGATTCATGTGCTCTCCTCCCTACTTCTCTCACTTTCCCCTCTGCTGTAAAATCTCTTTCAGGCCTCTTTTATATCAAATAATTTATTCAATTCTATCTCTCCACTTTCTCTTCTTCCAGTTTATTCTTCTTTTTCAATCCTTAGTTTAATTTTTATTTTTTTTAGATAATTATACCCTCACATTCACTTCACACCTCTGCTTTCTGTCTATATAAACTCCTTCTAACTGCCCTAATAATGACAAAGATTTAGTATTTTATATGCATGTGTGTATGTATGCCTGTGTATAAATTTTCCCATGTAAGAATATAAAGTGTAACCATATTGAATCCCTTATGATTTATTTTTCCTGTTTATATTTTTATGCTGATTTTTTGAATCTTATATTTGAAAGTCAAATTTTCTATTCATATTTGGTCTCTTTCATCAGGAATGCTTGAAATCCCTGTATTTCATTGAATGGTTTCTTTTCCCACTGAAGGATGATTTTCAGTTTTTCTGGGTATGTGACCTTGTTTGTAATCCTAGCTCTTTTGACCTTTAGAATAACATATTCCCAGTCCTTTGACGTAGCAGCTTCTAAAGTGTGTGTTACCTTGACTGTGACTCTACAGTATTTGAATTGTTCCTTTCTAGCTGCTGACAATATTTTCTCATTGATCTGAGTGGCCTGGAATTTGGCTATAATATTACTTTGGATCACTTTTAGGAGGTGATTGATAGACTCTTTTACCTTCTGTTTTTACCCTCTGTTTCTAGAATGTCAGGACAGATTTCCGTGATAATTTCTTGAAAGGTAATTTATAATCTCTTTTTTCTTTTATCATGACTTTCAGGTATTCCAGTATTCTTAAATTATCTCTCCTGGATCTATTATCCAAGTGAGTTGTTATCCAATGAGATATTCCACATTTTCTTCAGTTTTTTCATTCTTTTGATTTTTTTTTTGTTTCTTGATATTTCATAATATCATTAGCTTCCATTTTTCCATTTCTAAATTTTAAGGAATTATTTTCTTCAGTGAACTTTTATATTCCTTTGCACTTTGGACATTTCTGCTTTTTAGCAGTTCTTCTCTTTAGTGAATTTTTGTATATCTTTTTTTATTTGCCAAATTCTGCTTTTTTTTTTTTAATTTTTTTTTTAAATTTTATTAAATAAATAAATAAATAAATAAATGAACAAATTCTGCTTTTTTTAAAAAATATTTATTTAGTTTTAGTTTTCAACATTTACTTCCATAAGACTTTGAGCTCCAAATTTTCTCCCCATTTTTCCCCTCCATTCATCCCAAGAAGGAGTGTAATTTGATATAGACTCTATGTATGCATTCATATAAGCCTATTTACACATTAGTCATTTTGTAAAGAAGAATTAGAACTTATGGGAGAAACCTAAAGAAAGAAGAAATAAACAAAAGAAAAAGAAAAAAAAAAGGAGAGAGACAGAGAGACCGAGAGAGAGAGTGTGAGCAAATAATGCACTTCAATCTGTGTTCAGACTCCATAGTTCTTTTTCTGGATGCAGACAGCATTTTCCATCATGAGTCCTTTGGAGTAGTCCTGGATGCTTGTATTGCTAAGAAGAGACAAGTCCATCAAAGTTAGTCACCACAAATTGTGACTGTTACTGTGGACAGTGTTCTCCTGGTTCTGCTCACTTCATTCAGCATCAGTTCTTTGGTCATAAATTCTCCCATTCTCCATAAAACTTACAGGTAAATGTTTTTTTCTTGCCAATTCTGTTTTTCAAGGCATTCTTCTCTTTTAGATTTTTGTGCCTCTTTTACCATTTGATCTGTTTTCATTTTTAAGCTGTTATTTTCTTCAGTAGTTTTTGTGCTTCCTTTACAAAACTGTTGAGTTTTTTTTAAAATGCTTTTCTTGCATCACTTTCATTTCTCTTTTCAATTTTTTCTCTACCTCTCTTACTTGATTTTTAAAATTGTTTTTTGAACTGTTTCATGGACTGAGACAAATTCATATTTTTCTTTGAAGTTTTGGATGTAGGAAGTTTGACTTTGTTGATTTTTGAATGTGCGTGTTGAACTTCCATGTCCCATAATAACTTTCTATGGTCAGAATTTTTTCCATTGTTTGCTTATTTCTCAGTCTATTTCTTGATTTTTAACCCTACGCTAATTTGGGGCTCTGCTTCTCAAGTGTTGGGGGACACTGTCCCAAGCTTTAAGTTTTTTGTGCATCAGTTTTCAAAGGCAATTCTGGGGACCTGTAAGTTTTGAGCTCTTTCAAGGTGGTATGATTTGGGGAGAGGTGTGTTTACCAGTCTCCTGCTCTGTGCACTGAGTTGTGAGTGATCACAAACTCTCTTTTCAGTCCAGGAAGTGTGACCAGACTTCCTCCTCCCCTGAGGCTGCAAGCTCTGCTGTGCTAGTGCTCCTTCTTACCTTGAAACTAAGACATAGAGCTACAACTCAGATCCAAATGCAGACAATGCAACAGAGTCCTGCCCCAATGCCACCAAAGGGTCTCTTCTAAATCTCCTTCTGACCTTTTTGTCTAATCCCCTTACTATCTGTGGTCTGAGAGGTCTGGAAACCACCCCTGCTGAACATGATTCAGTTGCTCTGAGGACTGCTTCTGTTTTTCTGGGACCTGGTATATGCTGTTCTGGCCTGCTCTCAACTGCACTTCTTTTTCACCCTGGTGCATCGGTCCTTTCCTGCCAACCTTCTAAGTTGACTTGGACTGATAAATAGTTTCACTCCCTCCTTTTTGTATGTTCTACTGCTCTAGAATTTGCTTAGATTCATTATTTAGAAGTTTTTTGGAGGTGGTTGTGGTAGAACTTGAGTCCCTGCCTTAATCCCACTATATTTGGCTCCACCCTCACTATTTCATGTATTTTTACAACTCCCTGAAGGCAACTGGCTGGTATGCTGGCTAGAGTGCTGGGCCCAGAATCAGGAAGACTTATCCTTCACAGTTCAAACCTGATCTCATACACCTGTTAGCTATGTGACCGTGGGCAAGTTATTTAACTCTATTTGCCTCAGTTTCTCCATCTTCACCATCTTTACCAATTAAGATTCTTCTTTGGCACATCATTAAACTACAATAGACTTGCTGGGAAGGCAGATTCCAGAAATATTTGTAGAAGCAGCCTTGAATCATGAGTAGAATGTGAGCTTTGGAATCAGGAAGATCTAGATTCAATTGACCTCTGGCACTTTCTGTCTAGGTGACATTGGGTGGTAAAATTTACATGCCTTAGGATATACCTAGGACTTATCAGCTAAGTCACAGATGGGCTGAGATTTGCATTGCTTCTAAGGAGTTACCAAATTGCTATTTTCCTCATGCCATGGATATTGAAACTTCTTAATGTGTTTATTTGGAAATAATCATAGTCACTACCTTGCTGTCTTTAATATGGGAAGCAGACACATGAAATTGTCAGTGTTACTTACTTTTACCCATTCGATTCATCAAATATAATTATAGGTGCAAAAGAAAATCTCCCTATGTGATCAGGTTAAACTTGAAGCAGACCTCTCAACAGTATAAATATTCAGAAGTATCCATTTCAGTATTACTTGAATTGATAATGAATTACACTCAACATATAGCTTTATATTCTGATGTAATTTAGTTAACATTAAAGTTTATGATAAAGTGTGACTTGTAATATTTTCTTCCACCTTACTTGATTTCATGTTGGTTTATTAGGTTTTCCATTACATAAATGCCACAGCACTTGAGGTTACCAAAGGAAATGAATTCCCATAGATTTTTATCAGCAATGTCAAAATCTTAGGAAGAACAAGACCTGTTGGAATTAAAGAATCATAAAAGTAAACAAGTTCTTTCCTCTGAATAGTGACATTTTATTAAATAGGCTGGTTCTGTAGAATAACCACATTCCACTTAGAAAGAAGCCTAGTAGCATCAATGGTGAATGCAAAGTACAGAATCTGTCTTGACAATTAGGAATAGGTTTCTGGCAACATTTTGTAATTTTTTGCATTGGATCATCTAGTAAAATTGTACACCTTCAGAAGAGCAATATGTGTCATATCTCAGTTAAATACAACTCTAGGACAGTCCATAGATATGTACCCTAAAGCTTATTATTTGCTGTTACTTCTCTCTAGAGTTAATTGATTTAACTGCATGGTGCAACACTTATTCAGATTTGGCAACATTGACTCAGGGAGGGAGTATGCCATTGAGATGGCTTAATTATGGAATGGAATGAAAAGCTTGCCCCATATAGATTCCTCACCTCCAAGAGAGATATAAACTACTGGGATTTTTAAAACCATAATTTGTGCTTTGAAAATGGGTCTACCTTCCATATAGATGCAACTCCATTTCTTTATTGGGATCAGAAGTTTTTCTACCAGGACCAGCCTTATGAGTCTATGGAGTTGCTGATAGTAGGAAGACCATCTATGGGTCTCTAGAAAAGCTATTTGCTGCAATTTTTAGTACCCTTTCCACTCCTTGAAATTTCATTATTAGTGTTTTATTGTACTGTGCCTGAAGTTCTCATTCAAAATGACAAATACTTAGCACATCTGGAGCCTAAAAGAGCCTCTAAGTATGTTATATTTGAGAGGTATCATTTTGCCAGTGAAGAAATTGAAGGCCAAGGAGGTCAAATGACTGGTCCTGGTTCATATGGGTGGCAAGTGGTGAAGTCAAGACTTGAACACAGGTCAATGGAAATTGAATTCAGTGCACTTCATACTATATGAAGTTAGCTTCCTAAAGAGGGTAAGGGAAACACAAATCCAATTACATCAATGAAAATAGAAAGAACAAGATGAGAAATTGTATCGCATTTAATTGAAATGTCTAAGCTCTGGAGTAGGAAAGATCTGAATAGGGAGGGGTGGAGCCAAGATGGGGTAGTAGAAAGACACACATACACTAGCACTTCCCCCACAGCCCATAAAATACTTGTGAAAGTGACCCTCAACAAATTCTAGAGTAGCAAAAGCCACACTACGACAGAGTGAAAGAGATTTCCAGCCCAAGGTAACCTGCAAGGCTGACAGGAAAAGTTTATTGCCCAGAGGATAGAGCAGAGCACAACCCAGCTTTGGTTGCACAGCACCAGGAAGAACAGGACCAGAGCAGGCCTCTGGGGCAGAATCCCCAGCAGCAGTGGGGATTCTCATATCCCTCAAACCACAAACTACAAAGACAACTTCAAAGGTCAGTGAGAGGACTTTTCCAACTGGGTGGGAAGAGAGCAGGATTCTACCCTAGCCCTGGCTCCAGGTAGAGGAGGGGCAGCAGCAGCTGTGGCAGTGTCCATTTGTGGAGCACTCAGCCTAAAGTCTTTGGGGGCACTGAGCAGCTGATCTGGGTCTCATCCCTGGGTGGAGGCCCTGCCCTCTGCCTAAAATGCCTGGGTTAGTTAAGCAGCTGATTTGAATCTCAGCCCTAAGCAGGATTCTGGGGCATGGTGGAGCTGGATGCCCTGGTGGAGTGGGAATTCTACTACTCCCAGATTCTGGGCAGAAAAGCTTTTGGTTGCTCCCAGATCAGCGTGCAGGCCAGGAGAAGAGTAACTCCTCTCCCTTGATTGTGCCATCTTGGAGGAACTGACAGCTTACAGGTTCCGAGAGTATACCCTCCTCTTGTCAAAGGATTTAAAAGTCAAATAACTGGCTTGGAAAATGACCAAAAAAGGGAAAAAATAAGACTATAGAACATAACTTTCTTAGTGAACAAGTATTTTCTTCCATCCTTTTGGATGAAGAAGAACAATGCTCGCCATCAGAGGCCTGCAAAATAAATATGTAATGGTCCCAGATCATGGAAGAACTCAAAAAGGATTTTGAAAATCAAGTAAGAGGAGTAGAGGAAAATTGGGAAGAGAAATGAGAGCAATACAGGAAATCATGGAAAGTGAGTCAACAGCTTGTTAAAGGAGACACAAAAAATTGCTAAAGAAAATTACACTTTTAAAAATAGACTAACTCAATTGGCAGAAGTGGTTCACAAAGTCAATGAAGAGAAGAATGCTTTAAAAGCAGAATTAGCAAAATGGAAAAGGAGGCTCAAAAGCTGACTGGAGAAAATAGTTCTTTAAAAATTAGAATGGAACAGATGGAAGCTAATGATTTGATGAGAAACCGAGAAATTACAAAATAAAACCAAAGAAAGAAAAAATGGAAGATGATGTGAAATAGCTCATTTCAAAAAATAACTGACCTGGAAAATAGATTCAGGAGAGACAATTTAAAAATTATGGGACTACCTGAAAGTCATGATCAAAAAAAGAGCCTAGACATCATCTTTCATGAAATTATCAAGGAAAACTGCCCTAAACCAGAAGGCAAAATAGATATTGAAAGAATACACTAATAACCTCCCAGAAGAGACCCCAAAAGAGAAATTCCTAGGAATATTGTAGCCAAATTTCAGAATTCCCAGGTGAAGGAGCAAATATTTCAAGCAGCTAGAAAGAAACAATTTGAGTATTGTGGAAATACCTTTAGAATAACACAGGATCTGGCAGCTTCTACATTAAGGGATCAAAGGGCTTGGAATAAGATTCCAGAAGTGAAAGGAACTGGGATTAAAACCAAGAATCACCTACCAGCAACACGGAGTATAATACTTCAGAGGAAAAAATGGTCATTCAATGATATAGAAGACTTTCAAGCATTCTTGGTGAAAACACCAGAATTGAATGGAAAATTGGACTTTCAAACCCAAGAATCAAGAGAAGCATGAAAAGGTAAACAGGAAAGAAAAATCATAAGGGACTTTCTAAAGTTGAACTTTTTGTATTCCTACATGGAAAGATAATATTTGTAACTCTTGAGACTATTTTTAAGTATCTGGGTAGTTGGTGGGATTGCACACACACAAACACACACACACAAACAGAGAGCACAGATTGAGTTGAATAAGAAGGGATACTATCTAAAAAAATAAAATTAAGTGGTGAGAGAGGAATATATTAGGAGGAGAAAGGGAGAAATGGAATGGGGCAAATGAGCACTCATAAAAGAGGCAAGAAAAAGCTTTTTAAATGGAGGAGAAAAAGGAGGAGGTGAGAGGGAAAAGGTGAAACTTTCTTCACATTTGGCTTAAAGAGAGAATAACATGCTCATTCAATTTGGTATGAAAATCTGTCTTACACTATAGGAAAATAGGGAAGAATGGTACAAGTGGGGTGAGGGGGATGATAGAAGGGAGGGCAAATGGGAGAAGGTAGTAATTAGAGGTAAATACTTTTGGGGAGGCACAAGGTCAAATGAGAGAATAGAATACATGGGGACAGGATAGGATGGAGGGAAATATAATTAGTCTTACACATCATGACTATTATGGAAGTTTTTTACAAAACTACATATATATATGTATATATATATATCGCCTATATTGAGTTGTTTGCCTTCTCAGTGGGGATGGGTGGGGAGGGAGGAAGGGGGAAAAGTTGGAAATCAACGTATTAGAAACAAATTTTTAGAACTGTTTTTGTATACAACTGGGAAATAAGAAATACAGGTAATGAGGTATAGAAATCTATCTTTCCCTAAAAGAAAAGAGAGATGATGGGGCTAAGGGAAGGATAGGGTGTGATAGAAGGGAGGGCATATTGAGGAAAGAGGTAATCAGAATGCAAGTTGTTATGGGTAGGGGGAGGGGGAGAGATAACTTTTGTGGAAATGAATGTTGAAAACTAAAAATAAATAAACATAGAAAAAAGAAAAGATCTGAACAAATTGTATCTTTTTTGTAGAGAAAGTGACTATGGGTGTGAATTGTTACATATGCTGTCAGACTCATCAAATATATTGGTTAGTGTGGTTGAATAGCTTTTTATTATTCTTTATTATAAAGAATTATTTGCTGAGTAAGTGTGGGGAGAGGGATATATTTAGAAAAAGAACAATGTACATATGTACACATATGTGTGTGCACATGTGTATGTGTGCATGTATGTATATATGTGTATGTGTTTGTTTGTATGTATGTATGTATAGATAGATGGATGGATCGATGAGTGGATTGATATAAAAGAAATGCCCAACCTAGACTTGACTGAATTGAGGAAAAATGTCTTTGTCTGTTCTTCCCTCCCCTTATATCTTTATCAGAGTAGTTGTAGGGTGGAAATGGGGGACATTGCTCTACTACATATCATCTATTACTGGGATGATGAGACTGACTTGGAAAAAATCCCATGAATCTAAGGTGGATAGAGTAGACAAACCTAGGTGGGATAGGCATATGAGTACACTGCAGAACCTAGTCTTATTTTTACCACATTATTTCCTTACAATTTTCAATCAGACTAAGATTTATTTAGTTTTAATTTTAGGACACATTCTGTTAAAATCTTTCCCCAATTCTTAAGAATTAGAGAACGACTTTTAAACATTGGATTTTTCATGCAGAGATAATTAAAACTCTCCTGTTTGATCTTTATTGATTTTCATCTACCCTAAGCAAAAAGGACAACAAACTAGGATTTAATTATGTCAAGAAGCAAGCAGGTTTGAGATAAGGAAGAACTTGGTGATGGTCCAAGTTGTTGGACAGCCATTTTAGGATGGTCTAGTGGAAAAGCCACTAAATGGGGCAAAACATG
Source organism: Bettongia penicillata ogilbyi (assembly GCA_023548195.1). Taxonomy (NCBI): domain Eukaryota; kingdom Metazoa; phylum Chordata; class Mammalia; order Diprotodontia; family Potoroidae; genus Bettongia; species Bettongia penicillata. Next base: position 641,705 of record JAJHZJ010000755.1, read on the forward strand.
TAGCCTGTTTTATTATTAGTAGTAGGGTGGAAGGATATTCATTGGAGAGAGAGCTGGCCTCTGAGCCAGGAAGACATGCACCTAGGTTCTACATCTGACGTGTGATCCTGGGCAGATCACTCATCAACTCTGTAACTATTTATAAGTGAAAAAGTGACTGCTGATCTTTAGGGTCAAAAGAGTCCTTCATTGATATCTCCCTATATTGATAAATCCCACTTTTGATCAAAATCACCATTATCACCATCATCTTCAATCTATGGACCTTAGTTCAAATTCTGCCTCACACACTTACTAATTGTGTAATTTTGGTCATGTTACTTAACCGCTTTCAGACTTATTTTTCTTGTCAGTAAAATGAGAGGATTTGAAGTGATAGTCTCTGAGATTCCTTCTGGTTTTCAATCTTTGCCAGTGTCTTCCTTTAAGTAAACTCATTTCCCCTTCCTTCCATCACTACTATGAGCCAAGATAGTACCTTAATATTTTTATTCTATTATTTATATTTTATTTTATTATATTTACTATTTTATTATTATTTATTATATATTATATACTTATACATATTATCATTTACATTTATATTTTATTATTATGTTTTTATTAAAGGAGTTTGCTTGTATAGTCTTAATGGTCCATTGCACTTAACATAGAACCTATTCTAGGACACTCTAACCACTGACACAGATTGAAATTCCTCTACATTTTTGGTAGCAGACTGTCTTCAAGTACTGCAGTGGCCAAACGATTAGTATTCTGGAAGTCAACCTTACTGTGATGAGGTTTTCTGTGCTTCACTATCCTGGTCCATAGCAGAGAGATACAACAGTCATTGACTGACTTTTATTTGCTGCTTTTTTAAACTTAGAGAACATGGTAGTACTAGTGATCCTATTGGAATAGTCTTCAAAATCCTAAGTCCTTTCCATTTCAATGTAGCTCTCTTTCTTAGAAATATTAATTTCTAATATTTAATATAATTTACAAAGAATCTTCTTCAAAACACTGCAGGGAGACTGGCCTTCCTAACTCACTACTGGTTTTGAGACTTCTTGGTTTCCCCAAAGCATGCTTAGCTTGTCTGCTGGTAAGGCTGCTGTTCATACTTTTTGGACTCGCAGGTGAGAGTTAGGGTCATGACTACTCCAAGCATGTGAAAATTTCCCCAGAGTGAAATGGGGAGAAGACAACTTGTTTCAGTGACCATGAAGGAAACTGAATCAAGTGCTAATTTGGTCAGAGCTGGGTCAGACATTGAAGATGCCAAGGTCATCCACTGTATCCAGGGCCATCACCAGTTGTCCTGACTTTTTTCTTGCCTGTGGATTTTGATGACTGTGGAAAAGGGAGTGAGGATGATGCCTTTGTGCAACTCTGGCCCAGTTGAATTCAATTCATACTTAATTCAAAACATCAACCTATATTGTTCCCCTTAAAAAACAAAAGACAAAAAACGAAGAGCTTTTAGCCCAAATACTTTTATCCTTATTTTATATCTGGAGAAAGAAAAGCTGAGAGTGATGAATCATCTTGCTCACAATAACAGAACAAATAAGGTATTAAGAGTTTGAAACTACCTCTTGTGATTCAATTCCTGTGTTCTCTCCTATACACCAAGTAGTTTTAAACCTAGTTCTGTCTGTGTGGATAGCAGTTCCCTTATCTTTAAAATGAAGGTATAGTTTATAGGACTGCTGTGATTGCCTCCAGCTCTCAAATTCTCAACTTCAGTATTATAAAGATCTGTGATTTCATGAGTGGCTACCCTCTCCATTAATGTAGATCACAATTCCTCAGTATATAGATATCCACTTTCAGTGGCTGAAAAATGAATCAACTTGCTGTCTAACGGGAGAAAAATCTCTCCAATCTTAGCTGTTCTGACCCTCAGAGAAGAAGTATTCAGCCTATCCTATGTCTTTTAGTTAAAACCCTTCCAAAGCAGAATATCCCTCTTGTTCCAAAATGGGAAATCTAATGGCATGGAATTCTAGAAGATGGGGTCAAGTCTCTATGCTACTATTTCATCTAATAGTTTATTAATTATAAAAATCACATTATTCTGAGATAAGTGATGATTTGCCTAGATCAGGGGTGGGTAATCTGTGACTTCAAGGAGACACAAGGCCCTCTAGGTCCTCAAATGTGACCCTATGACTGTCCTCAAATGTAGCCCTTTGACTGAATCTGGACTTCACAGAATAAAGTCCCTTATGGAATAAATCCCCACCTTTGGCCTAGACACACGGGCAAGGAAAGCAAGTTGTATCATTACCTAAGTTATGTTTTGAAGTCTTTTCCAAACTAGGAAATAGCATTATCATTAATCATTAATTAATCATCATTATTATTAATAGTAGAATTAAGTTTTAAAAATTAGAACTATAATTTACTCATTATAATTTATACATTCAGACATCTGCAATCTTTTCCTCAATGTTTCTTCCCACGGAGATACTTGTTTTTCACACCATTCAAATTCTGCTAGGGGAGCTAGCTTGTCCTAAAGAGTGTAGGCACTTAAGCACTCCTCTAGAAGTTGACAAGGAGACACAGAGGGTGGATTGTGTGGTGACTAGCTTGACACCAAGGACTTAGGTCTGAAAAATACGTGCTTGGTCACCCAGTAATTGCTTTTCTTGCTATCGCTGAAGCCAGTATAAAGGACACTTCAAGCTTGGGGTGGTACAGCATAAAAGTAGTTCTGTTAATTATCAAACATATTGATCACATTGTGTCTGGTCATGACTTCATCTCAGTCAGTAGGTAAACAATTGTCCAAAGCACAGATTCCATGAATAGACAAGGCTTTATATGGAAGTTAGACAGTCAAAACTCAGGCACAGAAAAGTAATGTGTGTGTATCTATGTATGTATCGTGTATGTATGTATCTGTATATATATATGTGTATATTCTATATATGTATGGGTACTTGTGTGTGTTTGTGTGTATCTGGGATCTTCAGATGAAGACCCAAGGAACCTGGGTTTCTAAATACAAATCTATATTTTAAAATACAAAAACCTGCAAGCTAAAACGTCATAAAAAATTTATTACAATAGCACTTTAAATTTGTAAAAAAAAAAATCATTCTTAACTTGGGCCTTATGAAAAACTGTGAAGTGCCTCGAGCTGTAACTTACTGAACTCTGATATATATGATTATGTTTTAATATAGAAATTCAAGTATTAAAATCTTTCCTATTAATTTGACTATATACTACTGTGGAAATTAGTACATTTTAATTTAAAATGAGTATGATTTTCTGACTCATGACTGAAAAAAGGTTATATAACTATGTAGAAGTCAACATTCCCTGAAGCTAAGGACCCCCTTCCCTCTGGCTAGACTGCTACCATCCCCTAAACATCAACCTGTTATGCTAGCTTCTTTGGTCTTCCCCTGTGTTGCATTATGCAGACATTTATTCAAACAAATATGCAATCAGAATAACAGATTTTTGTGAAGATGAACATTTTTTGGAGATGTAGCATGAGTAGCTGAAAGCTAGAAACATAAAACATATATGAAATTGGAGTTCAGGGCCATCTGCCTAAGCCTATTTACCCATTAAAAGTAGTTAGAGCCTTGTGCCTTAGGATCAAAATATTATTTTATTATGTTTAATTGTAACAGTGGAAAGATTCTTCCTTCGAAGAAAACATTCTGCATTGCTTGAATTCCAGTGGTTTTCATGTTTTATAGAAGATTAAGTCTAGGTCATAATGCTTCCATTATCCCATGATGTATATATGTTATCTCTTATCCTGCTTCCTCACATGCATACATACATATACATTGAGGCAGGGCCAACATTTCTGGACAATCTCATTGTTCTTTATTAGGAAATTCTTTTGTTAAACTAAGCATCTCTGTCATTAATGGCTAAGCAACAAGAAGATAGAATAAAGAAATTGTGTGAGACCTCTTATATCTATTGCTTCTGGAAGGAGTATCTGAAACACATGCATTCCTCTGTGGGAAGGGTAGCACCAGATTGAGAAATGGGAAATATGACTGCTCTAAGATGAAGAGATTGTATTCTACTGCTTTGAAAAGACCCTATTCTGAGAAATACTATTAAATCACATATATACCTGAATTCTCTGAAACACTTTACAGTTCCCTGAAGTTCCATCACATAATAAAGGCAAAACACAAATAACTATTTCTGGAACTTGAAATTACTTTATATATTTATTGAAAAATGTTGGCAGGATTCACATAGATAAGTTTTCCATCTCCAATTTGTGCATGTCCAAAGATACTACATTTTTTTTAAATTTCAGTAGATTATAATGGACCCCGACATTCCCTCCCCAGAACTGATGGTTAAAGATTACCTCTACTTTGTGATAACTCAGACCTGAGAAACTTCTGCTGAGGGCAAATACTGAGAAGGACATAGATTGGGAGAGTTTGTTCACCTGCCAAGAGACTGATTCAATAGGAACAGCCATTTACATTGTACTCTTGGAATTAAATTGGTGAAGGCAAGTTTGAACATTGAGGGTTTTAAATGATGGCTTCACTTGACAAGGGTGACCTAATTCACAAAAGCAGAGTTAAATGTATTATCCAGATACATGAAGGCATTTTTTAGATATCCTCTTCCTGCGACATCTCAGCATGAAAGAAACTTTTAAAGGGAGCACTCGGTGTCTCTGTGTGTGCATGTACTTGGGATGTGTTTGTGTGAAAATGTGTTTGTGTGGAAAGAGAGAGAGAGAGAGAGAGAGAGAGAGAGAGAGAGAGAGAGAGAGAGAGAGAGAGAGAGAGAGAGGAAGAGAAGACCATAGAGAAGACCATGATACACACAAAAGCCAAATAACTAAATAATCTGGTTTCATACAATTGCAGGAGTTTTGTTCTACCCCCTTATGCATCTGAAAAGGTATCAAGTGAAAGGAAGAAAGTATATAAGATAAAAGGCAGCTAGGAGGCACAATGGATAGAGTATGTGAACCTAAAGTCAGGTAGACATCTTCCTATGTTCAAATCCAGTATCAGACACTGGCTAGTTGTGTGACTCTGGGCAAGTCAACTAATACATCAAGTCCTACAAAAAATGATCTGGAAAAAGAAATGACAAACCATTTCGGTATCTTTGCCAAGAAAACCCCAAATGGAATCATGAAGAGTCAGACAGGACTGACCAATAACAAATAGAAGAGAATCCTTATTGTAACTGATTTATTGCACGATACATTTTTAGAGGATTCACCTTCCAGTTTGTTTTAGAGAATTTACTCTCCCATATGTTACTTTTTCTGTCATTTTGCAGATATTAAATAAATCAACTAGCACATTATCACTTAGCTCTATCATTTGCTCTATTCAAAAGGCATGGAAGGATGAAATGTTAAATCTTACCTTACCAGGTGACTTTACTCACTACTTGGGTGACCTAGAGCAAATCGTTACAACATTCTGTGGTTTTGATTTCCTCATCTATAAAATGAGCACATTGGTCCAGAGATGATCACTAAAGTCTCTTCCAGTTCTACCATCTTATGATCTTCCATTTTTTTGAAAAAGGGAATGTACTTGAAAGTGACTTGGTTTCCATAGCAAAGGAGTGAAAACTACAGAGGTTATTTTACATCCTAAGGATTGGAGTCATTGACACTGCCTTATTCAGGTGTTCTTAACCTTTTCTAGGTTATGAAACCCTTTGACAGCTGAGTGAACCTCTACTCAGTGTAACATTATCTTTTTATTAAATAAAATAAGATGCTAAGGATTAGAAAGGATGTAATCAATTATATTGAAATAGCAATCAAAATATATGTATTTTTAATCCTCAGTCATAGGTTAAGGAACACTTTTCTATAGGTTTCCATTTTCCGTGATAGAAGGGAATACTGACCACTCTACCCACCACTCATTTTAAGTTAATTTGACCTATCCCATCAGTATATCTATCATCGGTGTCATTTCTTTTTGTAAGTAGTAACTTGTGTTCTTTTGAACTAGCTGTCCAGGTTAGAAGTAAATGTTTGTGACTAAGTTGGAAACACAGTCAGTTCTAAGGGCACTTCTGAATGAGTTCAATAGAATAAGATTTTTAACTTGCTCAATTCCTATTTTGCAATGAGGTTCAAGGTGGGAAAAAGCAAAAGGAAACTGGCTGAACAGAAACTCTAGGGACCTATTTTGTGTTTAGGTGGTAGGTGACTTCCAGACCTAAGAGTTGATCTAAATTTCTAGGGTTCCTATGAAGTAGAATTCTTTGTCTTCTTGTTACTTACCCCAGGTATCTTAAGATGCATATTTCTAGTCATTTTTTTTCTGAGACTGACTTTATTTTCTTTTAGAGAATTAATGAAGGAAGGAAATTATTTGAAATGAAATAGGAAACCAAACCAAACAAAAATAGCAGGTGTTTTCTGAACTGCCTATATCCATACCCAAATTTAGATGCCCCTAGATACAGAGGCAGTTAATGGGTAGAATGGATAGAGAGCTGGACTTGCAGATAGGAAGACCTGAGTTCAAATACTGGCTCCAATGTTTAACTCTGGGTAAATCACCTAGACCCACTCAATTCACTCCCTCATCTGTAAATGGGATAACGATAGCATTTATAAGGTTATTGTGAGATGTTGCAAACTTAAACTACCACTTGCTATGCACTGGACATACTCTGTCCTTTCTGAAATGCCCTTATTTCTCCATTCTTACTTATTCCATTCCTTCTCAGTCTTTCATAGACAGCTCAAATGCCTCCTCCTCTGTCATTCCTTATGGCCTCACCAAGAAACCATCCCTCTTCATCCAACTCCTAGAGCACCAATCGCATGGCACTTGTCACATACTCTATTTTTTTAATGCTTATTCAAGCACCCCTGTGAAATTGTAAGTCATTCTTGAGGAAAAGTCCCCCAACTTAAGATTGTCATGGTACTGAAGATTTCTATTCCTTGGACAGAGTAAGTCATGAATAAATATTTGCTGAATGAATAAATGTATGACAGTGAAGTGATTGCTTGGGGATGTGCTGATATTTTAATTTTCTCAGTGTTAGACACTATTCTAGGAAACAAGTTCAATAACTCTGCTCATGAAAGTGACAACTAGCTAGCTGCATGACCTTGGGTAAGTCACATCCATCTCTGGGCTGAAGTTTATTTATCTCTCATATGAGAGTGTTGAACTAGAGGGTCGCTAAGGGTCTTTCCAAGTTTAATATTTTATAGTTCCGTGAAGATTGTCTTTTGTAACAGAACCTTGTAGCGTCTGTCTGTGCAGATGCAATCTACTGGGTACTTTCATACTCTACCTCTATAATGTTCTACCATCTGATTTTCAACTTGTCTCTTCCCTCACATTTAGCATCCTCTTGACTTCTTTTCCTTATTGATACACTCTACTAAAATCTCTTAAAATCCTTTTTCTCTTCTCAGTAGTCATGCACATGCACATTTTCTTTCTCTCCCATTAGAATAAGCCTGGTAGGTACAGCCCTTAGGTGCAGTGGGTAATGAGTATTATATAAATAATTAATAATAGAATGGGAATGGAAAACATAGTCTGTCAGCAAGGATCCTGAAAAACTGGGACAGCTGCTGACTGACCTTTGCAGTCAAAAGACAGTCTTGCATCTGATCACATTTTATGCCAATGCACAATTTGCACAATGGCCAAGAAAAAGTTTTGGCAAGAAAGACAGGGTGTAGTTATGGGCTAGCCTCAGCTGCTTCTATCTTTTTCCCCTATGTACGTGTTTAAGCCAAAACAAAACAAAACGCAACAACAACACAAAAAGTTTGTTTCATTTATCTGAAATGAATAGCTCTAACATATAGCTTCCTGTCACAAAATCATTCCTTCCTTGATTTCCATACTATTTAGTCCACTGATTCTTAAAGGCTTTGGTCTCTGGACCTTTTTATACTCTTAAAAGTTATTAATGCCTCCCCATTCTCCCAAAGAAGTTTTTTTTCCATGAAGTATGTCTATTGATGCTTAATATATTAATGAAATCATATTAGTATTATTTTATAAATTGTTTTGATCCCACAGACCCTACAAAAGAACCACTAATACTGTACAGCAGTGGAAGAGGGGTTGGGGTCAGAAAGATCCAAGTATATTTTAGTGCTTGAAGCAGACATAGACAAAGTGATTTTTTTGAACCATCATGAACTAAGGGCTAAGTTGTAATAAATTTAAAATTTTTATCAATAACTTAGTAGATACCTAAAGTATACTTAATAAGTTTGCAGAAGATATTGAACTTAGAGGGATCACTAATACCATGGATGTCAGAATCAAGATTCTCAAATGATCTCAGTAACCTATAATGATGGGCCAACCGGAATAAGATTACATTTAGTGGGGTTAATTGTATAGCCCTCCACCTCAATTCAGAAAAACAATTGCATAAATATAAGATTGAGAAGACACACCTAGAAAGCAGAATGTGGAGGAAAGATCTGGGAGATGTTGGCTAATTACTAATTCTTTGTGACCAGAAGTATCATGTTTCTCATCTTCCTTCAAAATGTCTTCTATAAAATGTAGTAGAGTTCAAAAACAAAAGACATAATATTCCTACTGAAGTCTGTTCTGTTCATACTAAAATTTGAATATTGCATTTGTTTGTGGATGCCACATTTCAGGAGAAATATTGAGAAACTTCAGTATATATCAAAGGAGGATATCCAAAGGGTGACACAACTTGAGATTTTTTCATATAAGAATAGTCTGTCAGGAACAGAGAAATTCTGTTGTCAGAGGATTGGAGTGGGACACAATAAATTATTATGTGGAACAGAGATTAGATTTAGTCTGTCTTCAAAAGAGAATTTGGAAAGTTTTGATTTTAGCTAAAAACATAAAGAAAATAACTTACAAAATCTTAAGAGATATACAAAAATGAAATGGGAACTAGTGAGTTTATAGAACCATAGAACCTCAATGACAGAAGGGACCTTGGAAGCCATCAAGTTCAATTGGTACCCCAAAAGTAATGACTTTTAACGCATTCTGGATAACTATCTTTCTTTTTCTTGGAAACCATTAGGTAGGGGAAATTCATCAATCCTTGTCAATCAAAGTGTTTGAGTGGCAGTTGGTCTAAATGACCTCAGAATCTTTTGAATTCTGATGTACTATGTGCAATTCACTCTTATCTTTTAATTTGAAATATGTGCGTGTGTGTGTATGCACATACATACGATCTAGACCAACCCTCTCATTTTATGGATTAGCAAACTGAAGTACAGAAAAATTCAATCTATATTGAAAGCTTGATATATTCATGGTACTTTCCTAAACCTTATTAAGCATAAAAGTTGTGCAGCCAATCAGCAACAGAACTGCAACTGGAACCATGAAATCTTAGCATGTTAGAGTTGAGAAAGTACTTAGAGATTATCTAGGCTATTCCATGAAAAGTCACTCCTATGACTATCCCTGCCCTGAATGGGCCTTCCATCATTCACTTGAATACCTCAAGTGAGAGGGAACACACTATTTTTAGAACATCTTACTCTTATTTTTGATAGCTGTATTAGGGAGGTTTTTTCCCTTCTTTTTATCAAACCTAATTTACTAATCCCTCACCCAGAATTTTCACCTGGTTCTCTAAGTCTTTTCTATGGTTCCAAACTAAAAAGTTTAATCCTAACTCCATATGACAGCCCTTTACATACTTGGACACCAACTTTATTATGTTCCACTCAAGTTTTATCTTCTTCTAGATAGACTTTACTAGTTCCTTATATGTCATGATATTTCATCCCCTCACCAGCTGGTCATCTTCCTTTGACTGTATTATCAATTACACTGTTCTCCATATATATTTTTATTTTATTTTATTGGATATTGAATCAATAAAGTTTAAAAAAAACAATCTCAACAATTCCATTTAGCTCAGCATTCTCTACTTATGAACAGAAATGAACTATATAAAATACAAACTTTTTAAAAATGATTTCTTCCCACTATTGTGAAATTTTGACAGATTTCTGATTTTCACTGCCTTATGCTTGTATAGGGATAGGGAGTAGACTTTTGATCATTAATACAAAAAAAAAAAACCTCTGTAGTGAGGAAATTCCATCTAAAAGAATAGATCTTGCATTTCTTTGTAACTTGTAGGTTTAGAGAGTTGTGTTGAACAGAGAGGTTCAAAGCACATATAGGCTAAGTGACTTGCCCAGGATCACAAAATCTGTGTGTGTAACTGGAACTAACATCTTTCTGACTCTGGGGCAGTTATTCTATCTACTATGTCATGTAGCCTCACATCTTAGAATTAGTTATCCCCATACAATATGAAAATATGAGGAGGTAGGAAAGGGAATCCTCTTTGTGAGCTGGTTTAAAAAAATACTGGCCTTAATCACATTTAACCAATCATCAATGCCTTATTAGACGACATTATTCTTTGTTCATTTAATTATTTCAAAGAATATGCAAAAGCACTTAATTCATTTCTTTTTTTCTGAATTCAAAAAGGCCATTCCTATTTATATTCCAAATAAAGTTACAAAATAATGTAGAAATATTCCCAGTTTTGGAAATTGTATGAATGGTTATCGTGTTCCTGTAGTGTTTGACAAAATTGCTGACAGAGAACCCTCAGGCCACCTGCTAGGTACAATAGCATTTATTGGGAGCTACCTTAAGGGCTGAATGGCAAGTTTGACATTGAATTGTAGAATAAAAGTCTTTTCTCATCACGGTATATATTTGGAACATTTTTTTTCCTGGAAAGACATATTTAAGTTTCCTACAGAAAACTGTAATACATTTATTTTTTAATTATTTATCTATTTACTTTAATACTTAAGAAAATAATGATAGAAGAAAGATGACTCGTCTTTTGCATTTCTGGTTTTGCAGAACATAATGTTGAGTCCTCCAAGATAATCAGCATTTAGCTTTTTCTGGTGTAACTATGAAAAAGGATTATGCTGATCCTTTGTGTATAAACAGCTATAATATTTTTGTTCTTTATTCTTTGTCTTTATGGTGTCAAAATTATTTATTGAAGGATGAAGAAAACCATTTAAGCAGACTATCTATTTACCTTATGTACGGCAAAGAAGAGCTGGACTTTTGAGCTACTTTTCCTTCTGGTTGAAATTAGTGCAACCTTGGTTGTCTTTACAGATACAGCACAAAAGGTATGCCTTAACTGGTAGAAAACTGTGTACTGTGGTAGAATCAATAAGTGCTTTGATTCAGTCCAAGAAGGTGATTTGAATCACTATCAGGCCAATCTCATTTTTTTAAATAGGAAATTTTCTGCTAAAATGACTACTTTATGTATTCTAGATTGTTGGGCTTTAACACATTTTTAAATAGTAGCAATATACATCAACGTGAGGTCTCTGAAACACTGCAAGGAAGGTAACATTTTACTTAATGGAAAACCTTTACACACTCATGCAATACAGTAATGTGAGTTTTTAGAATACATGTAACTCCATTAGTTGAAGAACATTTCCATTAGATGAAAAACACAAAATGATCATGAAAAATGTTCTTTTTCTTCCAATTTACTCTAAATCAAACACTCAATAGTACAATATGTTTTAGGTTAATTAGGGTTAGAATCGAGTTTAATACAGTTTTAATTAAGTTGATGTTTCCATGTCAACAAATGGTTTTTTAATTGTTGAAATCTTGATGGTTCAGATTATGACCAAAAAAGTAATAATTACCAAAGAATGTTTGTTTTTGTTTTGCAACTAAGGAAAGAAACATCTCTCCATCTAAGGTTCATCTAATAGCCATAAATTTTATGTGAAAGGCTTAGTAACAAAAATATTATGAGCTATATTGAGCTAAAGGCTATTTAAATTTAATTATAAACTTGAGTGTTTTCTTAGAAAAGAAGGGATAGAAATAAACTAAATCCCAATTCCCCTTTTTTAATAATGATTTTAATAGGTTAGCTCCCTGTAATACCATTCTGTCTGCTAATCTCTATTTCTATTTTTTTGTCTTCCTCTGTCCTCTTCCTCCAAATCTTTCTCCATCTCTCTGTCTTTCTCACAAATAATCCTACCTTATAGCAAAGGACCAAACAAAGGAGCAATTAAGTAAAACAATGACGTTGACATCACATGAAAAATTCTACACAGTTCTGCTGTAAAGTATGCTTCAACTCTGAAGACAAGATTAATCATTCCATTTAATCTGAATTCCCATTTTTCTTATCTTTTTTAAATTATTTAAATTATTATGGTTTAAATTATTATGGTCATCAGGTAATCAATTTCTTTTTACTCTGTCTTGTTATCTCCTCAGTATTCCAGGTCTTTTCCTTTGTTTCGAATGGAACTGGCAAATTCAGCTCAATGGCAGCTTGTAATTAAGAAAGGATATATCTTTACAATTTTCTCATGACACAATGTTCAGGGCAACACTCAATATAAGAAATATTTGTATATGGAGATATCAGATAAAGAAAGAAAGTGCCCATAATGAATGAATCTGGGAGAAATAATAAGCATTAAAACTATAGGACATATCAAATCACTTTCACCCCCAGTGACTTAAATAATCAACACAACTTTGTATTATAGATAGGATGACTAAGGCACAAAGATGAATAGTAAGCATTAAGTGAAGTGTTTTTATATTTTTCTCCACCATTTTTGGTCCTATATGCCTGGTACAATTCCATGACTGCTTATTAAGTTTTATTATTTGGATTTACTAATGAGAAAGAAAAAATAATTCGCATATTTCACTAGCCCCTTTGGAACTGCCAAACTGGGCATGTGCTTCCCCGATTTGGGAGAATCCACTATCTCTGGCACACAGTAGATCCCTGACTCTCACTCATGATTCATATTGTCATTGCTTCTTCAAACTATATCAAAGCTCATAACTTGAAGGGGTTAAGATAGAAGATACACACACACACAGAAAGAAAAAGAGAGAGACAGAGGAAAGGGGGGAGAGAGAGAGAGAGAGAGAGAGAGAGAGAGAGAGAGAGAGAGAGAGAGAGAGAGAGAGAGAGAGAGAGAGAGAGAGGTAAGTTATATATAAGGAAGACCACATTGTATACCTTTGCCATCCTGACCTGTGCCTGCTTAGTACACTGAACAGTATACTGAACATGCACCTGACTATACCCTGACCACTTTTTTCATTGTCTCTACATAGGTGAAACATTCCCTTCCCCAAACCTCTTTCTACTCCTTCCTTGGGGTACAGTAATTTAACAATACTACCATTTTTTTCTGAAAAAAATATTGAATTATGGCCTGCTACTTCTCAGACCATCATACCCTAGCCACTGGCCCCTGGTATATGCCATATTAGGGCATGCCATAATCATAATATAAGCTCTCAAGGGCAAGGACCATTTTACTTTTATATTTGCATCTTTAGCATAGTGCTTGCTTTTAGTAAATACTTGATTTTTTCATTCATTTATCCAACTATTTATAGATTTTGGTTTTGCTCTTTTCATTAGGTTATTTTGGCTTAATTGGCTCATCTCACAACATCTAGTTCTTATTCAGATTGGAATGATATATAAACATCTAATTCATGCCCTTGATCTCAATGAAAGTTTTGCCTTGAAAGATTCTGCAAAGTAGGGCACACAATAAAAGAGAATTATCTGTAAGAGAGATGCCAACCACTTCCAGAATAAAATGACAAACATATGCACTAACACTTAGAAGACAAAAATGAATTGAATTGGGGTTATGCCAGAGCTCTGCCTATCACTGAAGTGAGAATAAATACTGATAGCTCCTCTTATAGAAGACCATAATAGTTTTGATATTATCTATTTGACTTTCTATTATGTTCTATTATAATAAATCAGAAAGACTGTTTATGGTTTTGCTCCTTTCTCCTATTGATATACATGCATACATACATACTTACATATATGTATGTGCATTTGTTTTTTGAGAAGCATAGTCCAAGGTTTAATCCTTGAAGCAGTTTAAAGATATTAAAATTTAAAACAACAGCAGCATTTTGGGGATATTATATTACAAGATGTAATGGGAAAGAACTTTAGAATTAAAGTGTCAAGATACGGGTTCAAGTTGCATTTCCAAAACCATTACTTATTTTGTTGAATTGTTAATAAAGAACTACTGTCATTAAAAAATCTAGAAGATTCATGGTTAAAATCTGGATTTCAGGCAAATTGAGTTCCCTGAAGTTTGTACATGGAGAGAAGAATACAAATAACATCAGTCAGTAAATCCCATGGTTTAGAGATACCATGGTTTAGATGCACCAATAGGCAATTGGTCCCACACTTTAGGTACATAAATACCAAAGGAGAATTTTAATTTGGACTTATGGTAAAAAATCCCAAGGCACTTTTATCCTCAAACTAAATTTTAACCCTGAATTTTTCAGACAAAAATAGAAATTTTGTTTATTTAAAAAAATGTAGCAAAAATCAAACAACTTTAAGACATGTATGTGATCTGACAGAGGCAGATTTTTAAAAGAAATAAACATCTGCAAATAATTTGGAACTCATTCTTCCAGTGACCATTCTTCGCCTAATCCTTATGCTATCCCAGACTTTGATGAATTAAAACTCCTTCTTTTTAACTCTGCATGAATCCTCTCTTAGGCTCAGATCCCTCCACGTGGCTTGAGGACTTCAGGCCAACTTGTAAAAATTTGGTTCACCTTCTCTCTAGCAGCTACCAGGTATTTGAAATTCAGTTTAAGAAAATTTTCAAACAGCTGAAACCATTTCCCTCAGGCATCAAATTTACCTGACCTCCTGTTCCCTTTCTTGTGATCAGCAGAAAAACCAAAACAAGAACTGAAAAGAGCCATATTGGGACTGCACCAAGGATGCAAATCTCCCTGGGATAAATTTTCTTTGGGCCAAAAGAAGTAATCTTCCATTTTCTTTTTAAAAAGACTGAAGCAACTTGAGATATTAGAAAGAATATAGGATCTGGAGGCAAAAGCTTTGGATTCGAATCCTACTTTTTTTTTTTGCTTACTATGTTGGTGTCCTTGCAAAAGTTACTTTACCAATTGAGCCTATTAATAACTCATTTAGATAGCACTTCACAGACCTTAAAAGTTTGAAGTGCCAATAAAAATGAGATTATATTATTATGGAGGTAAACTCTACATTAACATAATATTTTGAGGTTTCCAAAGAATTTTACTATACACACTGACTGTATTATCTTGAATGATACCCACAATAACCCTGCCAAGTAGAAACAAGAGGTATTCCCAATTTTGCAGATGCAGAAAATGAGACTCAAGGAGTTCAAATGCTTTCCCACAATCAAATGATATCTATCAGAGATAGTATATTGAATTCAGGTTTTCTGGACTCCAAGGCCAGCATACTCTAGCATATGTACCTCATTGGGTTGTTGTAACAAGTTAACATTCCATTTTTTTCACCACTATGTAATTATTGATTATTACAAATGCCATCATTGTAATTTTTGCTATTATAGAACATTTAAATGTAAAACTAAGGCAGGAGGTAGAAGAGTTGATAGTTATGTTCCTTCCACTTTCACATCTTATGAATTGGGAACAGAAATACATATGACATCCATATAACAAAAATTGAACAAAAGGATAATCTTGCCTAATTAGCTGCCTACTTTTGTAGTCTGTAGTTGAAAATAGAAACATAACAATTCCAAAGCTTTCGTACACCAAACTGATAGGGTTTTCTTTGTACAAAGATTTAAATAAATTTCAAGCAAGAAGTTTAAAAACAAAACCAGGCAGAGCCACAATGGTGAAGTAAAGGCAGAGACTTGTCTGATTTCTCCTCCAAAAACCTCCAAATACTTGAAAAAATGACTTTAAACAAATTCTATGGCAGCAAACCCCATAAAAAGACAGAGAGAAAAAAATTCCCAGCCCAAGACCACTTGGAAGGTCAGCCAGCAGGAAAGGTATGGTACACCACACTGAGAGAGGAGTTCAGTCCAGTTCAGGCTGTGCAAGCCTGGCCCCAGCCTGAGCAAACCCAGGGTCGCTTTGGGGAAACTAAATCAGTGGCACCAGTAGCATTCAAGACTTCTCACCCCACAGACACCAACACAAGTTAGAAGCTCCGCAAGAAGAGTCTGTCACTCCAAGGTGAGAGTGGAGTGCAGTCCAGCTCAGGTCATGACAGCACAGCCCCAACCCCAGGAAAGCCAAAGTCCTGAGGAATGACTGAATAAATAGCAGCAGTAGCAGCTGCTTCCAGAGCTCTCAGCCCACTAATGGTAAGGGGGTTGAAGAACTGATCAGAAGGAGATTACTAGGGTCTTTTTACTAGCAGTGAGGCAGAACTCCATAGCTTTGCCCACAGTGGAGACTGGCCCCTCCTCACAGTTCCATGACAGACAAGAGTGATTGTACTCACACGTAGCCCAGAGCACAGGCAGCAGAGTAGTAAACACCTCTCCTTAGATCATACCCCCTCAGAAGAACTGAAAAAATTACAGCTCCCTAGAAGCATTTATGAAAACAGCTGTGCAAAACCCCTGAAGTTTGGGATGCACCTTCAACCCTGGGAAAAGAGCTCCTCTACTTTTAACAAAGACTCAAAAGTCAATTAATAGACTGGGAAAATGAGAAAACAATGGGGGACATATCTCTGACCAGAGACGGTTCCTGTGGTGACAGGAAAGATCAAAACACATACTCAGAAGGCATCCAAGTCAAAGTTCCTACAGCTAAAGTCTCCAACAAAAATATAAATTGGTCTCAGGCAACAGAAGAGCTCAAAAAGCATTTTGAAAAATCAAGTAAGAGATGTAGAGGAAAAAATGGGAAATAAGAGTGATGCAAGAAAATCATAAAAACAAGTCAACTATTTGGTAAAGTAGATACAAAAAATCCTGAAGTAAATAAGACCTTAAAATACAGGCTAGTTCAAATGGTAAAAGAGATCCAAAAAGCCAAGTGGAAAAGAATACCTTAAAAAGCAGAACTGACCAAATGGAAAAGGGAGTCTAAGGGATCACTGAAGAAAATAATTCCTTAGAAATCAGAATGGAGCAAGTGGAAGTTGATGCTGATGACTTTATGGAAAATCAAGAAAAAATGAAACAAAACAAAAAAATTAAAAAAGAAATACAATGTGAAATATCTCATTGAAAAAATAACAGACCTGGAAAACAGATCCTGGAGAGATAATTTAAAAATTATTGGACTACCTGAAAGCCATGATGAAAAATCTAGACATCATCTTTCAAGAAATTATTAAGGAAAACTCTGCCAATATTCTAGAATCTGAGGGTAAACTAGAAATCAAAAGAATCCCCTATCACCTCCTGAAAGAGATCCCCCCCCCAAAAAACTGCCAGGAATATTTTAGCCAAATTCCAGAGTTACCAAGTCAAGGAGAGAATATTGCAAGCAGCCAGAAAGAAATATTTCAAGTATGCTAGAGCCACAATCAGGATAACACAAGATTTAGTAGCTCCTACATTAAAGGACTAGAGGTCTTGGAATATGATATTCTGGAAGGCAAAGGAGCTAGGATTAGAACTGAGAATCACCTACCCAGCAAAACTGAGTATAGTCCTTCAAGGGGAAAGATTGACAGACATTCAGTGAGATCTGAGACTTTTAAGTATTCTTGATAAAAAGACCAGGGCTGAACAGAAAATTTGACTTTCAGATACAAGACTCAAGAAAAGCATAACAATATAAAGAGGAAAGGGAAATCATAAGGGACTTAATAAACTGTTTACAGTCCCACAATGGAAGATGATATTTGGAATTCATAAGACCTTTCTCATTATTAGGGTAGTTAGAAGGAGCATATACAGACAGTATACAGGTGTGAGTTGAATATGAAGGGATGATACCTAAATAATAAATACATATCTAAAAATAAAATTAAGTAAGAGAGGAATGTACTGGGAGAAAGAGAAAGGGAGATGTAGATTAGGGCAAATTATCTCCCATAAAAAATGGCAAGAAAAATATTTTTCAGTGGAGTAGGAAGGGGGAACCAGGGGGAAATGAATGAATCTCACACTCAGAATTGGCTCAAAAAGGGAATAGCATACACAGTCAATTGGGTATAGAAATCTATCTTCAGAAAAGTAGTAGGGGAAATGGATAAGAGAAGTGGGGTGATAGAAGGTAGGGTATATTGGGAGAGTGGGTAGTCAGAAGGAAAACACATTTTAGGGGGGACTGAGTGAAAGGAGAGAGGAGAATAATCAGGGTAGGGAGACGATTCAAGGAAATCCAGTTAGCAATAGTAACTGTGAAAAAAAATTTGAATCACGTCTCTCTGATAATGACTTCATTTTTCAAACATATAGAGAACTGAATCAAATCTATAAAAATAAGAGCCATTCCCTAATTGATAGATGATCAAAAGATATGATCAGTTTTCAGGTGAAGTCATCAAAGCTATCTATAGCCATATGAAAAATACTCTGAACTATTGATTAGAGAAATGCAAATTAAAACAATTCTGAGGTACTACCTCATGCGTATTAGATTGACTAATAGGACAATTAGCCAATTTGTCATTTATAACAAATGTTGGAAGAGATGTGGGACAAATGAGACATCAATACATTGCTTGTGGGCTTGTGAAACGATTCAATCATTTTATAGAAGAATTTGGTTACCTTCAAGGCTATAAAACCATTCAGACCCTTTGACTTAGCAATATTACTACTAGGTCTCTATCCCAAAAAGAGATTTCAAAAAATGGAAAAGGAACTATATGTACAAAATATATTTATAGCAGCTCATTTCTGGGGGCAAATAATCAAAATTTGAGGGGATGTCTATCCTTTGGGAAATGGCTGAGCAAGTTATGGTAGATGATTATGATGGAATACTATTGTAGTATGAAAAAAATGAACAGGATGCTCTCAGAAAAGTCTAGAAAGACCTGCATGGACTGATGCAAAGTGTACGAAGTCACAGTATCAAGGTAATATAATCACCCATGAGTGACTCAGCTATTCTCAGCAATACAACAAGTCAAGACAACTCTGAAGGACTTATGATGAGAAATGCTGTCCATCCCAAGAGAAAGAACTGATAGTGTCTGAATACAAATTAAAACATACTTTTTTAAACTTTATTTTTATTGAGATTTTTGTCCGTGTTTTCTTTCACAGCATTACTATTGTGGATACATTTTACACGATATATGTGTATAATCTATATCAAACTGCTTGCCTTCTCAAAGAAAAGCTGTGGGGAGGAAGGAAGGGAGAGACTTTGGAACTCAAAGTTTTAAAAAAGAATGTTAAAAATTGATTTTTACATGTACCTGGGGGGAAATTTTAAAATAAGTAAATACTTAAAAGGCTTTAAGATAAATATTTTAAAAACCAAAACAAAAACGAGCAAGAACGATTCAAACAGGCTTTCTGCCTCTGATCTTTTGTTCAAGCAATTTGTGACTTTAGGACCAGCCTTATCTCTACCCTTCTTCAAAGTACTTGTATTCTTTCCAAACACATTTCTAAGTCTCTTTCTTCAGAATTCAGGAAGCCTTACTTGGTTAATTAGTGCTTTATCTCAACACATTCCCATAATGCTTTTCCTCCTCACTTCTACCTTTTAGAATCCCTAACTTGCTTAGAAGCTCAGATCAAGTTCATCCTTATACCTGAGGCCATTCCTGACCCTCTCTTCTCCAACTGTTACTCTTCCTTCTATTACCATAAAATCGCCTTATTTAGTTTTTATTATCCATATATGTATATATTTTGCATATATTATATCATCTGTAAATACATAGTATTTCTCATGAATTATATGTTTTTTGTAGGTGGGAAGTGTTTAAGTTTTCCTTTACGTTTAAACTCCATCACCTAGAATAGTATATAGGACATAGTAAGCGCTTACTAAAAACTATTTAGGGTAAACTAATTTACTCAATTATAAAGCTGTCCCTAGCTATAGTCATTATGCCTTTCCCTAGTTTTTAAAAATATACAATCTTGTATAGAGGCTATAATTGTTGTGTATGTCATATTATGTCATTTTTATCTTTTCATATTGCATTATAGCATATCCTATTACATTTTATTATGCTGCACATTCTGTTGTATTAGAGGTAGCTGTTGATGAAATGGTTGGAGCACAAAGAGTCAGGGAGACCTGAGTTCAAATCTGAATTCAGACACTTATTAAGTAGGTGACCATGCTCAAGTCACTTAATCTCTATTTGAATTCAGTTTCTTCACTTTAATATTAGCATCTACTTGCAGGGTTGTTGTGAGTAGCTAATGAAACAATATTTATAAAAAGTGCTTAGTACAGTGCCTGGCATATAGTAGACTCTATATCAATGTCTATTTACTCTTCCCATTACATCATGCACATGATATTTTATTATGTTGTCACATTATAGCGTTTACAATATGTTAGACTAAATGAGATAAATTATAAAGCACTTTTCAAACCTGAAAATTCTAGGTATTAGCTAACATTAT
This sequence comes from Bettongia penicillata ogilbyi, assembly GCA_023548195.1. Lineage (NCBI taxonomy): Eukaryota > Metazoa > Chordata > Mammalia > Diprotodontia > Potoroidae > Bettongia > Bettongia penicillata. The sequence goes on from JAJHZJ010000755.1 coordinate 662,115, forward strand.
TCTAATTGTATGTAAGTAATCTAACCTAATCTATTTCAGTATTGATTTCTGTTAACCAAACTGTGTTTTTATCTCCAATGTTTCAGAATAAGATATTAATGTTTGTGGAGAATTACATGTAAAAAAGTATGAAATAGCTTATAAAACAGTCTAGAATTTTCATTATTTATGCACATATGTACATATGTACACGCACACATATATACATGCATGCACACATACAAACATGCATCTGGCATTCCCATGAGTCCCATATTTTAATAATACCTTCTTATATTTGATTTAAAAATAAACTCATGATTTTTGCTACTAATCAGCCCAAATTTCCCTCCTTGGCCTAGAGAGAAAACAGTTTTTGAAAATAAGGACAGCAGAATGTAATCCTAGTCAAGTGTTTATCAAGCTGAGAAGGCTTCAGGTATGGCCTTATTGTTTGCTTCGTGTTGGACTATGGGTCTAGCATGCTTCTCATCACAATGACAAGATTAAGTCTAGAAAGGCAACATCAGAAAATTGACTCCAAGATGTTTTTTTGTTTTAGTTTTAGAGGTTTCGGTTGTTTTTTTTGCCATGTATCTACTAAGGCAATGATGGACTTCAATTTGCATCAGAAAAAGAATACCCATATCTACAAAAGTGTTGATCTTTGAAGGACCAAAGTATGAATCCAAATAAAGAATAAGAACGTGGTAAAGCATAGTGTTTATTGATCAGTATTAAAAATGTTCAGCTTTAGGGACAAAAAGTGCCTTAGTTAAAATTATCAAAATAGTTTAGCTTATAAATTCCTGCTGCCTTGTAATCTACATCTATAAAATCTATATAGAAAAATCTCAATTTGAGTGTTTCACTCCCAAATTTGTACTCCATGGAATAGAAAGCCAAAGAGTCAAATGGCACATCAAAAATACGGACCGTGTTGAAAACATTAAGGCTTCCCTCCTCTTTTGGTAGAGCTGGGATTTTTTTTTTCTAGTCCTGAGAATGTCCTTGCTTCTTCCAGATTTCCTCTTTGTCCCTCACCACCTTAAAAACAAAATAAACAAATAAATATACATGCAAAATTATCTTTTAAAAGATAATAAATTTGAAATATATAATAATAAGAAAGATAATTGTGTGTGTATGTGTGTGTATGTGTGTCTGTGTATAAATCATGTGAATTATCCATATCTAAACAATTAGGCCATGATTTCATAGTCTCACTCTTATCAACACACCAGATGGCTCAATCTATATTACCCAGACAATATTTTTTTTTGCTTTTTATCAATTAAGGCATATTTTCAACTGCCTTTATATTTCTCTATATATTTCCTATGCATTATGTATGCAGGCAAAGCACATAGGTACTAAATGTGTGAATTATAACACTGGAGTGTTATTTCCCTTTTAAAAATGTCTGGGAAAAGGGGGGGAGCCAAGATGGCAAGTGGAAGGACAGACCTGTTCTTACTCGGCTCTCATATCCCATAAAATACCTGTAAAAATGACTCCAAACAAATTCTAAAGCAGCAGAAGCCACAAAATAGCTGGAATGTTGACAGGAAAGGTCTGTTGTACCAGGTTCAGAGCAGAGCACAGCCCAACCCAGCCTTGGCACATGGCACGAATAGGACTAGAGCAGGCTTCAAGGTGTGGAACCATGGGAAGCAGCTGTGGTTCCCAAATTTCTCAACCCACAAACACCAAAGAGAACTTCAAAGGTCGGTGAGAAAGCTTTTTCACCTGGGTGAGAAGAGAACACAGTCTGGCCCTGGCCTCAAGGAGGCAGCAGTCACTGTGGCAATAGCATCCATTTTAAAGATGGAAGAATCTGGCCTAAAGAACCTGGGAGAATTGAACTGCTGATCTTACTGTCAGCCCTGAGTGGTGGGCCTGGGGTAGGAAAGAACACTGGTATTTTGGAGCTGGTGGAGTTTTTGGAGAGGATACTGGGCAGAAAAGCTTTTGGTTGCTCCTGGACCAGAGTCAGGACAGTGGAGGAATAAACTCCTCTCCCTTGATTGTGCCACTTTGGAGGAACTGAGAACTTATAGGTCCATAGAGTATACCCTCCCCTGGACAAAGGACTCAAAAGTCAAGTAACTGGCTGGGAAAATGCCCAAAAAAGATGAAAAACAAAAGACTATAGAAGGTTATTTTCTTGGTGAACAGGTATTTTCTTCCATCCTGTCAGATAAGAAAGAACAAAGCATACCATCAGAGGAAGATATAAAAGTCAAAGTTTCTTTATCCAAAGTCTCCAAAAAAATATGAATTCATCTCAGGCCATGGAAGAGCTCAAAAAGGATTTTGAAAATCACTAAGAGATGTGGAAGAAAAATTGGTGAGAGAGATGAGAGTGATGTAACAAAATCATGAAAAGTGAGGCAACAGCTTACTAAAGGAGACCCCAAAAAATGCTGAAAAAAATAACACCTTTAAAAATAGTCTAACCCAAAAGACAAAAGAGGTCTAAAAAGTCAATGAGAAGAAGAATGCTTTTAAAAAAACAGAATTAGCCAAATGGAAAAGGAAGTTCAAAAGTTCACTGAAGGAAATAATTCTTTAAAATTAGAATGGAGCAGATGAAAGAAAATGCCTTTATGAGAAATCAAGTAATTACAAAACAAAACCAAAAGAATGAAAACATATCTCATTGGAAATACAACTGACCTGGAAAATAGATCCAGGAGAGACAATTTAAAAATTATGGGACTACCTGAAAGCCATGAACAGAAAAAGAGCCTAGACATCATCTTTCATGAAATTATCAAGGAAAACTGCCCTGAACCAGAGGGCAAAATAAATATTGAAAGAATCCAGAGATCACCTTCTAAAAGAGTTTAAAAAAAAAAAAACAACTCCTGGAATATTTCAGTCAAATTCCAGAGTTCCTAGATCAAGGAGAAAATATGACAAGAAGCCAGAATGAGTATTTAAATAACTCTTAATATTTTTCAGGCACTATGTAAGTATTTTACATATATCATGTTATTTGATTCTCATAGTAACCCTGTGAGGTAGTTTCTATTATTATAAGCATTTCACAATCAAGGAAACAAGTAAACAGATGTTAAATGATTTGCCAAGGGTCATATAGGTAGTAAGTCTCTGAGGCTAGATTTGAACTTGGATCTTCCTGACTCCAGGTCTAGCACTTTCTCTATTGGCCACTTAGCTGCCTAAAGTCTGATGACTCATCTTGCTTTTATCTTCTTGGACAAAAAATGAACAAGAAACATTTGTATAATCACATTTTGTAATGGTGGAATAAGGAGTTGAATTGTCAAAAAGACACTTAGGAAATACATTGCTATATATTAACATACTAAACATTTCACTTGTTGTGAAAGAATTTAGAGATCAATTGTGCAATATCATGGTTTCCCAGATAAATTAGTACTTGACCTAATTTTTAAATATTAAGAGTATATGTAGTAATGGAAACAAAGTGAGCAGTGAGGAAATAGGAGGTTTAGTGAATGATTATAACATGTGTAGGACCAGAAGGGAGGTAGCTAGGTGATACAGTGCATAGAGTGCCAGGCCTGGAGTCAGGAAGACAGACTCGCTTCCAGGAGTTCAAATCTGACCTCAGACACTTACTAGTTGTGTGATGCTGGGTAAGTCACCTAACCCTCTTTGCCTCACTTTCCTCATCGGTAAAATGAATTAATGAAAGAAATGGTGAACCACTCTAGTATCTTTGCTAAGAGAACTGCAAATGCTATCCTGAATCAGACAGAGCTGAAATGACTGAACAATAAAGAATAGGACATTTGAATGAAATGTAACTATGGCAAGGTAGTGGAAGATTAACTAAATAAGGTGGGCCAATTTATGAACAACCGTAAAAGCCAGACAACAGAGTTTGGTCTTAATGAAAGGCCATGATGAGTTGTTGATCACTGAAATGAAATGACAAAACAATGACATGGAAAATGAGTTTTCAAGTATCTATGATCAAAATCAAAAGTGGTAAGACCATATTCACACAATTATAACAAGGCAACAGTGCTATAGAGTGGAAGAAGTACCAAATGTAGATTGCCAGGTAATTGGGTCCTAGATCATCAACGCATTGGTTATATTCTCTTGGACTAGTAACTTAATCTCAAAATGTAAGCTATAGAAAATATAAAAAGAAATAATAATACTTATAGTACTTCATTTTTATGGAGTTCAAATGAGGTAATCTTTGTGAAATAACTTTGCAGTCATAAAATAACATATAAATGTGAGATTGCATTCAAACCTACATAACAAGGTATTTATGGCATAGGCCAGGATAATATAAATGGGAACATAGGAGAAGTAATGATATATGATATTCTGGTCAGAAGGGATATCAATAAAATATGATGACCATTAAGACTTGAGGGACAAAGAAAATTGAGGAGTCAAAGATAACTCCAAGGTTTTAAAATAAGAAAAAATGGATGTTTTCAATGGGGAAGTTTACATTAATAATAGAATTGTGAAAATGGAAGATAATTCATTTATCACAAACTGAGATGTAGGTGATGGTAATTAAAACTTTGGAATCAATTGTGAGACATAGTAGACACTGGTGCCCACACCAAAGAAGGTCCTCTGTTCTATGAGTGAAGCAGAACTGCAGTAGTTCAAAAGAAATGTGAGATGCACATATTTAAACATTTCTACTCCAAATGTTCTTATGGACTATTTGTGACTGATCTGTGGTAGAGCCTCTCAAACTCATTCTGTTCAGCCATAATCAGATACACTATGCCTTGACTCCAACATAGTGAGGCCATTTTGGTCTTCTTTGAGGACAGAATGATGGACAGCCACCGTCACGTACAATTAACAGTGTGAGATAAATGAATGTATAACATTTGAGTAAGGGTGGGAGACATAGATTTTGTGTTATCCAGATCTAAAGAGAGAAAATACTTGAATAGTTGAATCCATAAAATAAAATGATTTTTTTTTAAAGGAGATGATTTTTTGATAGAAGAGTTGAAGGCTAAGCACGAGATCTTAACACTTGAAGAACAAATAGGATTAGGACTAGAGGGAAAAGGAGCAACCAATAAAAGGGACTTAAGGGGAATAATTTTGATAGAGATTGAGTGCATTATAGAGTCATAGGAACCAAATTAGGGATGAATTTAAAGAAAGCAGATGTGGTCATTAGAGTCAAATGCTATAAAGAGATCAAAGAAGATGAAGAGTAAGAAAAGGTGTTTGATTTGGACTAGAACATGGTCATTTAGATTGCTTCTCTGATTTACTAATTAACTGATGAAATCAGACCTTGAGATGGCCAAAAGAAACAAACAAACAAAAAAACAAGCGAAATCACCCACAGGTAAATAAAATCTACAGGAAAAAAAGTGGTAGCCCATTCCTTAAGACAGAAATTAACTAGTAGGAATAGGATGCCTTTGTTTTGTAGTAATGGTGACTAAAGGTGTGAATTATAGTGTAATTTTAAGAGTTTAAATGACTTAGTGCCTAAATTCTTGAGTGCAGTCCTCAGCCAATATGGTCCTATCCTCAGGGGAAAACTACAGACCTAGTGAGTTGACTCTCCTAACCATCTGGAGTGATAACAGTGACATTTACTTTTCTTTAATTTGCTCTCAGTGTGCCACTCAACTTCCTCTGTTCTCTAAGGACATCCCTGAGTTTTAAATTGGATGTTTTCCTTATTTGTTATCAAAGACTAACATTAAGACAATGCAACAAATAATGTTTCATTTCAAAATAACAGCTGTGTCATTTGCTCTAATGCTTTATTAAAAGTCCCAAAGTCTATACTACATTGTGTTTTTAACCTTTCAGAGAATGACAGCAATTTCCCTCCTCCTTTCCTAGTTTTAATGAGCAATTTCTCCTGATGTCTGTGTCAGAGGGTGGAGAGGTATGGTTTGGGGTTTCGGGTTGTTTCAATTAGTGAGATGATCATTACCGTGTGTAGTCTAACATCTCTAATAAGTCTGATTAAAGGAAGGTCTGACTCAGAGAAAGACAGTTATCATTGATTTAAAATACATTGATTATTATTCCAGATTGATAGAACTCAACTGTTTTAGCAACAGATGCCAATATTTATCTTCACTTTTCCCTTATGTGCTTTCTACTCATCATTCTGTGCATTCTTAGGAGCCTAGAAATAAATAATCTCTTTAAGAAAAAAGTGAGGAGGAAACAAATTCAAGTTTGAATGCAGCCATCAAAGCACTTCTGGTCACAAAGTGCTGCACAGCTGTCCAAGAATTCATCTGGAGCTTGACAACACATCCTTGTTATTCCCACAATTGGAATAATTGGCTGAGTTATATTTCCTGCTGACTTTCAAAAATTATTGTCAAGAAAATCGGAAAGGGGATAGACAATGCATGAGTGTGGGTTCCCGCTAGGACTACTTACTGATTGAGTCCCACATAAAAAAAAAGCTGTTGATAACTAAATACATTAACCAATAATAGGCAACTAATTCATTTGATTTTAATATATCAAAGCTCTTGATAGTGAAAAATACTTGTTATCTTTTATAAATATGCTATTCTCACCATCATAAAAATGCTTGCTTTGTCCTTAGGAAAGTGGAAGTTATGCTTTCTTTGAGAAATTTCACTTAAAAAAAGAAAGAAAAAACCTACTAAATCAAAGGGTATTTTATCAAACAAGGGTGCAGGATGTTGTACTTTATCAAATAACTACTTTTAATAGCACTTCATGTTTTTAAAATTTTCTTCTAGAATATTTTCCAAAACTGAAAAAAGTAATAATTTTCAAATATATACAGTATTTTTTTCTGTGTGTTTGCTAAGGAGGTGATTTTTATAAGTGATTGGGGATGGAATTAAATAATTATATGATATTTTAAACAAATAGTGAATGTCAGCAGAGTGGAAAGTGGGTGGTAAGGTAGGTAAATAGATAACTTTCCAAATAAGACAGATTCTCTGGGATTTCTTCTTTGTTAAGTCATCACTCTCATATGATATTAGTTTTCTGAAGTTTAGAATGATGTAAATAAAGTAGCTGTTAGTATTAGAGGATCACAACATAAAGACACAAAGAAAGTTTCAAGGACAAGGCAAATTCTAAAGATATTAAAATAGCCCTGAATTTTTCTTGCTCTATGAAAAGAATAAGAAAGGAAAAAGACGGGGAGCATTGTACTAGGGAAATTGAACTCTACAAAGGAACCATGTCACTGCTTTTGTAACCTGTTTCTTAGTTTTAACTGCAGATTTTTTTTCAATTATTATTGCTGAGTCTTGTAGTTATAATAATGATCAGTTATGTTTTCATGTCCATGACATTTTAATTTTTCACAGAAGCAATATCCTTTACCACATTTGATTCTTTGAAATAGGTAATGTGTGTATACATACACACACATATGTGTATATATACATACATACATGGAACGTTCTACTCACTGATCCAAACACAATCATGTTGTTTGCAAATGGGAGCATCTGGAGGACATCACCAATTCTAGAACATCTTCTTTTCACCCTTGTCTCTATGTTGGATCTCTTCCATTACAGTGTAAAATCCTTTGTAGAATATATTTCTCAATAATTTATGTTTTGATTTATGTTTATGATTAAATTTGTTGAAAAAAAAGTTGTCTAATCTGAAAATGGAGGAGGACAAAGCTTTCATGGTAACCAGCAATGATTACAACTTATTAGTAGCCATTATACTTCTACCCTGGATGAGAGAGATGGAGATAGAGACAGAGAGATAGAGAGGAGAGAGAGAAAGAGATTGGGTAAGGACAGGTGCAGGGGAAAGGTGAGAAGAGGAGAGAAGGGAAGAAGATGGAGTTTCTGTGACTGAAAATTTCATCCCTCTGGGGCCAACTTCAAGATGAGCCTTTCTGAATTGACAGTAGTTATTCTGGCTTTCTGAAGATGTGATTTTTGTCAGTGGGCACGTATGTGAAGAGTTTCCATTGTGAGAGGACATACCAGAACTTTTGCCCTGATGTTATACTTTTAAGAACCAAAGTTACCATCCCTACTCCACAATGAGGCATTGAAGAAGGACTTAAGTGGAGCCTCCAAATTTGGCAAGAGAAAGCAAGAGAGAGAGAGAGAAAGAGAGAGGGAGAGAGAGAGAGAGAGAGAGAGAGAGAGAGAGAGAGAGAGAGAGAGAGAGAGAGAGAGAGAGAGAGAGAAACAGAAACAGAGAAGTGATCTGTCTGTTCTATACTGTGAACAGAGTAGTATATTGTTATACTCAAGATAGCTGAAGATCGAAATGAAGGCTAAGGAATGTTTAAGTCCACTATGAAGAATTTATGGGAAGCAATGGAGAATATTTACTCAGCATAAAAAGAATTAAATGAATTAGGGGATGTCCACATGGATGAGTTATGGTCCTATCCATCTAGGTATCAGGGATTGAAGTTTTCCTATAAAGACATTTGCTTAGAATTTACTTTTTGCACTTTCTTTTTGTGTTAGACATTGCAGGCTTTCTCAGGAAATACTCCCCCCTGACTTGTAGTTTTTAAACATCATTTTGTTACCTTCTGCTTTTATTTTTTGCAAAAATCTATGATTGTTTTTGTATTTGCAGAGAGTTGAAATAGCTACCTATCCATTTAGGAAGGAAGTCAATGTGTAAATTCGGTTCTTCCCTTCACACAGTGGCTACTAGCCATGACAGAAGTTGGAGAATAAATTTTTGTTTAGTCATTTTTCAGTCATGTCTGACTCTTCATGACTACATTTCAATTTTCCTTGGCAAAGATACTGGAATGGTTTGCTATTTCCTTTTTCTAGTATATTTTACATATGAGGAAACTGAGGCAAATAGGGTAGAGTGACTTTGAAGACAGGAAAATGTATCTTCCTGATTTGAGGCCCAGCACTATCCACTGTGCAACTTAGATGCCCCTGTATAATAAATAGGACCATTAGAAATGGAACCTCTGAAGTGCTGGACTCACTAGAATAAATCAAGATTCTAACTGATCCCTGGTATGTGCTGTCTTTCTTTGTGTAACACATTATTGAGTAACATTAGTAGATTGTCATTTCAATTATTTTGCTTTTTAGCATGTCATATTAATAAAGTATGAGGTGAATGCAACCTTGTGGCAGTTTTGGGGTTTATGGTATTGCTCTCTCAAATGGTCCTTTTACCATTGTAACAAAACTCCCTCTCTACTGCATTAGATAAATAAGCAGAAGCACAAATGGATCAGTGTTGCTTCTGGTCCACACAAGATCAGACTGCAGGAGGCAAAGTAGATTCATTTCTTTTTTGCATAAGACTAGTTTCAGGGAGTGGAGCCAAGATGGAGGGGTAGAAGAAAGGACCTGTTCTAGCTCTCCCCCATAACTCATAAAATATCTGTAAAAATGACTCTAAACAAATTTTAGAGAAGCAGAAGCCAGAAAATGACAGAGTGAAACAGATTTCCAGCCCAAGACAGCCAGGAAAGTCAACAGGGAGCATCTATCACACCAGGCTCAGAGTGGAGTGCAGACTAGCCTGGGTCATATGGCATGGGCAGGGCTTGAGAAGGCTTCAGGTAGAATAATCACAGGTAGCAGCTGTGGTTCCCATATTTCTCAACCCACAAATGCCAAATACAGTTTCAAAGGTCAGTAAGAAAGCTCTTTCACCTAGGAGAGAAGGAAGTGCAATTCAACCCCAGAGCTGCAGTAGCCACTGTGGCAGCAGCATCCAATTTTGGAGGCCTCAGTCAAAAGACCCTGAGGGAATCGAGCTGCTGAGATGGGTCTCATTCCTGCGTGGAGGTCCTAGGGTGAGAAAGAGCTCTGGCTGTGGTGGTGGAAGGAGTTGGTGGTGGCTGTGGAGAGGGAACCCTACTCACAATTCCAGGGCAGAGAAGAGTGCTTGTTGTTGCTCACAGACCAGAACACAGACCAAGAGAGAAGTAAACTCCTCTCCCTTGATTGTGCCACCTTGAAGGAACTGAGAACTTATAGATCCCTAGAGATATCTCAGAGAACAGCTGCACAAAACCTCTGAAGCTTAGGGTCATATACCTTCCACATGACAAAGGACTTATGCCCAAAAAAGGGGAACAAAAGACTATAGAAGGTTATTTTCTTGGTGAAAAGGTATTTTTTTCCTTTTGTATGAGGAAGAATAAAGCATACCATCAGAGGAAAACATCAAAGTCAAGGCTTTTACATCCACAACTTACAAAAAAATATGTAATGGTCCCAGACCATGCAAGAGCTTAAAAAGGATTTTAAAAGTCAAGTTAAGAGAGGTGGAGGAAAAATTGGGAAGAGAAATTAGAGTGATGAAAGAAAATCATGAAAACTGAGTCAACAGTTTGCTAAAGGAGACCCAAAAAATGCCGAAGAAATATAACCCCTTTAAAAATAGACTAACACAAATGGCTAAAGGGATCCAAAAATCCAATGGGGAGAAAAATGCTTTAAAAAGCAGAATTAGTCAAATGGAAAAGAAAGTTCAAAAGCTCACTGAAAAAAACAGTTCTTTAAAAATTAGAATGGAGGAAATGGAACCTAATGACTTTATGGGAAACCAAGAAATTATAAAACAAAATGAAAAGAATGAAAAAATAGAAGACAGTGTAAAATACCTCATTGGAAAAACAACTGACCTTGAAAATAGAAGGAGGAGAGATACTTTAAAAATTATTGGTCTTTCTGAAAATCATGATGAAACAAAGAGCGTAGACATCATCTTCCAAGAAATTATCAAGGAAAACTGCCATGATATTCTAGAACCAGAGAGCAAAATAAATATTGAAATAATCCACTCATCACCTCCTGTAAAGATCCCAAAAAAAAAAAAACTCTTAGGAATATTGTAGCCCAAATTCCAGAGTTCCCAGGTCAAGGAGAAAATATTACAAGCAGCCAGAAAGAAACAATTCAAGTATTGTGGAAAGACAATCAGGATAACACACGATTTAGCAGCTTCTACACTAAGGGATCAAAGGCCTTGGAATATTATATTCCAGAGGCCAAAGGAGATAGGATTAAAACCAAGAATCACTTACCCAGCAAAACTGAGTATAATATTTCAGAGGAAAAATGGAATTTCACTGAAATAGAGGACTTCCAAGCATTCTTCTTTAAAAGACCAGAGCTGAATAGAAAATTTGACTTTCAAACACAAGAATCATGAGAAATATGAAAAGGTAAACAAGAAAGAGAAGATTTAAATTCATTAAATTTGAAATTCATTAAAGTTGAAATGTTTACATTCCTACATGGAAAGATCTTATTTGTAATTCATGAGACCTTTATCAATATTACATTAGAGGGAATATACATAATATATGTGTGTGCATACATGCATATATATATGTAGGTTTTTATGGGTATGTATATATGTGTAGATTATATTTGCATAGGTATGTATATGTACATGGGTATATTTGTGTACATATATATGTATGGATATGTATACATATATATGTGTAAATATATATGTATATGTATATATATGTACACACACACACACATAGACATAGAGAAGGAAGAATACCTAAAAAAATAAAATTTACTGTTGAATGGAATGTACTAGAAGTAAGAGAAAGGGAGAGATAGAATGTAGCAAATCATCTCACATAAAAGAAGGAAGAAAGAGCTTTTACAATGGAAGGGAAGAGGGAGGAGATGAAAGGGAATAAATGAGCCTTACTCTCATGGGATTTGGCTTAAGGAGGGATAACACACAATCAACTGGATATGGAAATCTATTTTACCTTTCATGAAAGCAAAGAAGAAAGGGAGAGAATGGAATAAGTTGAGGACATGATAAGATAGAGGGAATTGTGATTAGTCTTTTTACAACACAACTATTATGGAAGTGCCTTGTATTGTTACACATGCATGACCTAATTTAATTGCTTGTTTTCTCTTGAAAACACTTGACAGTGCATGGGGAGTGAGGGAGAGAATATGGAACTCAAAGCTTTAATAATGAATGTTAAAATTTGTTTTAGTGTGTAACTGGAAATTAAGATATACAAGAAATGGAGTATCAAAATCTATTTTGCCCTACAGGAAAATAGAGGGGAAGGAGGATGGAAGAAGAATGGGTGACAGAAGGGAGGACAGACTGGGGGAAGAGGTGGATGGGGTGCATACTGTCTTGGGGTAGGGTTTTGGGAGAGATGGGGAGAAAATTTTGAATTCAAATTCTTGTGGAAGTGAGTGTGGAGAACTGAAAATAAATTATATCTTAAAAAAAAGATATTTTCAGTATGAAACTCTCCTCTCCTGTCCCCTCCTGTCCCATCCCATCCTCTGATACCCTCCCCCCTCTCTTCTCTCCTCCCCTCCCCTCCTTTCCTCCCCTCGCTTCACCTATATCTCCTCACTCCTATCTTCTTCTCCCCGTCTCTCTTCTTCCCTACCCCCTTACTCTTATTTTGCCCATCTCCCTCTAGCTCTACCTCCCTTTCCTTCCTTCCCCCCCTCCCCTCTCTCTCTACCTTTTTTCCATTTGTCTGTTTCATGAAAATTATTTCATATATATTTCAAATTTTACCAAGATGACAATAGATCTAAGGTTCTTTTACAGAACTAAGTATGACAACTCTTTACTGTGTACCCACTATCCAATTTAATTCCAGAATGCGTTAATTACCAGCTCAGGATTGGTGATGTAAAAATTATACAATTTATCCAGCCTCTACTCTCAAGGAATTTATAATCTCCTTAAGAGATTTCTAGCATGACTGATAAATGTTATAAAAGGATGGACATCAGAAGGGTCATCAAGAAAAAAATATTCCCAGGACAGTTCAGTAGACACAGAACAAGTTCAACTACGAAGAATTAATGGAGGAAACTGAGGGTTAATTCTGAGGAACTATTTGTTTACGACTGTGCTGTGGGATAAAATTTAATTATGATATAATACTGTTAACACACCAGAGTAAATACCATGGGTTGTATTGAAATGTAGGTATCTCTTTTGACTGGTACTGTTAAGCAAAAAATTTTACATGCAAAAAGACGAGTTGAAATTGGCAGTTAAAAGTTCTACCCAGAAATGTGGCCCACTGATATCTTGGACATGCAGGATATATCCTTCAGATGAGATTCTATATAATAAAGGATGAATTTATAATTTGCTATTTGATGATTAACATCTTGAGTACAGACGATTAATTTCTAAACAATCTTTTTTATCTTATTTTATTTACACTTTAATTCCATTACATAAACATTACTTTTTTATCAGTCAAGCTTAATGATGTTTACATAAAAATTTTGATAGTGTTTTCAGAGGAATTTTCAGTTGATAATGCTCACTGAGCTTAGATATCTGATGTAAATTAAGGACTCATTGGAGTGGGGCATATTTCAATAAATGTCAGTGAGTTATTCTGTAAATGCTAATTAAGTACCTGCCTCTGTTATGTGTCAGGTATTGTTCTTGGCATGGGAGATATTAAGAAAAAACTGAGACAATGACAGTATCTGACCTCAAAAAACTTACACGCTACCAGAAAAAGTGATATGTGTATGTGTGTGTGTGTACATGTATACATACACACATATATGTATATATATTATATATGTACAAATACACATATATATATATATATATTTATACACACACAAAGCATACACAAAATAAAGGTAATTTAGGGCAAGGTGATTGCATTTAATGTCTCACTGTCAAACATCACTATCAATAGAATGCTGATATTTTAAAAAAATGGTCAGGAGACATTTTGGATCATTAAAAGAGCTTTGAAACTTATGAAAGTTAGTTCAGCTTCTTTGGCATCTCCTGTTCAACTCAGTCCAACTCATCATCATTTTGTATCAGCTCTATGCACCACTGGACTGTCTCTAGGATTTTTAGTCCTAATACATTTCATAATATGGTTAATATAATTTTTATCCATTTGGTCTCTCTTTTATGAATGATCAAATTAAGCTCTAATGAATTGAAAATGAATATCACACAGAAAGCAACTAAAACTCAAATGGTAAATGTGAGTGGGCAACAACATACAACCAATGAAGAACACTGAAAGTTCTTTCAAAAAATATAGGAGTAAAAGATGTTATCAGGGAAATATATGATTAGAGGAGAGCGTGGATTGGTTGCATGTTGAAATAAGGGATGTAAGATAAATAGAATGATCCACTGATATCCTCAGTCAGTAAATAAACATTTATTAATCACCAAGTAGACTGGGCACTGTCATAAACTATATGTGAATGTCAAGAAAAAGTTTAAAAAAAGCTCCTGAGTAGATCCCCATGATGAATTTATGGTAGGACCTGAAAAAAGACTATATGGGAAGAACAGCTAGAATACAATATGCATCATCATTGGAACCATCCAAAATGAAGAGCTTATTAATGTGTTTAAGGTTTGACTAATTTTTGGGAGATATTTGCACAATAAGACCTGGACTGTCAGTAGAGATGGATGCAACATGGATTGGCTCTTCGCCCTGTGCTTTTTAGTATTTCTCTTTATAATTTCAATAAAAGAATTGGTACCATATTTCTTAGATGTACAGATAGTAAGATGGTGGTGGTAACTAATATACTGAATGAGAGTATCAGGATAAAAAAATTCTTACAGACTTTAACTTTAAAAAAATTATAAGATGAAATTTACTAGGGATAAGTCTTGTATTTGAGTTCAAAATCATTTTATAGAAATAGAAAAGGGAAGAGTAACTGGATATTGATTTATCTGTGAAAAATGGGTATTTTTATAGCCTCAATATGAGTTATAGGATAACAAGATCTTGTTATAAGGGTCCTAAGAAGCCATTCATGTCAATTCATACCAGATTGAGAATGTTCTTTCAAAGTTATTTCTATCTGCAGTAAGAAAGCCAGCAGTTAACTGAAGTAGAATTATGTGACGAGGCATCCAAAAAACTGATGAAATCCCAAGTGGAGGCAAGTCTAAGACTAGGGTGGTGACATCACTATACGCTGCAGTGCCGTATCTAGAGCATTGCATCCTGTTCTGAAGGCCACATTTTAGGAAGCATCATTGATAAACTAATGTCTAAGAATAGCAATGAGGCTGGTGAAGTGTTCAGTTCACGTCATATAAAGAACAGTTGAAGGAATTTGGGATGTTTGCCTGGAAAAGAGAGATGAAATTGGAGGCGAGTTTGAATATTTGAGGAATTTTCATGGTAAAGTGGGGACTACTTCTTCTACTTAGTTCTGTAATATGGCTCTAAGAGAAATGGCTCTTAAGTCTGAAAGACTCAGATTAAGACTTCTTATAAGGGAAGACAGCAACACCCACTTACTAATAGGAAATATTCCAAAGTCAACTTGAGAGGGTAATAGGAATCCAGGAGAAAATTCCAGAAGAAGACAAAAATTCTGCAATAACTATAACCAGAACTACAGAAAAAAATGTAGCAAGAACTCTGAACAGTTAGAAAGTCTAATAAATGAATCAAAGAAGATAAGAGGTAAAAATAGTGTACTTGTTTTTGTTAAAGAGAAATCTTTGAAGGAGAATCTGTTTCAGAAAGTAAGGCGGAAAACCTTAACAAACCAGTGGATACCTTGAGAAAAAGGAGACAGAATTTTAAAAACATGATTCAAGAAGAAATTAGAACAAAGTTAATAAAGAGCAAAATTGAGAGAACATATGAATTATTTACAACTGAAAAACAAATAATTGTCCTGGAAAAGAGGAATCACAGAGATGACCTAAGAAACATTAACCTCTCAGGAAAATATAATGAAACAACGTGCTTTAATATAATATTTCAGAAAATCATAAAAAAGAATTACCCAGAAGTATTGAAACCAAAGAGTAAAGTGAATACCACCATATTGGAACTCACCCAGAAATATATTTGCCACACTCTAGATCTCACATATCAAGGGGAAAATATTGTTAAGTATCCATGAAGAAGTATATCCCTTATCGAGGCATGTCAGTTAAAATTGTTCAGGACCAATAACCATCAAAAATAAATGAAAAGAAAAAACTTGAAATGTGATACACTCAAAGCAAAATAAAGTGGCTTTCATAGAGGAATATATTGCTATCAAAATCAGAGCAAAATCCTATAGGGAGAAAATGGACTTTTACATGAAATGATGACTTCTAAACTGATTCAAAAGCAACTGCAACAACATCAGCAGCATCAACAAAAAACAATTGAGCCAACTCTTGGAAACGCTGACAGAGCAAACAAAACAAACTTAAAAAGTAAACAATCTTCAATATCTCCAAAGTGTTAGTTCACAATTCAGGGCTTACATTCTATAAGAAGCAGACAAAAATATTTTTCTTTTGGAGTTCTACCTTATCTAGTAGATAGGACAGAAGAGAATATTGGTCTAGACTCTAATGGAGGTTGTGATCATAGGCACAGTGCAACCTTCAAGAAAGCAAAAAGGTTCCAAAGCGTAAGCAAAAGAAATCTCAGAGGGTGCTTCTGTCACCAAAAAAATATGATCAAGAAGACATTAGTAGCTGCCCAACTATATAATTACGTTCTTATTTCCATAAATATTTTTAAGAACAGTCTGAAAATGCACTGTGAATATCCTTGAAGAAACTATAATTAAATGGACAGACCTACGCATTCAAATTTCTATAGTAGCATATATACTTGTGGCCATGCAACTTACTGATAATTGTAGAGAATAAGAAATACTATTGTATCTATGACTTAAATTTTTAAAAAAATATCTGACTTAGGAGAATGAAATGGAACCTTGATGGCATTTCTTAAGAAACATAAGTGTCTATTGAGCAAGCATTAAAATTATACGCAACACTATGACAAATGTGGCCATGGAAATGCCTTAGGTCAATATTCTAATTACTATTACTATTCACAAAGCTATAAAATTGAGAAACATTCTTAGCTAAAGTAGTCACAGAATATATTCTATGCAGAGTCTAAAGAGAATAAAAGTAGATGGTTCTCCATGGTAGATACCCATAGGTACTTGTATTCATTCATGGCATTAAAAAAATCCAAAGTATTTTGCAATACATTCATTATTATCCATAAAATTCAGAGCAATATGACAGCCATCCACACTAAAGTATGAGAAAGCCATTAAGCAAGACTCCATGTTGAAAATTGTGCAATGTTTCAAAATGATCCAAAACTGCTCACTTTAAAATACTTTTTAACTCCTTTACATTGCTTTGTGAATTCAATGTCTTCAAATCATGGATTAGGAGAATGAAAACGGAACTCGAGTGATGGACATAAGAAGGCTATAGCATTGTTACCAATGATGATGTACAAGTTATAAACTGCATAAAAGGATCATTAAAGATGGAGGCGTTATGGAAAAAGGAGCACCTGACTTTGAATCCAAAATCATGTTTAGGGTTTCAGCTCTAGCCTTTATAAGCTATATGACTTGGCAAAGTCGTTTGACTTCTCTGAATTTATAAAATTAGAGTCTTGACTAGATGATCTGCAATATCTCTTCTATCTTTACATATATGATTCTGATTGTGTGACATGTATGATCAAGAAGAATGTGATTCAGTACTCATGAGCTTCCAGTATATTCTAGACCATATCTAACCTAGCTTACTATGATGATTCAAAGTCAGGAGTGAAAAGACAATGAAATATAAGTGAATTGGAAAATGTAACAATAAAAAAAACTTTAATGTACACAGCATATCCCCAAAAATATAACCATGTATTAGGGAATAAATCCTCAGAATCAAGTCCATAAAGGCAGAAATATTAAATGCATCTTTTTTAAGATCATGATACAATAAAAATCACAAAATAAAAAGAGGTTAATGGAAAGATTGATTAAAAATAATTGGGAACTAAATAATCTAGTTATAAAGAATGACTGGGTTAAACAACAAATCATAGAAGCAATTAATAATTTCATGTAAGAGAATGACAATAATGACACAACATACCAAAATTTATGAGATGCAGTCATATCAATTCTTAGGGGAAATGTTACATCTCTAAATGCTTCTGTGAATAAAATAGAGGAGGAGATCAATGAATTGGGTATACAATTAAAAAAAATACTAGAAAAAGAACAAGTTAAAAATCCCCATTTAAAAACAAAATTAGAAATTCTGAAAATCAAAGGAGAGATTAATAAAATTGAGAGTAAAAATGAACTAATAAATAAAATTAAGATTTTGTTTTATGAAAAATAAAATAGATACACTTTTAGTTAATTTGATTAAAAAAGAAAGAAAAAATAAATAATATAAAAAAATGAAAAAGGTAAAATCAGCACCATATGAAGTGAAAATTAAAGTAATAATTAGGCGTTATTCTTGCCAAACTGTATGCCAAGAAATCTGACAACCTAAACAAAGTGGATGAATATTTACAAAAAATATAAATTGCGCAGATAAACAGAAAAGGAAATAAAATACTTAACCCCATTATAGCAAAGGGAATTGAACAAGTCATCAATGAACTACCAGAAATGCATTTACTCCAGGGAAGTTCAGTCTTAGAAAAACTATTGACATAATTGACTGTATCAATAACAAAATAAAAGGAAGTCATATGATTATTTTGATAGATGCAGAAAAAGTTTTTGACAAAATACAGCACCCATTTCTATAAAAAACACTAGAGATCATTGGAATAAATGGAGCTTTCCTTAAAGTGATAAGAAGCATCTATCTAAAACCATCAGCAAGGATTATATGTAATGAGGATAAGCTAGAAACCCTCCCAATAAGATCAGGGGTAAAACAAGGATATCCATTATCACCACTATTATTCAATATTGTACCAAAAAATGTTAGCTTTAGCAATGAGAAGAAAAAGAAATGGAAGGAATTAGAATAGGCAGTGAGGAAACAAAACTATCACTCTTTGCAGATGATATGATGGTCTACTTGGAGAGTCCTAGAGAAGCAACTAAAAAAAATACTTAAATAAACCCACTTGAATCATCAGCATTTCTATATATTATGAACAAAGAACAACAGTAAGATATAGAAACAGAAATTCCATTTAAAGTAACTGTAGAAAATACAAAGTACTTAGGAATCTACATGTTCAGACAAATTCAGGAACTATAGGAAGACAATTACAAAACACTTTTCACCGAAATAAAGTCAGATTTAAACAACTGGAAAACTGTCAATTGCTCATGGGATGGGCTGAGCCAATATAATGAAAAATCCATTTATATCTAAATTGATTTGTGTATTCAGTATCATACCAATCAAACTAGCTATCACACCAAACACCCTAACAAATCCAGGATGCCTTGGTAGCACAGATTCTTAGATCTTCTTTTCTAAAAGGAAAGCAACTTCTGAGAGGTCAACGATCTTCTTTAATCAATAAACAAACAGAAAATACAGCAGAGAAACAAAGACCAGCAGACAGGGCTTCCAACTTTGTGACCATAAGAAATACATATGTCAAAGACCAATAGACAGATCCAACTTTCTGACCACTGCATACATACACAGAGAGAAACAACAGCTTCTGGGTTTTGAAAGCTGAGAGGCTCATTAACAGCTACCCAGAGTCTCATTTGATGTATGAACCTTCTTCCAAAGAGTAAACCCCAAAGGAAAACCTCACCTCAGTGTATATATGCCCTTTTCAGAGTCAGAGGGAATCAGAATCAAGTAGCTCATTAAGAATTAACTAAAGGTGTGGGCCTTCCTACAAAACAAGCCTTAATCAAGCTTCCCTTAATGGTTCCACCTGAAGTCTATTAATGGGCAAGAAAGATGTTTAACTCTCATTAGCATCACACTAGCAAAAAATATTTTACACGGTTGGAAAAAATAGTAACAAAATTCATCTGATAAAACAAAAGGTCAAGAATATCAGGGGAATGAATAAAATAAATGTAAACGAAGGTTACTTGGCTATATTGGATGTAAAACTATACTGTGAAGCAGCAGCCATCAAAACTATTTGTTCCTGAATAATAAATAGAGTGGTAGATCAGCAGAATAAATTAAGTGCACAAGGCATAGTAGTAATCTTTTGACAAATTCAAAGACTCCAGCTTCTGAGCTAAAAACTCTCTATTTGACAAAAACTATTGGGAAAACTGGAAATAGTATGGCAGAAAGTAGGCATAGGCAGCATCTCACACAATTTATTAAGGTAAGGTCAAGTACATGGTTTAGACATAAAGGGTAATGCTATAAGCATATTAGGAGAGCAAGGGATAGTTTACCTGTCAGATCTATGGAGAAGGGAAAAATTTATGACCAACTGAGAGATAGAGAACATTATAATATGCAAAGTGGATAATTTTGATTACATTAAATTAAAAAGTTTTTGCACAAACAAACCCAATGCAACCAAGGAAGGAAAGCAGAAAGTTGGGAAACAATTTTTACTGCAAGTGTTTCTGTAAAGGCCTCATTTCTCACATACATAGAGAACAGAGTCAAATTTACAAGAATACAAGTCATTCCTCAATTGACAAATGGTTAAAAGATATGAACAGGCAGTTTTCAGATGAATAAATTAAAGCTATCACATAAAGAAATGCTCTAAATCACTATTGATTGAAGAAATTCTAATTAAAACAACTCTACCACATCACACCTACCGGATTGACCAATATGATAGAAAATGAAATGGTAAATGTTAGAGAAGATGTGGGAAAATTGGGACACTGCATTACTGGTAGAGTTGTGAACAAATCCAACCATTTTGGAGAGCAACTTGGAACTATGGGGACAATCAAAACTGTGCAACTCTTTGATCCAGCGATAGCACTACCAGGTCTGTATCCCAAAGACATCATTAATATTGGAAATGGACCTACATATGCAAAAATATTTATAGCAGCTCTTTATATGATGGAAAAGTATTAGATATTGAAGGGATGCCCATCACTTGGGGAATGGCTGAACAAGAAGTTGTACATGTATGTAAAGGAATACTATTGTTCCATAAGAAATAATGAGCATGCAGATTTCAGAAAAACCTGGAAAGACTTACATGAACTGATGCTGAGTAAAGTGAACAGAACCAGCAGTACATTATACAGAGTCACAACAACATTGTGTGATGATCAACTATGATTGACTTTTTCTTAGCAATATAATGATTCAAGACAATTCTAAGAGATGCTGGAGTCTGAATGCAGATCAAAACACACTATTTTCACTTGTTTTGGTTTTTCCTGACTTTCCCCTTTTGTTCTGTTTCTTCTTTCACAACATGACAATGTGGAAATATTTTTTTCATGATTGTTCATATATAAATTACATCGGATTTCTTACCTTCTTAAGGAGGGAGAAAAAAAATTGAAACTAACAAAAATAGTATTGAAAACTATCTTTACATGTAATTGAAAAAATTAAAATACTCTTTCTAAAAATCACTTCAATGATAAGAGATTAAAAGAACTCAGTTTTAAAAGTTAAAAAAAATATAGAGACCCAGAGAAAATAACACTCCTCTCTGTCTCTGGAGTCATTGCAGCAATGGGGCATTTTGAGTAGAGAAGTTATTTCTTCTCAAAACAAGGGCTCAAACTCTACTTTCATAAACTCCCTGGGAAGTGTCAGCTCAAATTTGAAAAGAAAAAAAGAATAGCAGAATGGTAGTGATATACGTAATAAGAATGGGGCAAAGAGATACCTCCTGATTCCTTGTCCTGGAAGTTCTTTTCCTTCCTTTATGGAATACTCAGGAAGTTTGATCAGGAGTATACCACTAGTGATGGGTGAGTCCTTTGCTGCCCAACTGGTTTGGCTCCTTTTGTCTGGGCTGATGTCCACAGCTCACTACCACCCAGTTCCAATTGTTCTGGGAGCTGGGATATCTGGATCACCACAACTAGTCAAATATGGGAACTCCTTTTTTCAGAATATTTATTCATTTAAGTGAAAAGAAAGAAAGTAAATAAATGGAGACACAATGTGATATTTTGACTAGTTGTCCTTTTCTCAGCTATCAGTTCAAAGCAGTCTAGGTGGTCCAACAGACAGAGCAATGGGCCTGCAATCAAGAAGGTGTCTGATGGAATCAGTGAGACTGAGCCAAATCCAACCTCAGACATTTACTAGTTATATGACTCTGGTCAGGTAACTTAATCTTTGTCTTCCTAAAATTAATTAAACTTTAAAAGGGGAATAATGATATCTTCCAGGACGATTGTGAGGATGAAATGAAGTATTTGTTCATTGCTCTGTGCAGTGCCTGGAAAAGAATACATACTTATTAAATACTTCTTTCCTCTTTTTCTTTCTTACTAAAGCCATAATGGAAAAAAGTCAGAAGTGATATCCATTTTGTGTATATGCGTAGTTCTAGCTTACCATCTCTGGACATATCTGTTTCTTTACAGAGACTGGTAATTGTTCATCATCATACAGTGCCAACCACTCAGATACTCCTAACTGGAAGTGGTTTAATTGAAATTTCTACATAGTTGCTTTGGAAGAAGGCAGACAATATCTACACATGCAGTAAGGATTGGACCTTGCTGGATAGTTCCTTTTATCTCCCTCCCACTTTGATTATAATAACAATAACATATTATGCTTATATACGCTTATATGCTTAGTACTTTATTTTCAACCACTTTCTGAAGTCAGTATTATATTGTCATTTCTATTTTTCAGAAGAGGAAACTGAGGTTCAAAGAAAACTAGTCCAGTAGAACTACTTTTGACATTTTTTATATGCATACTTTTCTTCTTAATTAATAAGTCTGGATTTTTCTTATACTTTTCCTGATTTTAACATTGTTTTTGACTTAAGTGAGGGACCACTTCACTTTATGAATTTAAATGAGGGACCATTCTCTTTATGAATTTAGTTGCCATTCCATGACAACCTTTTGCTGAAAATTTGTTCTGGATAGTATAACTTAGGGAATCCCTATCAAGGCATCATCTTTCCTAATCAGTTTCTCAAAGTACCTTTCATCTCCCACCACTTTTCCTCCTTCCATGAGAGAAAGGAAGTCTCCTGGGTTAAGGGGAGGCTAGTTTTTTTTTTTCTTTTCAACAGAGTTCATTTTTTACTTTACATTATTTCCTAATTTGTTTTTTTCATCTTTGAAAGAAATATGTGCTTGATTTTTTTGTTCTTTTGTTTCATTCCATTATACTACATAAAATAATTATCATCCATGTTTCATTTATGTATCTTAGCAACTAATTAAAGACTCAGAAATAAAGATTTCTAAAAGTCAAAGCATCCAAAGTTTTTTTAAAATATATTTTCTCCTTACGACCTCAGGATCAATAAGTGAAAATAATAAATCTTGCTTGCTATTTGTAAAGATTTTTCCTGCTTTTAGAAACATATTTCATATGCCCCGTTACAATGAAATTTAATATTATATTCCTTTTATACTATTCAAGTCTTTTTTCTTTCTTTAAATCTTGGTCATTTCCCACATGTCCCTAACTTTATCTCTTCCTTGGAACAACAAACAAGTGAGTAAAAATACAATTCAATGACTACCTCTGACAGTTTATACATTCACAGTTCCATATTACTCTGCCAGAAAGGGTGGGGCCAGGGAGAATAATTCATTATTTGCTTTCCAATGAGTTTCTCAGAATTTGACTTCCTTTTAATCAACTTTTTAAAATTTACTTTCTTGTGGTTATTATGTGTATTGTTCTCTGGTTTCTGTTTAGTTAACTCTTTATCACTTCGTAAAATTTTCTTTTGATTCTTGGAAACCCTCATATTATTTCTTACTTCACAGCAAATATTCCATTACATCCATAAACCACTTTTCCCCCAGAGCCTCACTCGACTACCATCAATATTACCCATTTTGTTTCTTAGATTTTTTTTGCTAGCACAAAACACTGTGAAAATTTTGATATATCCTGAATCTTTACGAACTTGATTTTCATGGGTTATGTACTAAGTGCTGGAATTACTACTGGTGACAGTTTTCTGTCTTTTCTTAAATAATTTTGAATTGATATCAATAAAGGTTAGGTTGCTTCACAGTTTCACCTACAGTGCATTAGTGGGCCAGGCTCCTCTGTGAACATAGCAGTGATTACTCCCATCATGTGCCATATTTGACAATTTGTATGAGAAAAAGTTCAGAATTATTTTCATTTCCATTTCCCTTATGATAATTGACTTGGAGCATGATTCCATGTCATCATTTATAGTTCATGATTTTATAATTGGAAATTCTTTATTCATATCTTTTGACTACTAATCTATTGGGGAATGATCTCAACATTCACCCATCTATCTACCCATCTCTCTCTCTCTCTCTCTCTCTCTCTCTCTCTCTCTCTCTCTCTCTTTGTCATTTCCTTATATATTTTGTGTGTCAGCCTTTGTATGATATCTGATGAGAATATTTCCCATTTTATTGTTTCTTTCATTTACATCTTTGTTAATTTTATTCATGATAAATTTAGAAAAAATACATGTAGTAAAAGTGAAATGACATCTTCTATGCCTTATGTGATTAAAAATATTCTCCCCCTAGCTATCATTTTGAAAAGTTACTTTATCATTTATTACCTTTTTAAAAATATTATCTTTTAGAATCTGGTTGTATAACTATTTTATTGTGTTATGCAAAATATCATATTGGTCTAAACTAAATTTTTGATGAATTGCTTTCCAATTTTTCCAGGAGCTCTTTTTTTGAAGTCTACCTCTCAGTAACATATTCTGTATAAAATATTTGGTTCCTATCCTTTATTGCTTCCATTTCTTGTTTACTTAGTGTGGTACACTACTTTACTCATATGATTTTTCCCAGTAGTACTTAATCACTTGTTTTTACTTTTCCTTTACTGCTCTATAATATAACTTGGATCTGATAAAGCTCTATCCCTTTCACTCATAATTTCTCTTAAGATGCTTGACATTTTGCTCTTCCAAGTAAATTTTGTTATTATTTAATCTTTCATTCTCATAAAAAGAAAGATTTTGTGTAATTCATCAAATAGATAATACAATAAATTGTCAGTAGATTCTGGAAATGAAAGAAACCTGAGTTTGAAGATTTTTTTTTTATCCTTATAAATCTATGGCATATAGAAGAAACCAGACTTAGGATTACAAAGAATGATTTCTAGACCTATAGACTTACGTTGTATGATCTGTAAGTCTTTATCTGGAAGTCTTATTACATGGAGGAAGGGAGAAAGGAAGACATTGGCATGTGGATTAAAGAAAAAAATAAGCGACAATATTTTGGGAAAGCACTTCTCCATCATGTCATGGGCAAATTCACCTATACCTATTTTTAACTGCATGAAAATAATGTTATCCCCCCACCCCCGCCCACTCTTCTCAAGATTAGGTAAGATTGTTGGTAGATTTCTATTCACAGTTAGAAGCAGTTAAGGAAAGTGTGATCCTTCTAAAGGATTCATCTTTTTTTTTCTTTAAAAAAACAGAAGAAAGAGATAGGAATAATTTCTTCATGTTAGAAAAAAAGTGAATTTTCAATCAACATAGGTATTAATGATACTATCTAAGTAGTCAGAGGAAAGGAAGTCCTCTTCAAATATTTCCAAAGAGTTCTTTTCTCCAAAGCACCTGTGTTCTGACCTTCCACACCTCTGCTAATATACACTCCTTGCTTTATTGAGCAGAATCTGTCAATAAGAGAGAATGAAGGTATTATGCTGAGTGCCAGCTCTCTTACACAACTGATTTCTATTAATTATAACGTAGCACATTTGTATTGCCATGTCTTCATGTTGAGCACGGTTTCTACTGCAATCCTCTTGTTCCTCCTCTTTTATCATTATTACTATTACCAAAGCATAAATTCATTTTGGATAACACTTTGATGACTGTGGACCATGGGAAATGTTTTATAAGCTTAAGGGGTCATTTTCTCATCCTCGTGTATATGGAATTTGATTGTTAATCAAGAAGAGTATATGCCCATTGCAGCCATTAATTTCTGTGAAATCAGAAAAAAGTGTCACCATCCTTCAGAATCCTAAAGTCATGCAATTAACATTGCATAGCATGCCTGTGGCATCTTGTGGCTGATATTTGTGCATTCAGAAAAGATATAGAAGGTCAAGGTGTGTAAACTGACATTATCTTGACTTTTTCCTCTTGGTATTGACACCTGGCTTTTAATCGTCTGTCCAGTAGTCCATCCACCTGCTTACCAAAAGACGTCTGTGTCACTCATCACAAACATATATGTATGCCTCTATAAGGTGAGTGGCCCTCTTTTTGAATGCAGAAAATAATCAATAGAAGTGGATTTTCCTTAGGTAAAACTTCAGATGTCCCTAGATGTGTCAGGTTCTCAAGGTAAAGTTACCTCCTGCTCAATATATTTGTGCAAAATCCAAGTGAAGTTTCAGGGATTTTAAGGAATCATACTAATGCCATCAAATAAATCTCTATTGTCATATATTATGAAATGAAGGGAATGACTGCCTGCATATATAAACACTCTCCATATATAGTTGAAAGCACCACAAGGATAGCAAACAACATGGCCTTCTTGGAGGAATTATAAATGGGCTGTTGTTAATAATGTTTGGTGAAAACCAAGAAAAGGTTTATTTATTATAAAGATAACAATGCTATTTCCTTTTTATGTTATCCAATCATTTCAGAATGACCATTCCTTCCATGAATTAGACACTATATATAGTATCTAATAATTGTGTTTTATCTTGATTACCTAATTAAAATCAAGAATTTAAATCATTCTTGTCAGCTAATAGAACAGACTTCAATATGTAAATGAATCAGAGATGAAAGGACCCTCAGAGACCATCTAATCCAAACTGTTTCTCTTTTTAAACATTTATCTGTTTTTTAGGCTCCCAGTGCCTCTTCTCTCTCCACAATCACAAAAAACTGCAAGGTACTTCAACACACTGGTATGTTATTCATTTGACTTGAAGATCTCACCTGATTAAGAGTAGCATAGTATTGTTACTCAGAGTACTTCTTAGATATCTTGGGATACATACCATTCAACCTTTTAGCTATGTTCACTCTACCTTTTGTAGTCAAAAGGCCAATTCTTCTTGATTGAGAAGATAAAAACAAAATAAAGATAGAACATCTCTACTTCCTTTCTGTTACTACTATATCATGTGGTAAAGGAGCAAGCATTTATGAAGCACGTGTAGTGAGAGAAATAGATTTGTAGTCAAGGTACTGGATTAAATTTTAGCTTGTGTATCCACTGTCTGCATAACTATTCAAAAGTCACGTAAGGAATTATAGGAGTAATACTACTGAGACAGTATTTCTGAATTTCTTTGGCCATGAAACATTTTAAGAACTCATACATTTGATCCTAGCATGGAGGGGGAATGTGTAATTTCTGAGTTTTTAAATACTACCCAAATAAAGGACATTGAGAAACATGAAATAAATTAAACCTTTTATTGCCATAGTGAAATTATCTATAAGAATTACATATTTTAATTTAGTACAATAAACATATGTAAAATATGTGCAGAAAACTGTTCTATCATTCAATCAGCAGGCACTTATTTCTTTTCTCCCATGTACCTGGTATAATAGGATGTTCTGGAGATAGAAATCTATGAGATGAAGCAATATTTACATTCTAAAAAGGGAGAGAATAGCTATATAAATAGATGGAGAATAAGTTTTAAAAGATAAATGTAAATAAATACAAAGTAGTTAATACAAAGAATTTTGAAAAGGAGGGGACATCAGGGTAAATTTCACATAGAAGTTGGTGCTTGAGCTGTATCTTGAATAAAAATAAAAGGATACTATGAGGAAGAGGTAAGGAGGGAAGACATTTTAGTCACAGGGAATGAGCCATGCAAACTCTTTCATTAATATGGAAGATGGAGTTCAAGCTACAGAGAAAGGCCAGTTTGACTACATCACAGATCAGGGAAGGGATTAATATGTAATGAGGTTGTTCAGTAAGTTAGGAGAAGTTTATGATGGGTTTTAAGAAAATTAACAGAGGAGTTTCTACTTTGTCCTAGAGGCAATAACATGGCACTAAGTTCTGTTGAATAGAGAAATGACATGATCAGATTGTGCTTAAAGATAATCACTTTGGAAAAATATTTGGAGGAAAGGCTGAAATGGAGAGAATTGAGGAAGAGAGACCAATTAGGAAGCCATTGCAGCAATCTAGATGAGAAGTATTTTTTTAATTAATTTATTTAACTTTTAATATTCATTTTGAAAAAAATTTGGGTTCCAAATTTTCTCCCCATTTCTCCCCTCCCCCACCCCAAAATGCTGCGCATTCTAATTGCCCCTATCACCAATCTGCCCTCTCTTTTAACATCCCTTCCTTCCCTCTTCCCCATCTTCTCTTTTGTCCTGTAGTGCCAGATACCTTTCTATACCCCATTACCACTATTTCTTATTTCCTAGTAGCAAGAACAATACTCGACAGCTATTCCTGCAATTTTGATTTCCAACTTCTCTTCATCCCTCCCTCCCCACTCATTCCCTTTGGGAAGGCAAGAAATTCAATATAGGCCATATCTGTGTAGTTTTGCAAATGACTTACATATTAGTCATGTTGTGTAAGACTATATTTCCCTCCATCCTATCCTGCCCCCCATTGCTTCAGTTCTCTCTTTTGATCCTGTCCCTCCCCAAGAGTGTTGACTTCAAATTGCTCCCTCCTCCCATTGCCCTTCCTTCCATCATCCCCCCACCCTGCTTATCCCCTTCTCCCCCACTTTCCTGTATTGTCAGATAGGTTTTCATATGAAAATGAGTGCACATTTTGTTCCTTCCTTTAGTCGAATGTGATGAGAGTAAGCTTCATGTTTTTTCTCTCAGCACCCCTCTTTTTTCCTCCACTGAAATGTCTTTTGCTTGCTTCTTTTAGGAGAGATAATTTGCCCCCTTCCATTTTTCCCTTTCTCCTCCCAATATATTTCTCTGTCACTGCTTAATTTCATTTTTTAAAGATATGATCCAATCCTATTCAATTCACTCTGTGCTCTCTGTCTGTCTGTCTGTCTCTGTGTGTGTAATTCCACCAACTACCCAGATACTGAAAAGTTTCAAGAGTTACAAATATTGTCTTTCCATGTAGAAATGTAAACAGTTCAACTTTAGAGAAATTGGAACTAAAAATTCAAAAGGAAAAAAACGTTTTAAAAAATAAATATTTAACTAAAAAATAAACTTGGGAGATGATAAATAATGTTACCTTTTACAAAAATAGGGACATTTGAAGGAGAAGTCTGAGATGTCCCTGAGATGTTCAATTTGAAATGTTCAACTGCCAGAAATGTTCAATGTAGGGCTAAAAGAAAAGATTGGGATATACACATATATATCTTTGTTTGTGCATATATATGCATATATATGTGCATATATACACACTATATATAAATACACAAACATATATATATATATGTATAATCCATGAGTCATATTCATCGGGATGATATTTAAAATTAAAATCAAATTAAAATTTGAGTTAATGAAGACACTAAGAATTTGGAGGGGGAGAATAGTACCCAGGGCAGACACTTGTATAACACAGTTATGGGGCATTATATGGAAAATGAGTCAATGAAAGAGTATGAGAAGGCGTATTCAGGTAGTAGGAAAAATCAGAGAGTAGTAGCTCACCTAAATCATGAAAGAACAGCATTTAGGAGTAGAAGATTTTTTTAAATAGTGTCTCATGCAACATAGAAGAAAATTAATGAACAGGATTGACAAAAGATTATCAGATCTGATAATTAATAGATGACAGGTGACTTCAAAGAGAACAGTTTCTCATGAGTCATGAGCTATAAAACCAGCTTACAAAATTATTTATTTGAAGATTAAATTTTTATAAAAATTTCGATAATTTTTTATCTAGGAGTTTGAGAAAAGTAGATGAAAAATAAGAAAATATATTGGGGAAAGGGAAGGGTAAAGTTAAAAAAGAACTAAGACTGGCAAAGAAGTTAGTATATTTGGAAGTATTAGGTTTGGAAGTAATGAATATGGAAAATGTAGATTAGAGGGAAATAGGGGACAATTTGAAGAGAAAGTAATTTGGGCGAAATGAAAGGGGATGGGAGAAAGGACCCATTTACGGCAGAGGGAACAGCTTTGGCGAGAAAAAGCACTTCATTCTCCGATAAAGGTGAAAAGGAGGAAAATTGGAAGGTTAAGTTAAGGAGCTTTGAGATGAAGAGGAGAGCTCAATTTTAATGGTTCCAGTTTCCTCAGAGAATTAAGAGGTGAAGAGTAAATAAATATTTAGGAGTCTAGTATGGATCATGCACTATGCTAAGCTGGAAATACAAAAAGAGACAAAAACAGTCTTTGCTCTCAAGAAGTCTACAATCTAACGAAGGAGATATAGATATATTCGCATGCACTAGGGAAAATGTAAGTAGACAAGGAGAGATTGAAAATCAGTGATTGAGTGGGGGCAGGGTGGGGCAGAGCCAAGATGGCAGAGTAAAATTGGTTTGTCTTTCATTGCAGAAGAAGACCATGCCGTCAGAGAAATGATGACATGACTTGCACTTGACTTTGTTTTGAGTGAGGGAGGGCTGTTCAGGTCACCAGATTCACTTCTCCTCCAGAGCCATCTGGATCCAGAGACGTGATATTCCTCAGGATGACTCAGGATGCGCTGAGAGACTATGGGCCCTTTAGGCCAAGGTCTTTGCAGGCTCTCACGTAGGGTGAGGCAATGCCCATTCATTGAATAGGCCTATTGAAGAAGTAGCCAGGGCATGACCCCTTTAATGAAGTCAGTAAAAGACAGACATCAGGCTGGGTGGGGAACAGCAGCAGTTACTAGTGATAATCACTCTCAAACTAGGAGGGTCCAGAGGATCACTCAGGCAAGGTCCCAATGGAGTCCCAGTTTTAGAGTGCAGTAGGTTTAAAGTTTTGGGAGAGGGCAGGACGGGGACAGGGGACAGGAGAGGAGAGGACAGGAAAGAAGAAGAGAGGAGAGGAGAGGAGACAGAAATAGGAAAGGAGCCAGTAAAACCCAAGGAGACTGGGCATCTTTTGGCCATCCAAGTTTAACTTCCTTTGTGGAGGAGAAGGAAGGGGAGAGGAGGCAGATAGGAGAGGAGGAGTTGAGTTACCCAGCTAGCATTCAGCCAGCTTCATCTACTTACAGGACTGTGTTTGTTTTTCACTGCTGAAGAAGACCACACCATCAGAGACATGATGACATGACTTGCACTTGACTTTGTTTTGAGTGAGGGAGGGCTGTGCAGAGTAGAAGCAGGGAACTGCTAGAGCTGTCCCCTGAAATCCCTTAAAAGAACTGTAAAAACTTAATGTAAACAAATTCTAGAGCAGCAGAAGACACAAAATGACAGATAGAAGCAAATTTCCAGCCCAAAAAAATCTGAAAAGTTGACAGAAAGGGTCTATTGCACCAGAATGGGAGAAGAATGCAGTGTGGACAGAGCTGAACCAGGCCTTAGTGGATTGACTCACTGGCTACAGCTGAAGTTTTCACACTTCTTAACCCACAAACACCAAACAGCTGCAAAGGTCAGTGGGAAGAGTTTCTCACCTGGTTGAGAAAGGAGA
Organism: Bettongia penicillata ogilbyi; assembly: GCA_023548195.1. NCBI lineage: Eukaryota > Metazoa > Chordata > Mammalia > Diprotodontia > Potoroidae > Bettongia > Bettongia penicillata. The sequence goes on from JAJHZJ010000755.1 coordinate 693,532, forward strand.
GTGGTCTAGCTTCAGTCCTAGCCCTAGTTCCAGAATGGCAGCAGTCACTGCTGAAGCTGAGGCTGCTTCTGGAAGCCCTCACTTAACAAAAATCTCAAAAGTGAAGAAATTGTCTGGATAGCTGTCTCTGGAGCCCTTGACTTAACAAAGAACTCAAAAGTCAAGTAATTCATTGGGAAAATGAGCAAACAGGGGAAAAAAGAAACAGACTATAGATTCTTGCTTTCTCCATAAAGAGACATTTTCTTGCATTGTTGGTGACAAGGAAGATGAAAACATACTACCAGAAGAAGACATCAAATTCAAAGATCCTGCTTCCAAAGGCTCCAAGAAAAATATGAATTGGTCTCAGGTCACAGAAGAGCTCAAAAAATATTTTGAAAATCAAGACAAGTAGAGGGGAAATTGGGAAGAGAAATGAGAGTAATGCAAAAAAATCATGAAAAGATGAGTCAACAGCCAGCTTAAGGAAACCCCCCAAAATACTGAAGTAAATAACATGTTAAAAATTAGACTGACCAATAGGCAAAATGGGTCCAAATACTCAATGAGGAAAAGAATGTGGAACTCAAAACTTAAAAAAAAATGAATATTTAAAATTGCTTTACACACAATTAGTAAATAAGATATACAGGCAATGGGATATAGAAATCTACCTTGCCCTATAGGAATATAGAAGGGGAGGGGATAAGGAGGTGGTGATAGAAAGAAGGACAAAATAGAGGAAAGGGTAATCAAAATACACATGTCCTGGGGTGGGGGGATGGAGAGAAAATTTTGAAATTCAAAATTATGTGAAAGTGAAATGTTGAAAACTGAAAATAAATAAAAACAAAACAAAAAGAATAAATTATAGAGTGAGGATGCCAGAGAAAGTAGTTGGAGGAAACAAGATAGAATGAGACCACTTCAGGAGTCATAAGAGAATCTTGATAAGGACTAAGGCCACCTTTCCATATGAGAAAGGAGTAAGGGAAAAGATAGTGACAGAAGACACATATATGATGGGAGATGAAGAAGAGAGGAGCAAAAGGAGGCCACAGTGTCTGCTCTCAATTATTTTTTCTGTAAAATATGAGGCAACTTTCTCAGTCGAAAAAGACAGGGAAAGAGGAAACCATGAGAAATTAGAGGAAGGAGAAAAAGATTTGGAAGAGCCACTTTAGAGTGTGGGATAATGAACTAATGTTGGATATATAGTAAAGATTACATAGCAGCAGTGAGGACTTATTTGAGGTTATGTAACATACATTTTTAGTGGACTCCATCAGAATGGCAGCATGACTTTCTTCACCTTCATTCAGCAGCACTTGGGTAGGGGTAAAGGCACCAGTTGGTGGAAATGATCCAAGGCTGAGGCTTGACAGGGCATGATTAGTGAAATTATACTGAGAGTAGGGACTTAAGAGAAGAGTTCAATGTGGAATGGAATTGATTTACCAAGGAATCAAGACAGGGAAAAGATGAGAGAGTGGCTAGTTACAGGGGAGATGATCTGGCAGATAACTGAGAAGTCAAGGCATTGGACTGTATATTGTGAGTAGAGAGTAGGATTTGACAGGGGAAACAAGGGGAGACATGGAAATCCAACAGATTATGTATGATAAGGGGATTTTGGAATTCTTGAACATGGAAATGGTAAATTTGTGGATGATAGCAAGATCAACGATAAGAATAACTTTCTGACTGAAAAGGGATAGAGTAGGTCATAGGAAACAAAAAAAGTTGAGGGACTAATTGGTTACAGTGCTTGAGGGAGAATCAAATACATGTGTGTGTGCTTGTGTACACATATATACCTATATCTACATATATATGTGTGTGTATGTGTGTGTATGTATGTATGCATATATGTATGTTTATGTCCCAAGCTTGAGGGCGGGAGTTAAGGAGGAGAGAAAAACTGGGATTCATGTGCTCAGCTCATTGAGTAAGAAAGGGGAGTGACTGATGTTCTGTAGATGATAGCTACTAGGATTTTGATTGGGCAGTAGAAATGAATAGCATGAACCTCAAGGGAGGTGAGGTTACTGAGTATGGGATGTACTGAGAGAAACCTGGAAGTTTCAATGGACAAAGAAGGAATATTTCAACTACTCCACCTTAATAGGTTATCTGAGGGGAATGAGAGAAAGGTACAGCCACTACTTAAAAGAGTAGGCAGGGAGGTTGCATCACGGATGGGGAGGGGATCAGTTCAGGTTTCATCAGGTGGAAGGAATGACAGAGTAAAAGATTTAGGGTGAAGGGAAGTTTCTTGCCTTTGTAAAATGTATTTCAGAGAACATAGTGAAAGGAGAACATGGTTTTTGGTCAGAACTTTGGGGTTGGAGGGTTGAGCAGGATGAGAATAAAGAATTAGGGAGGACTGAGGAATGGGGTTTAGATGAGGACCTACAGGGGTTAAGGATCACTGGGATATGTATCGTGTGGACTGAGTTTGAGAATGTTCATTATTCAGTAGAAACATCATTCTTCACAAAAAAGTCTGGAGAGCAAGCAGGAGAAAAGTGGTAGCACAAGGAGGAAGGCACATGATCAGATGGAAGGCCCCATTTCACTCCTTCTCATCCCTAATGAAATGAAACTGGAGATTAGGCAAAAAATGGCACAGCAGAAGGTGAAGTTGAACCTACACAGCTGGTTGTTGACAGGGAAGGAGAGGAAGCACAGCACTTTGATCATTCTTTCTTGTTACTCCACTATGGCTGGGTGAAGGTTGGGGCTGGGATGCCTGCATAGGAATTTGACCCTCTTCTGGGTTTAGCATTCAAAGCAACAAAAAAGAGATAGATAATTTAGATAATATAAGATTATTTTTCCTCATGTAGCTTCCATTCTAGTGGTAGGTAAAAAAAAATAAAATACACAGACAAGTATATTAATAAAGTATAAGTCCTTTAGAGTCCTGTGAGAAATTCATTGATAGGCATCATAGTGAAATGAAAAGAAAAAATTAGATTTTGAAGTTAGGAGACACCTTGTTCTCATTTCTCCCTTGGACACTCTATTAGTTATCCAATCATAGAAAAAAGTTAATAACTGCTCTACGATTCAGTTACCTCATCTATAGCGTGAGGATCAGTACTTGCTTCACAGCATTTTTGTAAGAGTCAAATGAAGTATACTCTTTAAAAAAAAACAGTTTTCAATTCTTTAAATACCACATTCATTTCAACTATCTTTATGAAAATGACTACTAATAACTTATTCCTCCCAGAATTTAGTTTTGCTCATAAGAACCGTATACTACCCTTGTAGGTTATAATACTACTTTAGTATTTCCAGCTTCTTGGGTAACGTGCCAAACGGATAAAAAAAAAAAAAAACAGCAATGACCATGAGAATAGTAAAAATTAAAATAAAACCTTTAAACACTTGGAACGCTCAGTATATTTCTTGATCTTTTTTTTTCCCTTTTTTTTTCCTGAAAAGACATTTATCTTGAGTTAGAATTATTGTAAGAAAAGTCACACTTCCATTTACAACAGAATTTTTCCTTTCAAAAGTGCTTAAATCTCATTCTCAGGGCCAAAGTTTACATTGATGAACTACAGAAATAAATTACTCTTCAGCCTTGGCACCAGAGTATGCAATAATTGTGCATAATGAGATAGTGAAGAGACTCTGTCCAGCCTGTTTAACCAGAGAAGCTTGAGGATACAAATATTTGAAAATAGAGAATACCAATTAGTTTTTGTGCTTTCTATTAGCAAAGTTAAGAGTTGGATTGTGTAGATATGCCAAAGAAATGAGTCAAAACACGGGTCTACATATTTGTTCTTAAGTTGAACATTCTGAATTCATCACTGTATTTTAAATAGTGGTTCCACTGTAACTAATTTTGATCTGTATCAGGACCCCACCCAGCAGTATTCTGTTTCAGTGAATGGGAGAGATAAGGCATATAGATGCCTAATTCCTCTATTCTGACAAAGAGTTCAAAGGACACTTGTTTTTCAAAATTTCTGAATATTCCAAGAACATTTTAATATAATCTTAATTTTTATTGCCATTATATTCACAACCTTTACCAACTGATAGCCACTAGGCCTGGGATGGTTATTTAAACTGTATTTACATCGCATATGTTTTGCAGGTGTCCAACATAATGAACATTTCAAATACCCATGCTCTGAGGTTAATATGTTCTATAAAATTGCTTAAGCCTCTCCAGAGTACTCATTAGCAGGATAAAACTAAGACCTAATCCGGATAGTGACTGAAGGATTATTATTCCTGTGGAAAGGATGACTTTGATAAAATTCTAATTGGGGGTTGCTTCCCAGGGCCTGAACAAACAAAAACAGATTATGATAAATCTTGACTCCAGAATGGGCCCCACAACAATCAGAGATGAAACTGTAGAGGGAAACAATCTGATCAAATTCCTCATAAAGCTACTAGAGAAAATAAAATGATGCTGAATAGACAACTCTACCAAATATCATTAAGACCCAAGAAGACTTTAAAACACCATAGTATGACTCAGATGATGATCACTTCAGTTTTATATCAAATAGGATTTACTTTAATTAGATCCAAACTGGCAGAACGAAGTCAATACTTGAGCAGTACGCAGCTTGGTCTTTCCAGAATGTTTGCATAGCTGCTTTTTAAAACCCATATTGCAAAGCAAGTCTTTTCTCATGAAAGCTTCATAATAACATTAAGTAACCTTGTGGTTACTTAATGAAATAAAAGCCTTTTAATTGTTTTGGTTTAAGAGTCATAGCTGATAAGATTTTCATCATTACTATTCATTAGTGCTAGTTTCCTCTCTTGGCTAATGGATTTATTATATTCCTTATACTTCCCTGGCTCTCTGGACACTTATTATTCCATTTTCTTTGAAGAATATCTTTATTCAAAATTATGGACTTTCTTAGCTGGTGGTTAAAAAAAACTTGTGAAAAATCTGAGATCAAGTCCCATGTGCTCCCTCTTTACAGCTGCCTTATTTAGTCCAGTCATTTTCCAACCGACAGAATTCTATTTTATTTTCTGTTTTATTCATGTTGCAAGAGAAAAAAGACCACCTCCCCCTTCTCCATTCCCCCCCAGCATCCCCCCCAGAATCCCTGACAATGATGTATAAAAAGGAATGCTTTGATCTGTATTCAAACTCCATCAGTTTCTTTCTCTGGAGATGGAGAACATTTTTCATCATAAGTCCTTCGGGACTGTCTTGGATATTTATATTGCTGTGAATAACTAAATCATTCACAGTTGATCATACAATATTCCTATTACAGTATACAATGTTCTCTTGGTTTTACTCACTTCACTTTACATTTACTTCATATAAGTCTTTCCTGATTTCTTTGAAAGCATCATTTCTTATAGCACAAATAGTATCCTATCAAAATCATGTACCACAACTTCTTGAACCATTCACCACTTGATGGGCATCCCCTTAACTTTCAATACTTTGCTACCATTAAGAGAGCTTCTATAAATATTTTTGTATATGCTTTTTCAATTTTTTTTATCTCTTTGGTGTATGGACCTAGTAGTAGTATTGCTGGGTCAAAGGGTGTCCACAGTTTTATAGCCCTTTGGACATAGTTCCAAATTGCTCTCCAGCATGGTTGGAACACCTTCAGAATTTTAACATTTTCCTTTTAACAAAGCAGCAATCTAGCACTCATTTTTCTTCTCTTTTATCCTTTTTTACTTCATAGTCACATTTGTTTTCTTCCACCTCCAACCCTATTCCAATCATAAAGCATATGACTATAGGTAACTTCACTCTCTTTTTGAGAATCCAATGTCTGATGGGGGCTGCTATCCATTGGACTTAACAATTAGCCAAAGCACAGTTATATCATTGCCCAAAGACCTTGTAAAAGGTAACAACTTTTGTTTAAAGGTTTTGGGATTTGGGCCTCAGAACTCTACCTGAGTTAATAACAAAGTGAATATTTGCCTGATCTTTCCATACTTTTTTTTCTTTATGAAAAGTAATAAAGTCAAAGACATTTTTGAAGAAAATGACAGACTCTAAGACTTTCTACATCACTCCTGCTATCAAGAAAACTATGCTACCTCTTTTATTAATCTCAATGCCTGACTAAAATAAAATTATTGTGGAGTCATACATTCATAACTTACAAACTCACATTTATATTCTGAT
>JAJHZJ010000756.1:1200000-1516263 GCA_023548195.1 Bettongia penicillata ogilbyi
TCTCAATGCCTTGCAGATTGACTTCTATTCACACCACTTAAGTGAAACTTTCCAAGGTCACTTATGACCTCTTTACTGATAAGTCCATCAACATTCTCAAAAGTCATTCTTCTTGACTCTTTCTAAATATTCAACATTGTTAACCTTGAGTTCCCTTCTTCCTTCAGTTTTCATGATACTCATCTCTCTTCTCCTTCTTGTCTGACCAATTTTTCTCAGACTTCTTTGAAAGATCATTATTCATGTCCTGTCCCATATGTTTGAGGTGGACCCAAGGGTTCTGTCCTGAAGTTGGTTCTTTTCCCTCTCTGTACTTCGTCTTGGTGATCTCATCAACTCCTATGTATTTAAGTATCATCTCCATGCAGGTGACTCCCAAGCATAGCCAGTCCATACCTCTCCCCAAAGCTGTAATCCCACACCTCCAGCTGCCCATTGGAGGTCTCCATCTACATGCCTCAAAGTAACATCAAACTCAGCATATTCAAATCCAAACTCATTCGTTTCTCCCCCAAACTGACCCTTGCTCCAAACCACTTTAGTTCTGTTGAAGGCATTACCATTCTTCCTGTTACTCAGGTTAGTCACCTAGGAGTTCTTTTTAACTCTTTATTCTCACTCCACGTAGCCAAGAAATTGCCAATTACACTCCCAACAACTCTCTCATCCATCTCCTTTTCTCTACTTATCATAATCATTCTACTTCATGGCAATAACTTCCTCTCCAATCCTAAGTGCCATCAAGTCAGAAAGACCTGAGTTCAAATCCAGCCTCAGACATTTAGCTTCTGTGTGACCCTGAGCAAATCACAAATCTCTGCCCCAGTTTTCTCAACTGTCAAATTTCGATAATAACAGTACCTACTTCCCAAGGTTGTTCTGATGATCAAATAAGATATTTTTAAAGTACCTATCACAGGGTCTGGCACATAACAGGTGTTATATAAATACTTATTCTCTCTCTCCCATTACTCCTGAAAAAGAATATGTCCATCATTTCACTACAAGTCCATTTACCATCCTCATGACTTATCATCTGAGACACTTCTTTCTGGCTACCATTTTGGCTCCCCTTATTAGAATGTAAGCTTTTGGGTGACAGGGACTGCCTCTCTATTTGTCTCTCCAGCACTTCGAACAATCCCTGACATATAGAAAAGAACTTAATAAGTTACTTTTCATTCAATCATTCCCCTGGAAGCACACATAGGAAGCAATATCTGTACATCATCCTCTCACCTCCCCACATCACCCACCATCATATATATGAGTAATATATTGTCCTCATTTCCCTGAGGTCCCACATGGAATACAGTAATCAGTTCTAAACACCGTGTTCTGGAAGAGTTGCTGAGAAGTTGGAGCACATCTCTACGAGCCAGAATGGTGAAATGCATCTGGGAAATATGCCACATGAGGAATGCCTGAAAGGAAGACCAGCCATTCTGGAGATGGGAAGATTCAGAGAGTGACGAAGAGTTGCCTTCAGATATTTGAAAGGTTGTTACATGGGAGAAGGAATGGGTTGAATGTTTGGTCTCAGGGATAGAAATTAAAGGGGAAGTTATAAAAGAGAAAAGTTTTGGCTCCAATTAATAAAGAATTTCCTAAATAAATTAAACAATTAAAACCAACAATAGTGGACTGGGCTATTTTCTCCTTATCATTACTGGTGGTTCACTGGTCTTGAAGTTAAGAACAGTTGATCTCTTGTTGTAGAGGTGAATTTAAAATTTTAAGATTCTTCAGTTCTCTAAAGTAGCAGTTCTCAAATTCAAACTCACCCATTTACTTTTTTAGACTACTGAATACTCCATGAAAAGTTTTTGTTTTCTCTACGTGATATCTATGAATATTTACTCTGTTGAAATTAAAGCATTTTATTATTTTTTTAAAAAATTTATTTATTTAACTTTTTACATTCATTTTGAAAAAATTTTCCAAATTTTCTCTGCATTTATCCCCACCCCCCAAATACACCAAGCATTCTAATTTTTCCTATCACCAATCTGCCCTCTCTTCTATCATCCCTCCCTTCTCTTGTCCCCATCTTCTCTTTTCTCCTGTAGGGCCAGATGACATTCTATTCCCCATTAACTGTATTTCTTATTTCCTAGTAGCAACAACAATACTCAACAGTTGTTCCTAAAACTTTGAGTTACAAATTCTCCCCATCCCTCCCTCCCCACCCATTCCCTTTGGGAAGGCAGGCAATTCAATATAGGCCGTATCTGGGTAGTTTTGCAAATGACTTGGATAACATTCATGTTGTATAAGACTAACTGTATTTCCCTCCATCCTATTCTGGCCCCATTGTTTCTATTCTGTCTTTTGCTTCTGTCCCTCCCCAAGAGTGTTGACCTCAAATTGCTCCCTTCTTCCATTGCCCTCCCTTCCATCATCCATCCCTCCCTGCTTATCTCTTTCTTCCCCATTTTTCTGCACTGTAAGATAGGTTTTCATACCACAATGAGTGTACATTTTACTCCTTCCTTTAGTTGAATGTGATGAGGGTAAACTTGATGTTTTTTTCTCAGCTCTCCTCTTTTTCCCTCCACTAAAAACTTTCCTGTTTGCCTCTTGAATGAGATATAATTACCCCATTCCATTTCACCCTCTTTCCTCCCACTACATTTCTCTCTCACCATTTACCTTAATTTCTTTTAAGATATGGTCCCATCCTGTTCAATTCACTCTGTGCTCTCAGTCTCTGTATGTGCATGTTTGTGTGTATGTGTGTGCGTGCACACATGTACATGTGTGTGTGCGTGTGTGCGTGTGTGTACACCTGTGTGTGGTCCCACCAAATACCCAGATACTGAAATGTTTTAAGAGTTACAAATATTGCCTTTCCATGTAAGAATGTAAACAGTTCACTGTTTACTATTTGAGTTACAAATTCTCCCCATCCCTCCCTCCCCACTTGCTGTTTACTATTTCATGCATCTTTTCATTCTTGTGTTTGAAAGTCAGATTATCTTTTCAGCTCTGGTCTTTTCATCAAGAATGCTTGAAAGTCCCTCTGTTTCATTGAAAGACCATATTTTCCCCTGAAGTATTATACTCAGTTTTGCTGGGTAGGTGATTCTTGGTGTGAGTCCTAGTTCTTTTGACTTCTGGAATATCCTATTCCATGCCCTTTGATCCCTCAATGTAGAAGCTGCTAGATCTTGTGTTATCCTATGGTGTTTCCACAATACTGGAATTGTTTCTTTCTAGCTGCTTGCAATATTTTCTCCTTGACCTGGGAACTCTGGAAATTGGCCACAATATTCCTAGGAGTTTCTCTTTTTGGACCTCTTTCAGGCAGTGATTGATGGATTCCTTCAATACTTATTTTGCTCTCTGGTTCTAGAATCTCAGGGCAGTTTTCCTTGATAATTTCATGAAAGATGATGTCTAGGCTCTTTTTTTGATCATGGTTTTCAGGCAGTCACATAATTTTTAAATTATCTCTCCTGGATCTATTTTCCAGGTCAGTTGTTTTTTCAATGAGATATTTCACATTCTCTTTCATTTTTTCATTCTTTTGGTTTTGTTTTATGATTTCTTGGTTTCTCAGAAAGTCATTAGCCTGGGGGTGGAGTCAATATGGGGGAGTAGAAATAATCACGTATGCGACCTCCGAACCCACAGTCCATGCATTTAATGTAAGAAGAGCTCCCCACAAATTCTGGATCACTGCAGGGTGTGTAGAAACACAATGGAAGAGATTTCCGTTCCAGAGAGCCCTGGAGAGCCATTCCCAGGGTCATTTGCGCCCCAGAAAGTGGAATGCATCCCCGGCCTACCCTGCCCACGCGGCCGAGATGAGCAGATCCATGCAGGCTTCAGGGACGGAACCTCCGGCAGCCGCGAAGGTCCCTCCGCCCACAGACTCTATAGGTCAGTGAGAGAGACGGCTGGGATGGTTGAGAGTGGAGCGGAGTGTCTCCGTTACTCGGACACCCTCGGGAGGAAGTGGCTGAGGCAGAGGCAGGGGCGGGAAGCGGCGGAGGCCGAGGCAGCAGCAGCGGCTCCCGGGACTCCCCGAGCAGGCAGGATCTTCATTACTGAAAGTCTCTGCATAAACCACCTGAAGGAGGTGAGCCTGAGAGACGGCCCTGCCCCACCCACCCAATTTCTGAAGGTCTCTGCATAAAGCTCCTGAGGAAACTGAGCCTGGGAGGTGGCCCTGCCCCCACCCCAGCACCAGAACTAAAGCTCACATTGAATAGCAGCTGAGCCTGCTGTGGAAAGCCCATTTGAATCTCAGAGCCCAAGCACTAGCTGGGCGGATCTAGGCGGGGGTGGACAGGAATCTCAGAAGTCAAGTAACTGGCTGGGAAAATGCCCAGAAAAGGGAAGAAAAAGAAGACTATAGAGAGCTTTTTTGAGCAGATGAAAATGATCCCGCCTTTCGGATCTGATGACAAGGACATATTCTTGCCATCAGGGAAAGATGTGGAGGGCAGGGCCTCTGTATCCCAGACATCCCAGGGGGCTGTCCAGTGGGCTTAGGCCTTGGAAGAGCTCAAAAAGGATTTTGAAAAGCAAGTTAGACAGGTGGAGGAGAAACTGGGAAGAGAAATGAGAGAGATGCAAGAAAAGCATGAAAAACGGGTCAATACTTTGGTAAAGGAGACCCAAAAAAATGCTGAAGAAAATGACGCCTTGAAAAATAGGCTCACTCAATTGGCAAAAGAGGTTCAAAAAGCCAATGAGGAGAAGAATGCTTTCAAAAGCAGAATTAGTCAAAGGGAAAAAGAGGTTCAAAAGCTCACTGAAGAGAATAGTTCTCTCAAAATTAGAATGGAACAGATGTAGTCTAATGACTTTATGAGAAACCAAGAAATCACAAAACAAAACCAAAAAAGTGAAAAAATGGAAGAGAATGTGAAATATCTCATGGGAAAAACAACTGACCTGGAAAATAGATCCAGGAGAGACAATTCAAAAATTATGGGACTACATGAAAGTCATGATCAAAAAAAGAGCCTAGATATCATCTTCCATGAAATTATCGAGGAAAACTGCCCTGACATTCTACAACCAGAGGGCAACATAAGTATTGAAAGAATCCATCGATCACCACCTGAAAGAGATCCAAAAAGAGAAACTCCTAGGAACATTGTGGCCAAACTTCAGAACTCCCAGGTCAAGGAGAAAATCTTACAAGCAGCTAGAAAGAAACAATTCCAGTATTGTGGAAATAAAATCAGGGTAACTCAAGATCTAGCAGCTTCTACATTAAAGGATCGAAGGGCGTGCAATAGGATATTCCAGAAGTCAAAGGAACTAGGACTCAAACCAAGAATCACCTACCCAGCTAAACTGAGTATAATACTTCAGGGGAAAATATGGTCTTTCAATGAAACAGAGGACTTTCAAGCATTCTTGATGAAAAGACCAGAGCTGAAAAGAAAATTTGACTTTCAAACACAAGAATGAGAAGAAGCATGAAAAAGTAACAGCAAAGAGAAGTCTTAAGGCACTTACCAAAAGTGACCTGTTTACATTCCTACATGGAAAGACAATATTTGTAACTCTCAAAACTTTCAGTATCTGGGTAGTTGGCGAGACCACACACACACATATACATGCATGCACACACATACAGAGACAGAGAGCTCAGAGTGAATTGAATAGGATGGGACCATATCTTAAAAGAAATTAAGGTACATGGTGAGAGAGAAATGTAGTGGGAGGAAAGAGGGTGAAATGGAATGTGGTAAATTTTATCTCATTCAAGAGGCAAGCAGGAGACATTTTAGTGGAGGGAAAAAGAGGAGAGCTGAGAAAAAAAAAGAACAAGAAGGTTACCCTCATCACATTTAAGTAAAGGAAGGAATAAAATGCACACTCATTTTGGTATGAAAACCTATCTTACAGTACAGGAAAGTGGGGGAGAGGGGGATATGCAAGGAGGGGGATGATGAAAGGGAGGGCAATGGGAGGAGGGAGCAATTTGAAGTCAACACTCAGGGAGGGACAGGATCAAAAGACAGAATAGAAACAATGAGGTGCAGGATAGGAAGGAGGGTAATTGAGTTAGTGTTACACAACGCGACTATCATGGAAGTCATTTGCAAAACTACACAGATATGGCCTATATTGAATTACCTGCCTCCCGAAAGGGAATGGGTGGGGAGGAAGGGATGGGGAGAATTTGAAACTCAAAGTTTTAGGAACAACTGTTTAGTATTTTTGTTGCTACTAGGAAAGGAGACATACAGTTAATGAGGAATAGAAAGTCATATGGCCCTACAGGAAAAAAGAGAAGATGGGGACAAGAGAGGGGAGGGATTACAGAAGAGAGGGCAGATTGGATATAGGGAAAATTAGATTGCTCAGGGTATTGGGTGGGGGGAGGGGAGAAAAGGGGAGAAAATTTTGAACCCAAAATTTTGTGAGAATGAATGTAAAAAGCTAAATAAATAAATAGATAGATGGATAGATAGATAGATAGATAAACGAATGAATAAATAAATAAATAAATTAGAAGAAAGTCATTAGCCTACATCTGTTCCATTCTAATCTTGAGAGAACTATTGTGTTCAGTGAGCTTTTGAATTGCTTTTTCCATTTGGCTAATTTTGCTTTTGAAAGCATTCTTCTCCTCATTGGCTTTTTGAACCCCTTTTGCCAATTGAGTGAGCCCATTTTTCAAGGTCTTATTTTCTTCAGCATTTTTTTGGGTCTCCTTTACCAAGGTATTGACCTGTTTTTCATGCTTTTCTTGCATCTGTCTCTTTTCTCTTCCCAGTTTTTCCTCCACTTGTCTAACTTGATTTTCAAAATCCTTTTTGAGGTCTTCCATGGCCTGAGCCCACTGGACATCCACCTCAGATGTCTGGGATAGAGAGGCCCCAACCTCCACGTCTTTCTCTGATGGCAAGCATTGTACTTCGTCATCAGAAATGAAAGGAAGAAGGAACATCTCTTCCTCAATAAAGTAGCTCTCTATGGTCTTATTTTGCTTCCTTTTTCTGGGCATTTTCCCAACCAGTTCCTTGACTTCTGAGATTCCTCTCCACCCCAGCCTAGATCTGCCCAGCCAGTGCTTGGGGTCTGAGATTCAAATGCTGCTTCCCAGTGTCAGGGCTATCCGTTGCGGGAGAGGCTGCTATTCAATGTGAGCTTAATTTCTGGTGCTCAGGTGGGGGCAGGGCCGCCTCTCAGGCTCTGTTCCCTCAGGGCTTTATGCAGAGACCTTCATTGACAGAGCGGGTGGGGGGAGGGCCACCTCCCAGGCTCAGTTCCCTCAGGGGTTTTATGCAAAATCTTCAGTGATGGAGCAGGTTGGGACAGGGCTGCCTCCCAGGCTCAGCTCCCTCAGGGGGTTTATGCAGAGACCTGAACTTCTGCTTGCTCCTCTGGGAGTCCCAGGCCGCCACTGCTGCCTCTGCCGCTGCCTCTGCCTCTGCCTATCGAGGGGGCCGGAGTCACGGAGACACCCCGCTCCCCGCTCGGCTAGGCCAGACGTCTCTCTCACTGACCTGTAGCATCTGTAGGCAGAAGGACCTTCCTGGCTGCAGGAGGTTCCGTCCCTGAAGCCTGTTCGGATCTGCTCCTCTGGGGCCCCAGGGACAGACAAAGCCTTGGTTTTCTTGCCATAAATAAGTTTCTAGATAAAAGGGATCATAAGAGGTTAGTTGGAAGGGGGCAAGCTGGAAATCGTGTCAGACACCAAAAGTGATTTCATCAAATTGTAATGAATAACAAATGAGACCATAATTTTCAGTATTATTGACCAATATTTACTGAAAGTATTTGTAGATTCTGTGCTAGACTGCAGAACACTTGGAGACCCTCAGGAACCCCACCTTGAGAACCATAGATCTCTGGATATCTTTATCACCAAATCATGACTTGAAGTGATTCCACAGAACATGTGTGTGCACAATGCTTAGAGATCAATGCCGTCACTCTGTGGAGCAATGAGGGCTCCCTTGATCCCAAGTTAGATCAAGTGAGGCTAAGTAATTGCACATAAAAAATCATTTCTTAGTCTAATGACTACTTTTCAAAGGCTTGGTTGCTTAAATGCTGAAGCAAACATAATTTTATTCTGGGTGCATAATGTCCACAGCACAGAACCCAGCTAGACTTTCTTTCCAAAGGCTTATCAACTCAGGAAACTGCAGAAAGAGCTGTCACATTGGTCCTTTCATGGCACCATCATCACTGTCCTTTGAAGGAGTCACTTCATGCTATTCCCTTTATAATGCGGTGTTGGGGGGAGATCTGTGGATTTACTCATTAGCCACATCTGATGCGCCATACTTAGGAGCCCTCCTGATAAGACTTGGTTCAAGGATATAAAAGTGAGAGACCAACCCCTGCTAGACCATAATAGACAGTAGCCATAGAGAAGTCCATCATCCTCACTGGTAAGTGAATGCTCTAAGAGGAAACTCAAACCCTGTTGACTTTCTTCCTTGCCATTTCTTTCTGGGTCCTTTGAAAGAATCATTTTGTATGACAATATGCTCAGAGATTTAGATCAAGAAAGAGACTTTAGAGCCCATCAAGTTTAATTGTTTATTTTTACAGAGGAGGAAAGGAAGGCACAGGGAGGTTAAATGATTTACCCAGGGTCACCCAGTTATTGTCTCTCTGATGGGAGTTGAATCTAGGTCTTCCTGTCTCTAAGTCCATGCCTACCTACACTCCCATTTCTTCTTATTTTGATCTTATTTTCCTTTCTTTTCTTCTATTGAACCTTTGAGGCTTTTACTACCTATAGAATATAACCTCCCTTGGCCTCAGTTTCCTCATCTGTAAAAGGGTGGAAAAGAATTAGACCGGATGGCTTGTGAAGTCTCTCCCTTTTCTAGGTCTATGATTCTGATCTCATCCTTCTAGAATAGGGATTCTTAACCTGGGTTCCATGAGCTTTTATTTTAAAAACATATAATATTTTGGGATTTAAAAGCTTTTAAGCAAAAGTCTAAAAAAATAAAATTAAAGGGTGGAATAGATTTGGACTGAATGGCTTGTGAAGTCTCTTCCTTTTCTAGTACGATTCTGATCTCATCCTTCTAGAATAGGAATTCTTAACCTGGGTTCCATGAGCTTTTATTTTAAAAACATTTAGTATTTTAGGATTTCAAGTCTTTTAAGAAAAGGTCTAAAAAATAAAATTAAAGTAAATAAAAAAAAGAAAAGGCCTATAATTTAGGCCTCGAGGCTGCAGATTCCCCACCCCTATAAATATGTTTCACTAGATTGTCCAAGGGTCATAACCCAAGAAGGCTAAGAACCCCTATTCTAGATTGTAAATTCTCTAAAGGCAGCATGTGTTTCCTTTTTGTCTATGTCCCCAGCATCTAGAACAGTCTTGGAATCAATCAATCATCAAACATTTATTAAGTGCCTACTGTTGTGCTAGACATTGCGCTAGGTGGTTTGTGAAGACAGTCCAAGGGTTTGTACTAGAAATGATTTAACAATACCTTGAACAGCAAATAATGGTAAAGAGTAATCTGAGAAATACATTAAATTACTCTGGGCACTCACAACATATTTTTGTTATTGTTGAAATTGAATTTAATTGGAAGGTGTTGCAAGAACAAAAACTGTTGGGAACCATTGTGGAAACATTGGGAATAAATAGGGATAGAGAGAAAAATAAAGATCTTTGTAGCTGGGTAGCATGATGGATACAGCACTGGACCTGGAGTCAGGAACTCTAACCCTTCAGCCACCTAGCCACCATCACACCTACTAAAGTAGGTGCTTAATAGATGCTTAGTAAATGTTTATTAATTCATGTTTTTTTTTCTCTAGGTCTTGCCCTGGTGTTGCTTGCCCAGCTGAGTAAGTCATAAGCTTCTGCTTTACCCACCTCCCTCATCTCTTTTTCTATTATCCTCATAATCCTCTTTATTCTCTCAAACATCCAAGCACAGAAAATGCTTTTGCACATTATACGACATGAGTTCAGAGAAGACTAATTTATTTTAGTAACTGGACCTACTCAGAACTATCACTGTGCTTTTCTAACCTAAAGGTCAGGTGGAAATAATTTATCCCTGTAATAGCTATCCTTTGTCAGGTCATCCATTGCTAATACTCACATATAGCATTATTATACTCCCAGGGAGTCTTGCTCTCTCATATTTTTCTGAAAGAGGATAATAAGATCCCGTGTCTTATCCCTGATCCTGATGTGAGCATTATTCCTCCCTGGGCCCCTAGATTGAGAGATATATGTTAGGTTACTCTCTGCCCAGGCATGGCAGTTGCAGGAGGTAAAACTACCTCAGGGGATGGTGCCTTGCCAAACCAAAAGGCTGGGTTTCAGCTCATACCCTGGGAAATTCCTGCTGAAATTCTGACAATATAGGTGAAGTGGCATCTGGCTAGTTATCAGAAACAATCATTAGCCTTGATTCTTCTGAGGGGGGCAGCAGGATACCCCCAGCTGGGGTAGAGGGTCAAATTCCAGAGAAGGGGAAGGGCCAGAGAAGGAAATGACATCCTGCAGTTTTGGCCCAATAAAGGATATGGGCAATCAGGCATGACCAGGAAAGAATGAGAAACCAGGCCCTTGCCTAGGTGGACTCCCTTGCTGTGGTTACAAGAACATTCCTAATTTGACCAGTGGCCCCCTGAACTGAGATGGAAGAGTGAGACAATGGGTCCGGGGGTTTCTTCAGGACCAAGGCTGCAGATTACCCCCCCCACACAGAGAGTGTCACCCTCGCCTCCTGGGGAACTTTCAACTAGGACCAAAATCACCGCTCTGAAGACTTTATAGGCCACTTCCAAGAGTTCAATTAGATTCTTTCCTTTGAACCTAGTCCTTTCTCTGGATTTTCTTTCGAATGTCAGGGGTAGAATTGGAAACAAAGTCAATTACTATGGCCCTCCGGTTGTTTGGATCCTCCGGATCAATAGGGGTGTATAATCTATATGCCTCCACTAAATCTTTTGAGTTATGCAGAAGGAGTCTCATCCTTGCCTTACCTAATTTCACTAACCTTACACATATTTGTGGGCTTCCTAACCGCAGCTCTAAGCCCTCCCAAAAGCAACTGGCGATACTGGTCGAGAGCCTCTTTACCTCGGTCATCGTTGGGGTCTCAGCTGCGATGGGTTCCAGGGAGTAGGCGGTTAAGATGGGCACAGTCAGAGGAGGGGTGGCCATCTGGCTCCAAGACTCCATTTCGGGCTTCCAGGAGGATACGGTTGCATTCCTCACTAGTAAAGAGCACCCAGAGTAACTCCTGGCAATGAGTAAAACATCTTTTAACTCTGTTTGAATTCAGGTAGGAGTGAAATTTTTCCAGTCATGCAGTATCTGTATTTAAAACCAGACTCAGGAATGGTCAGGTGGGAAACATTCCTTTATAAAAGGACACAATGGGAAAACTGACCAGGAGGATCCCATCCTAGACTGAATCTAGAATTGTCTCCTCGATGTTTCCTCTCCAGATACAAATTTCACCTGATAACAGTACAGGATGCCAGATTACAGTCCCTCTGAGCAACTTATGGCATATTCTCTCAGATACTGATTTAATGCAGACAACTATACCCGAATTCAAAATGAAACAAGAATATCCATGGTCCCAAATGTTTTTACCTTAAACAGCAAATTTCATTAATCACAACTTAAAGCCAAATACAGTTCGTTGTTTCAGACAAATTTCTCTTAGGACTGACGACCTTGTCCACATGAAAGGAGCCTTGGTAATTTTACAAAACAAAAGGAATTGGAACGAGTTCCATGCCTACCAACCCCCAGATGTATGAGGACTGTTCTGCCGAACCAGTCGGGCAGAACCAGTATAAATAAATTTTTTTACTCCATTCATTTCTTTCTACACAGTGACCAATTAATAATTTTAGGTTTAGTATTAAAACAGCAACTTCAAAGACTTAGTTGACAATCTTACAACTCTTATAAATGATAGCTGTAACTTTTTTAACAGGCAAAGGTGAAAATACCTGGTTTTAAATAACATAACTGGCTTTATACAATTTTCCAACCTTTTTTAGTTTCAACAAAATTCAGATTACAAATTGCTTTCTTTAACATCATTTCTGGATTTCAGAGTGAAATAAAATCTTAATGGCTCTAATTTTTTTACTCAAGTAAATTTCATGTCTGCGTCCACTCCTTAAAGATGTTTTTAAAAGGAAAGGTCATGAAATCACAAGCAGAAGTGAAGGAGACTCTGGAACAAGTCCATAGGTGCCTAGCCTCCTCCTTTCCACTTGGGAGTTCAAAGCCTTCTCAAATTGCCTTAGTGCCAAATAATACAACCAATTCTGACCCGTTTTAAACATCCAGTTAGGAGTGACATGTTTCACTTAAAATATGACCAGAATAACTGCCTTTTGGTCGTATCCCATATACAAAAACTTTTCTCTTTTAGGTGAGGCATGAGGTAATTAGAAGCTATTCAATCTGCCTTGCTGATACGAGGGGAAAAAATTCCTAATTTCTTCCTGTCTTTCTCTCCACCTTCACAACCTGACCAGGGTTAGAAGGAGGAGAGAGAGGGAGAGAGAGAGAGAGAGAGAGAGAGAGAGAGAGAGAGAGAGAGAGAGAGAGAGAGAGAGAGAGAGAGAGAAAGAGAGAGAGAGAGAGGGAGAGAGTTTTTGAGGGGAAAAAATTCCCTATTTCTTCTTGTCTTTCTCTCCACCTTCACAACCTGGTCAGCGTTAGAAGGTAGAAAGAGAGAGAATTTTCCAACAACTTTCCAATAATCCTTAAACTTACCCCATGTTGTTCTCCTCGTGGGCTTTGACTAAAGCCCCTTTAAAACTGCACATACAGGATTTCCTTGTATTCCTTGTAAGATTAGTTTCTCTCCTTTTCTCTCCCATTCTTCCCCCTGATGCTGCAGCCATCAGAGAGAAGGGAGGAGGGGGAGGAAAGGAGATAACATCCCAAATTCCAGCTACAATGAAGCTGGCCATAATAACTCACAAACACACACACAGAGAACATGTAAAGACCACAAACACTCACATAGAACATTTAAAGACCACAAACACATACACACAGGACATGTAAACACAGAACACATATACAGACAACTTTGGCTTACTTTCTATCACTGTTCAGATGCTGATATATGGGATCTGAACCAGATGGCCAGGTTCCCATTCATTATTTTCCACACCTGCCCTGCAATTGATTTATCAAATGTCCTTTGGGGTGGCCAATCCACCCCGAAGGTGGGCCATTCCTGTTGACAGCATAATTTTTCTGGGGACCTGATTGTACTTGGCCCATGAGAGCAGGGAGGGAGAGTAAGACACAAAGTCTGATTAAACAGAAACACAGAACAAAGAACAGACAGAATCCCAGGCAGTTAAGATTCTCATGTAATACCTGCAGAGGACTCTCCCATGGCGTCCCATGGAGGTCAGGGCAGTTAGGACCTCCTGCAAAACCTGCAGAATTTTTGGACTTCATGCAACACCTGCAGAAGTCAAGGACCTCATGCAATACCTGCATAGGTCATCCCCGACTCTCATGTGGCCTTTGTCGGACGTCGATCAGAGCTCTTGGCGGCATCCCATGAGGCCAGTAACGGCATCTTACTGCTGCATCCAGTTAGCCACTTACTACGCCAGAGTACTCACCAGAACAAACAGGGCTCTCATTTTTTGGCCATATGTTTTGAGAATTTATTATGGTTTGGATTCGCTCCTGTAAATGACACTCGGACACAGCAGTTAAAAATGAAAGTAAAATTTAATTATGTACAATTATATAATACTAAGAAAATGGAAAGATAGAGAAATCTGAGGGAGAGCTGAACAACATGTCAACTATTTGAGTGGAGTGTTATGGCTAGGTGCAAGAAACAGACTGCTCTTTGATGTTTTGACAAGATTATGCAGGAGGGGAGTAGCCAGATCCCCTTGCATAAACCATTCCAGGAGGGGCTAGTTCCTAGAATCACTATCTAGGTCTGTTAGCTTGAGCCAAGTCATAAAGTTCACAGAGCGGTTAAATTCTCAGGGGCCTGCATTTCAGTTCCTAGTCCTCATATCAATTAGAGTGAACTTATCTTATATAAGAATTTAAATTCTTTATTCACCATATCAGGAAAATTTTGCTACCGAAAGCCTGACTCCGGGCTGTGCTCCAAAATTGGGGCCGGGATAAATCACATTGGCCACCAAGTTAGAGCCCAATCCAGTCATCCAGGACAGATGGCTTCCCTGTGCATGCAGAGCCAAAGGCTATCTCGGTGGGACCTCCAAGTGAAATGGACCGAGTTAATAAGTCACAGGCAAAATTAACTGAAAATTTCGAGAGCGTCATTTATTAGCCAGGCTGGCAGCTGCCTCATGTAGAGACCCAGAGAAGACAGCCCCGAACCGAGGTGGGTGAGTTCATTTTAAGCATTTCGGCGATACCGATACAGCCTTGCGGTTCCCACAACAAACAGAGTTCTGACAGAACAAGAGGAGGGGCTTGCTGCTAGGCAAGAACCCCCAAAACAGAAGGTGGTTGTCAGGGTATTGCTAGGTAAAGGACCCTGACAAAAACAGGTGCCAGGAGAAGTGGCCAATCAGGAAAGGGGGGTGGGCTCAGCAGAAAGTGGTTACCTGGCCAACATTAGGGGGCACAGGTGGTTACCTGCCAATGGAGTCTAACATTAGGTGGGGCACAGGTGGTTACCATGCAAATGGACTAAACAAAAACTGACTCTTAATTCATCAGATATTAAACCAAAGGGGAATAACATTTTGACAGGGGCTCAACAAAAGAAAAAAACTGTTACTAGGCAAGTTATCCAACCCTGCCCAGTAACCTAACAAATATCTCTCAACCTAGGGGCCCAGGGAGGAATAATGTTCACTTCAATCCCAGACTGAAAGTCTGAAGAGATTTTAATTTATAAAGAAGCCTCTGATCCAGGACCTTTACCCTACTAAAACAGAATGCTGCTTATTTCATCATTTATATTGTCCTTGTTTCAACCTCATTTCTATTTCAGTCATCCTCTTATGGCTGCTCAGGGTTTCCTGTTATGGGGAATCACTCCAGGCCCCTCAATGTCTTAATTAAGTTCAGAAAGTTTCATCGTTGAGTTTGGCCAAAGTCTAATTAATATTTTGGTCATGATACCTCTCAAAAATCATGTACTAAGTCACAGACCAGGTGTGGTCTACATCTGTAGAGGGACTGTTCATACCCATGAAATTATAGCCCTTGAAAATATTGAATCAGTATTTAAAAGGCTCTCATTTAACATCAACAAAATGCTTTCCTCACAATATGGAGTAAAAGTAATGGCATCTCCATTTTACAGATGAGAAAACAGAGAATGGGGTAAGCATGTTGCCCAAGGTCACACAACTGGTAAATGTCTGATTTGATGCCAGATTGTTTACCAGATACTTTGATTCTAATGCCAGTGATTTTTCCTCTTTTCATATTGCTTTGAGCAAGATTGACATTAAAAACTTGGTCTGGACATCAGAGGAAGGTGCCTAGGGCAAGCTAAGAGAAGGTGAGCCCAGGGAGTATGAAGTGGGCCAATGGACATTTTTTTAGCTGGCTGCAAAGTAGGCAAGTACAGGTCTTTGAACTCTTCTGTAATGCTATTGACATTTCCACCCCCAAAGACCAGATAGAAAGAGGTCAACTTGCACAAAACCTTACTGGAAATTTGTGATGGAGCTTTCTGAAGAGCTAGTCAGCCTACCTTCCCAGGATTGCTACATGTTATTCCCTGCACACACATTATACTTCAGACTGCTCCATGCATGACATTCCATGTCTTGTCTCTCTCCTGTTTTGGCACAGGCTACATGTAACCCCTGATCAGAATGTTCTCCCTCCTCACCTCCACCTGTTGAAATACTTAAATAGTATGTGGCCCAATGGATAAAGCACTGATCCTAGTATCTTAAAGATAAGAATTTAAATCTGACCTCAGACGATTACTAACTGTGTGACCTTGGGCAAATCACTTAGCCCCAGTTCCCTCCAAAAAAAGAAAAGAAGGAAGAAATGAAGGAAGGAGAGAAAGAAGGAAGAAATGAAGGAAGGAGAGAAAGAAAGAAGAAAGGAAGGAAAGAAGGAAGGAAGGGAGGAAGGAAGGAAGGAAGGGAGGAAGGAAGGAAGGAAGGAAGGAAGGAAGGAAGGAAGGAAGGAAGGAAGGAAGGAAGGAAGGAAGGAAGGAAGGAAGAAACCCTTAGATGGTATGGTATATGGAACATAAGGCTTTGAGTCATGAAGATCTGAATCCTGCCTGAAACCCTTACTAACTTTAGGGCCATGAGCAAGTCACATAAATTCTCAGCCTCAGTTTGGTCATCCTAATCATTTCCTTACTCCCACATTCCCATTTATTAATACCCTCCTTTACCCCTGAAATTACTTCATGTGTGGTTTCTGTATATATAACTTTCAGATTTTTACTTCCCTGTGTATATGCTGTTTCCCAAGTTCTTGAGGGCAGGGACTGTTTCATTTTTGTCATTGCATTGTAAGTGTCTGGCGCACAGTAGATACTTAATAAATACTTGTTGAATGAATGAATGTGTGAATGAGTGAATGAGCATTCTCTGCAGCTGTCCCTCATCATGACATTTTCTCCTTGCTGCCAACAGGCTCTGCCTACCATATGACATGCTACTTCTCCAACTGGGCCCAGTACAGGCCAGGCCCGGGGAAATTCACGCCAGAGAACATCGACCCCTGCCTCTGTACTCACCTCATCTATGCTTTTGCTGGAATGAGCAACAGTGAGATCACCACAACTGAATGGAATGACGTAGAGCTCTACAAATCCTTCAACGGTTTGAAAAACAAGTAAGGAAGAGGAAAAGTCTAGTGTGTTGACTGTGGGCTGGAATCCTCTAGACTAATCAAATTAAGGTCAATCAGTCAGTCAATAATCAACCAATAAACATTTATTAAGCACCATAAGTGCTAGTGATAGAAAAAGAGGCAATAGACAGTCCCTGCCCTCAAGGAGGTCACAGTCAATTGAGAGAGCTCGAACAACACTCTTTTCATACTAAACATAACCCCAATTTATTTGGTATTTAGGACAAGAGGTATCTGAGGTACACATATGCCACACGGATTTTTGATATAGTCTTGTTAGTTTTGAGTCTGACATGGAGAGCAATTTTGTCTCTAGGAGTTTGCTTTCTGTTCAGAACATCCAAGAACTGCACACGCCAACTGATCAGTAAAAGTATCCCATCTGGTTCCTAAAATATTTCTTAAGCACTATTGTCTTCTTTGAAGGTTATAAAGAAGTGTATTTTTAAATTACTTTTCTGTTATAAATACATATTTTTTTAAAAAATCTGGGGAAAAGGGGGAGTAGTATCAAAGTAGGTCTTTGTAGATTATCAACCAATCCATTAATAAGCGTTAATTAAGCACTTACTATGCCAGGAGCTATCCTAAGTGCTAGGGGTACAAAGACAAAGAATGAAAGAATCCCTACTCTCAAGGAACTTCCATTCCAACAAAATGAGGAGTTAAGAAAAATATTCCAGTAATCACTGAAACTAAAAGTGGTCTCTAAGGATGGTAGAAGTTGATGTATGACCCAGTTTATACATAATATTTAATAGAAACTGAAAAACAAGTAAATAACAGTAATTGAGCATCAAGGTGAATCAAAGATTCAACTTTAGGAATTATCTATGCTAACAGCTGGATTATCCAGGTGCCTATATTTGCCAAGTTGGAGATCATAACACTAAAGGGGAAATCCAGGATGGTGTAGCAAAAGTTAGATACAGAAATAACAGTTAGGAAGAAGACAAGCTGGAAAGTGAAAGAAGCCAAAGGCAAAGAATGAGATCCTCTTGCAAGTTATCAGCTAGGACACAGGTATCAACAAGAAACCCATGACATTCCATGGTGACACCCAAACCACGTTAAAGTTTAATTGGGAAACATTTAACAAAATAAGTAAAAATATAATGTAAAATTTATAAAATTATATTATATAAATATAATGTAAAAATATAATGTAAAAACAAAATATAGATGTTACATTTTAAAATTAAGTCAATCTGCAGCCCAAAGGGATCCTTATAATGAGTACTGTGATAATGACCTCTTGTGCACTTTTACACCCCCATTTCTATTTGAGTTTGGTACCACTGAGCTAGGAGAGCAAACCTACCCAACGCAATTAACTAAGTATCAGATTTCACCCAAGACCTAGTATCTATGCAAGAAAAGAGAAGGTAGAGGATGAAAAGATCATCTGTGCTAATTTGTATAGAAGTTAGAGGCATAATTGTAAAAAGGATGATTAAGATGATATCAAAGAACAACATATATATCTTATTTATAATGAGCTAGAAGGCATTTTCTGTCCTTAAACATTCTATTTTGAAAAAAATCTTGATCTTAACAGCATTTCTTTTTCATACTTATCTCTTATAGAGATGAGTTATTTACTTTGAACTATTATTTAAAGAAAGAGTTCTATTTTTGAAGAAAAGTACAACATTTTGATTCTCTATGTTGACCTCTAATGTTTTTTAGCCTGGAAAGAATCTGTTAGCTCAAGTGGTACCACCATCTACTTGCTAACAGCTATTGGAATTTCAGGCATGGTACAGTAAGCCTGATGTAGTGGCAAAAGGATCAACATTTCTATCTCTAGTATTTAACAGGATTCTGCATCTTAACTCCATCATTTGTAAAATGCAGATAATAATACTTTTACTACTTACTTCATAGGGTTGTGACTTGCCCAGGGTCACACAGCTAGGAAGTGTCTGAGGGTAGATTCGAACTCATGAAGAGGAGTCTTCCGGACTCCAGGCCCAGCTCAAAGTGCTTTGAACCTCCAAATGCTGGGTTGGGTGTGCCTCACAATTCCAATTTATTCAGATGAAGATGGAAATCTCAGAACTGTGAGAATTCCTGTTCTAATATCAGCTGGGAAGTGGTTCAACTAAAGAGTCATTCAAGTTTCTTTCTATGCTAAGATCGCAATTTCCTCTGATGGTGTAGAAGCCATACCCTCTTCTGATGAGACACCTCAGTTTAAAAATTAAGTGTATGGCAGATATCCTAACGATGCTGATAGTGCCTTTTGTTTTCACGAACACTGTAGTCTTAGTACTGAAAGGCCTGGAACCCCACCATGTTAACTTCAGATGGAACATCTACAACAATGTAACAAAAATTCTTTAGCACCGCCTCAGATCTCTTGCAAAGACCTTCCTACTGAGCTACCCAGTCAATCTCTCTCCCCATGAGAAAATATTGCATGTCAGTATGTGCCTGTAGGTTTTGACATTTCCTCTTTATTCTGCCTCTATAAGAACAGAGAGCTGAAGACTTTTCTGGCAATTAGAGGCTGGAACTTTGGAACCTCCCCCTAAGTCTTTTCTAAAGAGTAGTATCATAATTGACTCAGAAGGACTTAAGAGCCTCTATGTAAATAGCAACATGAAGCAAAAAACCATTAAGTCCAATTTTCCACTGCGTTAAGGAATCTTACAGCATAAGAGTGACACTATGACAGACATTCAAAGACCAAGATAAAACAAAAATGGGTATAAAATAATTATGCCTGGGAGTCATGGTGGTCACATCCCGTGGGAGGCTGAGGCTGACAGCTCTCTTCTGCTGGAAAGTCTCAAACTGCAATATGTTAAACTGATCAGGGGTCAGTCTGGCATCCACATGGCAAGGCCCCCTTGGAATGGAAATAGATTACAGTATCTAATTAGAGGCAAACTATCTGTGTGGGAAATAGAGCAGATCAAAATCCTTGTACAGATCAGAGAGGTTGAGACCTACGAGTAGCCCACACACTTCCAGGCATGGGCAAATAGAGAGACCTAGTGTCCTTTTTTTCTTTAAAGTAACATTGCTAGAATTTTTGCTCTAGGGTAGAATTCAACATATAGAGGGCCTTCCTTGGGCATTATCAAAAGATGCTTTTACTGGCCTGGGAAATGAAACATTGTGTAATTATCCTAGAAATGTGAACTTCTAAAAGAAACTCTCAACTATTCTGTGCCTTGCATTCCTCTCCTGTGAAATGAGGGGTCAGGACCAAAGAAAGGATTCTTCCTCATTTTTTATGCCAGTTACTCCCTGTCAATCTGGAAAAACCTATGGAGCCCTTCTCAAAAAAATGCTGTTAAACTCATTAAATAAAGCACATAGGATTGTGTCAAGGACATCAGTTATTTTGAAAAACAATTATCAAAATATTTTTTAAATGAAATTCAAAGACCCATTTCCCCCAAGTTAAAAATCCCTCAGAAACAATCTCTCAGAGACCCTCTAGTTTCAACAGTCCATCATTATTGAAATAGAAAAGGGAGTCTTCCTGACTGGAGTCCTCTATTCAGATGTAGGTACCACAATTGGGACTGAACATGACATGAGAAGAAGGGTACAACAAAGCAATAGGAAGATCAGGGTCTAGAAAAGAAGAGTAACTCATTCAAAGGAGAACACCAGAATAGGGAAGCGCCCCTGTACCAGGCTACACAAATATCTGTTGAAAAAACAAACGAAGGTTAGTCAAGATGGGGGAGTAGAAAGATGCATGCATGCGAGCTCCAAACCCACAGCCCATAGAATTAATGTAAGAAGAGCTCCCCAGAAGTTCTGGATCACTGCAGGGGGTGCAGAAAAATAGTGGAAGAGATTTCCGTTCCAGAGAGCCCTGGAGAGTCGTCCCCAGGGTTTGTCGCGCCCCAGAAAGTGGACCCCACCCCAGCGCTGCCCTGGACGTGGCCCCAGAGAAGCTGATCTGAGCAGGCTTCAGGGAAGGATGCTCTGGTGGCCTGGAAGGCCCCTCTGCCCACAGACTCTACAGGTCAGTGAGAGACAAGCCTGGGCTAACCGAGAGGGGGGTGGGGTGTCTCCGTGGCTCGGGCCCCCTCGGGAGGAAGCTGCAGAGGCAGGGGCAGGAAGCGTGGGAGGCAAAGGCGGGGGTGGCGGTGGAGGCAGGGGTGGCAGTGGTGGCAGCGGCGGACAGCCGTGGCGGCCCGGGATTCCCCCAGCAGCAGGCAGGATCTTCATTAGTGAAAGTCTCTGCATAAACCACCTGAAGGAGCTGAGCCTGGGAGACGGCCCTGCCCCACCCACTCCATTTCTGAAGGTCTCTACATAAAGCCCCCGAGGGAACTGAGCCTGTGAGGTGGCGCTGCCCCCACCCCAGCACCAGAACTAAAACTCACATTGAATGGTAGGCACGCCTGCCGTGGAAAGCCCATTTGAATCTCAGACCCCAAGCGCTAGCTGGGTGGGTCCAGGCAGGGGGGGAGAGGAATCTCAGAAGTCAAGTAACTGGCTGGGAAAATGCCTAGAAAAGGGAAGAAAAATAAGACTATAGAGAGTTTTTTTTGAACAGATGCAAATGATTCCGACTTTCGGATCTGATGACAAGGACATATTCTTGCCATCAGGGAAAGACGTGGAGGGTGGGGCCTCGGTACCCCAGACATCCCAGGGGGTTGTCGGGTGGGCTCAGGCCTTGGAAGAGCTCAAAAAGGATTTTGAAAAGCAAGTTAGACAGGTGGAGGAAAAGCTGGGAAGAGAAATGATAGAGATGCAAGAAAAGTATGAAAAACGGGTCAATACCTTGGCAAAGGAGACCCAAAAAAATGCTGAAGAAAACAACACCTTGAAAAATAGGCTCACTCAATTGGCAAAAGAGGTTCAAAAAGCCAATGAGGAGAAGAATGCTTTCAAAAGCAGAATTAGCCAAATGGAAAAAGGGCTTCAAAAGCTCACTGAAGAGAATAGTTCTCTCAAAATTAGAATGGAACAGATGGAGTCTAATGACTTTCTGAGAAACCAAGAAATTACAAAACAAAACCAAAAGAATGAAAAAATGGAAGAGAATGTGAAATATCTCATGGGAAAAACAACTGATCTGGAAAATAGATCCAGGAGAGACAATTTAAAAATTATGGGACTACATGAAAGT
This sequence comes from Bettongia penicillata ogilbyi, assembly GCA_023548195.1. Classification (NCBI taxonomy): domain Eukaryota; kingdom Metazoa; phylum Chordata; class Mammalia; order Diprotodontia; family Potoroidae; genus Bettongia; species Bettongia penicillata. The sequence goes on from JAJHZJ010000756.1 coordinate 1,221,903, forward strand.
CATGATCAAAAAAAGAGCCTAGATATCATTTTCCATGAAATTATCGAGGAAAACTGCCCTGACATTCTACAACCAGAGGGCAACATAAGTATTGAAAGAATCCATCGATCACCACCTGAAAGAGATCTAAAAAGCGAAACTCCTAGGAACATTGTGGTGAAATTCCAGAATTCCCAGGTCAAGGAGAAAATCTTACAAGCAGCTAGAAAGAAACAATTCCAGTATTGTGGAAATAAAATCAGGATAACTCAAGATCTAGCAGCTTCTACATTAAGGGATCAAAGGGTGTGGAATAGGATATTCCAGAAGTCAAAGGAACTAGGACTCACACCAAGAATCACCTACCCAGCTAAACTGAGTATAATACTTCAGGGGAAAATATGTCTTTCAATGAAACAGAGGACTTTCAAACATTCTTGATGAAAAGACCAGAGCTGAAAAGAAAATTTGACTTTCAAACACAAGAATGAGAAGAAGCATGAAAAAGTAAAAAGCAAAGAGAAGTTTTAAGGGACTTAACAGAAGTGAACTGTTTACATTCCTACATGGAAAGACAATATTTGTAACTCTTAAAACTTTTCAGTATCTGGGTAGTTGGTGGGACCACACACACACATGTACATGCATGCACGCACACACACATACACACATGCAGAAACATACAGAGATAGAGAGCACAGAGTGAATTGAACAGGATGGGACCATATCTTAAAAGAAATTAAGGTAAATGGTGAGAGAGAAATGTAGTGGGAGGAAAGAGGGTGAAATGGAATGGGGTAATTATATGTCATTTAAGAGGCAAGTAGGAGACTTTTTAGTGGAGGGAAAAAGAGGAGAGCTGAGAAAAAAAAAACAAGAAGTTTACCCTCATCACATTTAACGAAAGGAAGGAATAAAATGCACACTCATTTTGGTATGAAAATCTATCTTACAGTATAGGAAAGTGGGGGAGAAGCAGGTAAGCAAGGGGCTGATGATGAAAGGGAGGGCAAAGGGAGGAGGGAGCAGTTTGAAGTCAACACTCGGGGAGGGACAGGATCAAAAGACAGAAGAGAAACAATGAGGGTCAGGATAGGATGGAGGGCAATTGAGTTAGTGTTACACAACACGACTATCATGGAAGTCATTTGCAAAACTACACAGATATGGCCTATATTGAATTGCCTGCCTTCCCAAAGGGAATGGGTGAGGAGGGAGGGATGGGGAGAATTTGGAACTCAAAGTGTAAGGAACAACTGTTTAGTATTGTTGTTGCTACTAGGAAAGAAGACATACAGTTAATGAGAAATAGAAAGTCATCTGGCCCTACAGGAGAAAAGAGAAGATGGGGACAAGAGAAGGGAGGGATGACAGAAGATAGGGCAGATTGGAGATAGGGAAAATTAGATTGCTTGGTGTATTGGGGTGGGGGGAGGGGAGAAAAGGGGAGAAAATTTGGAATCCAAAATTTTGTGAAAATGAATGTAAAAAGTTAAATAAATAAATGAATATTTGAAAAAAAAAGAAGAAAGAGAAAAAACAAATGAAGATATCTAGCCTGGACCAGAAGGTGGTTAGGATAGCTGTGATAAGCATATTCAAATAGGAAAAGAAAATTTTTGACTATGCCTAGGAAATATGAATTTTCACAAGAATACAATGAGTTACCTCAAGGGTTATTGAGTGAGTGGAGTAATGATTTTTTTCTGGGAATGCAATAGAAAGGATTATTGCTCAGACATGGATGGCATTAGATGACCTCTGAAGCACCTTTCAATTTTCAGATTCTTTTATTTTAAGGATCTGGTTATAAGATGATAGCCCCAGCATGAACACTGAGGATGTAGTATAGATGTGTTTCCCTAATGGAGTCAGTATACTGGAGAAGGTGGTGTTAATGAGGTCAGAGGCTCCATATTTAGCGGGTCATCATTTCACTTCCAATTAGTGGAGAGAGGTGGTAGGAACTCAGGAACTGTTTAAATGATAATAGAGCACAGTGAGTTAGGGCTAAGGGGAAGTTATTAGCACCAAATACATCTTGGAAGAAAGATCAGAGGTAGACTAGACAGAGGGGCCATTGTGTTGGTGTGACCAGATACAGCAGAGGTTATAGTTGTGGAGTTAGGAGAAACCAAGACAAGTGAACTGGTCAGTGTTGGGGTGTCCTTAAGAGTTTTGAAGCAAATTGTGAAGAATTTGGACTTGCTGAACCCATAGCTGAAAACACAGCCATAATGGCTTATCCAAGAGAATCAACTGAAGGGTCCTATTGTGGGAGCAGAGAAAGGTAAGAGCCAAGAGGGAATAGATGAGTGACTAAACAGAAATAAGAAAAGAAATAGCTTCTAGAAATGTTGAAAATATCAAAGTAATTGGTAACGAGAAGGGAGGTGTAAAGGACAAAGATAAGGTGACAATGGAAACTAACTAGAGACTGCAAGTCAAATCTACCTTCTTCCTGATTTTATAAGGCCCATGATGTGTACATTTTTACATTGTAAAAGTCATACGTGGAGGTGTTTGAAAATATATAATAGGTCAAATTCCACTCCAAGACAGTAGTTTGCTAAACCCTGGTCTAGACATTCCCAGTTTGAGAATCAGGGCTAGTTCACTGCTTTGGCATGGGAGAGAAATGAGATAGAGTGAGTTAAAGACGGATACACTCTGAGATATCTTATCAGTAGAATTTTACAGCTTGGTCAGAAAGGTGAAGAACTACACAGATTCGTGGGTACTGCATATGAATTTCCTGGCTTCATCTTCTTTCTTTCTCCATCAGATTCTCTCTCATGGTTTCCACTGCTGCGAACCGCCAGACCTTCATCAAATCAGTCATCAAATTCCTGCGCCAGTATGACTTTGATGGACTGGACTTGGACTGGGCATACCCTGGGTCTCGTGGCACCCCTGCTCAGGACAGGAACCTCTTTGCTGTGCTTGTCAAGGTGAACTGGACACATCTGAGTATGATTGAGAAGTAGGTAGCCAATGTCAGTAAGGCAATGCAGAGAACGTAGGTGGCTTGAGAGATCTTCTACACTCATTTTGACTCTAAACTGACATTGACTTTTCCACTAGCCAAAACACAAACCCCTTATCCAATCATCCAGCTTCCAAGGATTGTTGATTTCATCTCTGTAATAACATCTCATATCTCTCCCCTTCACTCAACTCAATACTTACAAACATCCTAATTCAGGCTCTTAAAACCTCTTGCCTAAACTACTGCAATACATTCTTAATTGATCTCCCTGCCTCCAGTCTCTCCCTTTTCCAAACCCACATCCAAACAACTTCCAAATTGGTATTTCTAGGGCATAGATCTCACCATATCACTCTTCTACTCAATAAACTCCAGTGGCTAACTATTACCTATAGGCAAAAAATACCAACCCTTCTGCTTGGCATTTAAATCCCTTCACAATCTACCTGCAACTTATTTTTTTCCAGGCTGATTACACATAATTTCTTCCTCATACCCCACATTCCAGCCAAACTTACTTTCTCCATGATATTCCATCTTTTGTCTCTGTTCCCTTATACAGGTTGTGTTCCATGCCTGGTACACTCTCCCTCCTCATCTTCAAATCTTTAAAACCCTGACTTTCTTAATGGTTCAGCTTAAGTGACAACACTTCCAGGAGGTCTTTCCTAATTTCCTCCGTTGTGAGTGATTCTCATACTCCCCACATTACTTTGTATATATTTCATATGCATTCTGTATTTACTTAAATATGTATATGTTCTACCACCACCATACACATACAACCCCCACCATTATTTACAGAATCGAAGCTTCTTGAGGTCAGAGACATTTAATTTTGGTTTTTGGATTTTGTTTGTTTCGTTTGATTTCAGTAGAGGTTTTTGTTTTGATTTTTTGTTTTATCTTTGGTGGCTGACACTTCAATGTTTGATGATCTTTGAGGTCGCCTTGTAATCAGCCAATCTATGGAATGACTACTATGTACCAGTAATCGTGCTGGGCACCAAGAAATGTTCTATGCTGCCATAATCCTATGAAGTGAATTGAATTGGTGATGTATACTGAAGGGTCATCAATGGAAGATCCTGGTGCAGAGAGCTACCAGCAAAGTCTAACTACCTGCTGTCCACTTGCTCTCTTCTACTCACCCCCAGGAAATGCGTGAAGCCATTGAGCAGGAAGCCCAGCAGACCAACAGTCCCAGGCAATTGATCACTGCTACTGTGCCTGCTGACATCTCCGCCATCAAGTCTGGCTATGACATCCCCCAGCTCTCTCAGTGAGTACTGTGGTTTGTCCTCCAAGTGCTTCTAGGCATCATGGATTATTAGTTCTGGGAAAATCAATCCCGAGTCTATCACACTCCTTAGAAAACATCACAAATAACATTTAGAAATCGATTTCAATTCTGTTCTCCGTCCCAGGTATCTGGACTTCTTCCATGTCATGATCTGCAATCGCTGGGCCTCCTGGGAGAGTTTTACTTGCGAAAACTGCCCCCTTTATGATCCTGGCCGCAATGCGCAACCATGAGAGCTACAGAGAACTGAAATCAAACATCTAAAATACGTGAAGGTGGCAAATATAGCTGTGAGATTTCATTATATTCCATTATATGAGATTGACATATATTACATATGTACTGTCTCCCGTGTGTAAGGAACTTCACTAGCCTCTCAAATAGAGAAATGAAAAACATGACTCTGAGAGCTCCTGATGATAACAATAACATCATCATCACATTTCTGTAAGAACTTTAAGGTACAGATGTTTCTCATTTGATCCTCACATCATCACTATGAGGTGAATGCTGTTATTGTCCTCATTTTACAGATATGTAAAAAGGTTAAGAGTCCTGCCTAGCTGGTCACAACTACTAAAGGTGTGTAGGGAGATTAGAACTCAAGACTTCCTTCTTCCAAACCCAGCATAACATCTAGCTGCCATATCATTTGCAGAATCACAAAATGAGGTTTCAAAATAAGTACTATGCAACGCAGACTGTAATAGGAGCCAAACAGATGTTTAAGAGAAAGTTCTGTAAAAACTGAAGTAGATGAGATCGTCCCAGATAACATTTAATGGGATAAGCTTAATGGATGAAGTAGCATCTGAGTTAACCTTTGAAAAAAAAGAAAAAGCTTTTCATAAGTAGAGGCAAAAAATAAGCCAGTGTCCTGCCTTCAAGGGGTAACATTCTAATACAGTTGGGGGAAGAAGGGGAATGTCCAACATGTGCGTAAATAAGCATGATGCAAGATCAAATGTGGCTTGGAAGTGTCCCGTTTGTATTAAGTGATTAATAAACGCTTATGAACTCACCAACACTAGTAAAGGAGAGATCTAGAAAATACCTTCTAGCCACACCAGGGGAGTCTGTGTAGAAAGAAAAAAAAAGAAGAGAAAGAGTAACTAAACACTATAGTTTGTCTGGAATGGTGAGTATGTGATGGGGATAACATAATCCTTTGAGAATTGGAGCCAGATTATTGCCAATCTTGCATATTATGGAGAAAAATGTGGATTTTTATCTAGTACACAGTGGGGAACTGTGGAACTTTTTTTTTTTTAGCACAAAAGGCCATGCTTAGAATTGTACATTATGAAGATTATTTTGGTAGAAGAATGCATTAAATAGGACTGAGGCTAGAAGACATTAACTAGGAGGGATGTGTGTTAATACGAACCAGGAGGTAGATATAGACAGCTTGATCCACAGTGATTCAAGTGGAGTGAATGGAGAACATAGAATAAACAAAAAACAATGCTGAGATGAAATTAACAAGACTTGGTTACAGACAAGATGGGCAGCGGGTTTTGGGGGCAAAAGTAAGGAAGAGAGAAACGTCAATAATGACACTAAGATTTCAATGAAGAGTGTTTGGGATGATGAAGGTGCCATTGATGGAAATAGCAAAGTTGTCGAGTTGAGGACTTTTCTTATATTTATTACATGATGAGGTTTCTATGATAATGAGGAAATAAATAAGTATTTATTAAGTATCTACTATGTGTCAGGCACTGAGCCAAGTGTTTTATCAATAGAATTTCATTTGATGCTCACAACAACTCTGGGAGGTGCATGCTATTACTATATCCCCATTTTACAGTTGAGAAAACAGAGGCAGAGATTAAATGATTTATGCATAAACACACAATAAGGAAGTATCTAAGGTCAGATTAGAACACAGGTCTTTCTGACTCTAGGTCTAGTACCCAAGTCACTGTTTCTAAGAGGAAACGAATTAATTCACAAATCATTGAAAATGTTCTGACAGCCTCATCAGTTAGAAGAGAGGGCGCCTAGAGATCACTTTAATTCCTAGTACATGGCCATGCATTCCCATTTTTTTTTTTAGCAATTGGAGATCAAGCCTTTAGAAGCAATGGAGTATGCTGAGTATTAGGGAAGATAAAAAACTAGATAAGTCATGGCTGGGGATCACCATTGTTAGACTAAGAATCTAACAGGAAAGAGGTGACATTTCTTGTTGTTCAGTCATTTCAACTGTGTCTGACTCTTCTTGACCTCATCTGAGGTTTTCTTGGCCAAGACACTGGGATTGATTTACCATTTCCTTCTCCAGCTCATTATACAGATGAGGAATCTGAGGCAACCAGGGTTAAGTGACTTGCCCAGGGTTATACAGTAAGTGTCTGAGGCTGAATCTGAACTCAAGTCTTCCTGTCTCCAGACTCAGTGCTCTATGTACTGTGCAACCTGGATGCCCATAGACACAAATAACTGGAAAACTAGTTAAAAACTAAGTTATTCATAACAGAATTTCATGGTGTCATAAAACCAGGTGAGGGTAAGATACCTTACATACTGTAAACAGTGAGAGATGAAGGAGAAAAGAGGGAAAGCACATAGTAGAGGATGGACCCAGATCTATCTAATGCACCTGTCTTCCAGGAGTATGCCATGAACTACTGGAAGAACGATGGAGCCAACCCTGACAAGCTCATTGTTGAATCCCAGCCTATGGACATAGTTTCACGTTGAGCAACCCATCTAACCACGGCATTGGGGCACCAACCACCGGCGCTGGCCCTGCTGGATCCTACACCAGAGAGGCTGGATTCTGGGCCTACTATGAGGTATGTAGCTAGGAAACTGTACAAAGATGATGAAAAGTTATTTGTGACTTTCTGTTTGTAGACAAAAATACAAAGGTTACATTTCCTCTCCAACAATGGTTCATTTTCTTCTTTGTCCCATTTAATTAATTTTTTGTTTATATTACAACAGACTTATTCACAAAAGGACTTTAACCAAAGTCCTAGTCAAATTTGGTGGGTTCTCCAAACTATGATGGAAGAGAACATACTTTGGCAGTTTCTGTCTATCTAGAAAGACATTCAGTCTGGGTCCAGTAATGTTCTCTTTGCAGAGGACCAGTATTGCCTTTTGTTGCTGGGTTTGTCCTCCGTTCTTTCCAAAGATCCTGGAGTGGCTTGCCTTTTCTTCAGCTCATTTTACAATGAAGAAACTGACAAAAACAGGGTTAAATGACTTACCCAGGGTCACACAGCTAATAAGTGTCTGAGACCAGATTTGAATGCAGGAAAATGAATCTTCCTGACTACAGGCCCTCAATCCACTATACCACACCTTCCTTTTATATGCCTTGAACTAAACATTTTACACTCCTCTAGGACCACTAGTGGATATCAAAAGGCATGAGCTAAAGGTCTTCACTATGAGGAATTTCCAGACTAGTTGAGATATATCACGTATAAATTAAAATTTAAATAACAATACAAGCAGTTTTACCTTTGGCAGTGTATGATTAGATGATGAATATGTGGTTTGGTTTATAAATTCTGTGAGTTCATAGGAGGAAGAAGTCACTGAGGGTTAGAGTGGTCAAAGAAAACTTCATGTAAAAATGGGAACTGAACAAGACCTTGAAGAATGTGTTAGAGGTAGATCAGCCAGGCCAAGATGGGAAAATGAGCAGAGGAAGCCCAGGGTGGTGGGGAATGTACACAGAAAGCCCTGGAGGAAAGAATCAGGAGCAGGATGTGAGAATACAGCCCCATACCTCAGACATCTGATACCATGGGCAGAGGATCAATGACCTACTCCTTCATTCCCAGATTGTAAGTCCTAGGCAGGTGGCAGTGATGGCAGTATCAGCAGCGTCAGTGGTGGCAGTAGCAGTAGCAGCAGCAGCTATGGGGGCAGCTCCTGCGACAGTGGGTTCTGTGCCAACAGGGCCAGTGAACTGTATGCTGACCCCACCAACAAGAATGCCTACTACAACTGTGTGAATGGTATCACCTACAAGCAACACTGCCAGGCAGGTCTTGTCTTTGATACTCAATGCTCCTGTTGCAACTGGTCATGAGTTCACTGAGTTTGAGGTCACCCAAGCAGTACCTAGAATGTGCAATAAAATGGTGAAAATCAGTGTTCTGTGTCAGTTTCTTTGTCAAGCCCCCCTTGGCTCTGGGGCTCAAAAGCGCCATCCCATCAGAAGCTCTTAGATTGGGAAAGGATCTTACACATCATCAAGGCCAGCTTCCTGCAATGACCATGGCACAAGGACAGTCGGCTTCCTATAACATCCAAACTGAATATTAATGGGCTCAGGACATGGAAGAGTTGAAAAAGGATTTTGAAAATCAAATTGGAGAGCTGGAGGAAAAAGTGGGAAAAGAAATGAGAGAGATGCAAGAAAAGCGTGAAAAGCAGGTCAACACCTTGCTAAAGGAGACCCAAAAAAATGCTGTATAAAATAACACCTTGAAAAATAGGCTCACTCAATTGGCAAAAGAGGTTCAAAAAGCCAGTGAGGAGAAGAATGCTTTCAAAAGCAGAATTAAACAAATGGAAAAGGAGGTCGAAAAGTTCACTGAAGAAAATAGTTCTTTGAAAATTAGAATGGAACAAATGAAGGCGAGTGACTTTATGAGAAACCAAGAAATCACAAAACAAAACAAAAGAATGAAAAAATGGAAGAGAATGTGAAATATCTCATGGGAAAAACAACTGACATGGAAAATAGATCCAGGAGAGATAATATAAAAATTATGGGACTATCTGAAAGCCATGACCAAAAAAAGAGACTAGACATCATCTTTCATGAAATTATCATGGAAAAACTGCCCTCATAGTCTAGAACCAGAGGGCAAAATAAGTATCCAAGGAATCCACCAATGACCTCCTGAAAGATCCAAGAAGAGTAACTCCTAGGAACATTGTGGCCAAATTCCAGAATTCCCAGGTCAAGGAGAAAATAATGAAAGCAGCTAGAAAGAAACAATTCAAGTATTGTGGAAATACAATCAGGATAACACAAGATCTAGCAGCTTCTACAATAAGGGATAAAAGGGCATGGAATAGGATATTCAAGAAGTCAAAGGAACTAGGACTAAAACCAAGAATCACCTACCCATCAAAACTGAGTATAATACATTAGGGAAAAAACTGGCCTTTAAATGAAATAGAGGACTTTCAAGCATTCTTGATGAAAAGACCAGAGCTGAAAAGAAAATTTGAGTTTCAAACACAAGAATGAGAAGCATGAAAAAGTAAACAGCAAAGAGAAGTTATAAGGAACTTACAAAAAGTGAACTGTTTACATTCCTGTATGGAAAGACAATATTTGTAACTCTTAAAACTTTTCAGTATCTGGCAGTTGGTAGGACCACACACACACACATACACACACACATGCACACACATGTACAAGAGTGCACACGTACACACATACACACATGCACACACATACAGAGACAGAGACCACAGAGTCTCTTGAAGACAAGCTTGAATATGTAAACAGCAAAGACAAGTGACAAAGGACTTACTAAAGTTGAACTGTTTACATTCCTATATGGAAAGACAATATTTATAACTGTTGAAACTTTTCAGTATCTGGGTAGTTGGTGGGATTACAAACACACACACACACACACACACACACACATAGCACAGAGTGAATTGAAAAGGATGGGATCAGATCTTAAAAAAATGAAATTAAGTGGTGAGAGAGAAATATGTTGGGAGGAGAAAGGGAGAAATGGAATGGGGCAAATAATCTTTCATAAAAGAGGCAAGCAAAAGACTTTTCAGTGGAGGGAAAAAGAGGGGAGGTGAGAGAAAAACATGAAGCTTCCTCTCATCACATTCGACTAAAGGAAGGAATAAAATGCATACTCATTTTGATATGAAAATCTATCTTACAAGAAAGTAGGGAAGAAGAGGATAAGTAGGGTGTGGGGACGATGATGGAAGAGAGGGCAATGGGAAGAGGGAGCAATTTGAAGTAAACACCCTTGGGGAGGGACAGGATCCAAAGAGAGAACAGAAGCAAAGGGGGCAGGATAGGATGGAAGGAAATATATTTAGATGTACACAACATGAATATTATGAAAGTCATTTGCAAAACTACAGAGATATGACCTATATTGAATTGCTTGCTTCCCAATGGGAATGGGTGGGGAGGTAGGGATGAAGAGACGTTGGAAATCAGAGTGATAGGACCAGCTGCTGAGTATCGTTCTTACTACTAGAAAATAAGAAATACAGGTAATGGGGTATAGAAAGTTATCTGACCCTACAGGACAAAACAGAAGATGGGGAAAAGGGAAGGGAGGGATGTTAGAAGAGAGGGCAGGTTGCTGATAGGGGCAATTAGAATGCTTGGCTTTTTGGGGTGGGGGAGGGTGGAAATGGGAAGAAAATTTAGAACCCACAATTTTGCGAAAACGAATGTTAAAAGTTAAATAAATGAATAAAATAAAAATCAAAAAAAAAAAAATTAACCTATTCCCTCTCCACCCAAACCAGAGTCTAATTTTGTCCATTCCTAGAGATCTAGGAGGACCACTAAATGCTCTTTTCAGTCTCCTCATCCATGTCCCTTTCTATTTACTTCAGGTCCAGTACTTGAAGAACTTAGGATTGGGAGGGGCCTTGATTTGGTCCATTGATTTAGAAGACTTTACTGGTGACTTCTGCAATAAGGGTCCATATCCACTCCTCCAGGCAATCAAGAGGACACTGGAATCTGCCAATAAAGCTATTGGAAACCAGAAGGAATAATTGCCCATCAGAGGTACTCATGTGAAGTGAGAAGGGCTCTAGACTTTGATTCAGAAGACCTGAATTCAAAATCCAGCTTTGTTAAATACAAGTTCTGTAACTCTGGTGAAGTCACATCCCTCAATTCATTTATATAAAATGAGGTCGTTTGACTCAATACCGTCATAGATCTTTCTGATTTCTGATATTCTATGATAGGACAAGATTGGAGGGATGATACACAGATACATTTGGGTATTTGCATTGTTGGGCTTCTAGGTGGCTCCATAGTACGTAGAGTGCCAAATCCGGAGTTGGGAAGACTCATCTTCATCAGTTCAAATCTAGCTTCAGACACTTCCTAGCTTTATGGCCCTGGGCAAGTCACTTAACCCTGTTTGCCTCAGTTTCTTCATCTGTAAAATGAGCTGAAGAATGAAATGGCAAACTGCTCCAGTATCTTTGCCAAGAAAACTCCCAATGGGGTGATGAAGAATCAGAGATGACTGAAAACACCTGAACCACTATAACACCATTTACATTGTTATACTGATATTCATTCCATTACTTCTCATTTCTGTCCCAGGGAAGTTCTCCTAGATCCTGTTCTGACCTCTGATTCTTCTAGACTTGGCAAACAAATGAAGAGACAAAGATAAACCAAAACAAAATGAAAGCCTTCTGACAGACTGGATTGATGAGCTACTGCTCAGATTCCAAGAGGTGGGTGTCCTTGTTCAAGAGCAGAGGGTCTTGGTTTTGACTGCTGTCTTCTCCTTTTATTCACAGTTCAAACTAGAAACTGAACATCTGGACCTTCCTCTGTCTTAGCAATGCTCACAGATGGATACCCTAAGGCTGTGGTATCCTTGTCTTCCTACCCACTCCACCACAGTGCACTTCATTCTCAAGCTTCTGAATAGAATAAAATATGATTCTGCCTAAGAAAAAAGTGGGCTGCCACTTTACCCTTACAATAGCATTCTGTCTTCACATTTAAACAGTCCCAAACCTGGTGAGTCTCAAGTCACCTCACCTCCTAATTTGAGACCAAACTGTACTCTCCTCATTATCCCATCCAACTTCCTACTTCCACCTCTGCTCTCTGAAACATCATCCTGCAGGGCTAGGAGACATTTCCCAGGCATATCCATCACTGACAACAGAAAGTCTTTTGCTTTTTTTCACCCCTGTCTTGGGGATGGACTCAGAACAGAGAGACTCAACATATTAACTTGCTTCCTAATGGCCACATAGAGACAAATGATCAGTCCAATGGATCTGAAGAATTCATTGGGGTCTATTCCTTGAGCCCTAGACTCTGAACTCTATGGAACTATCCCTCCCTCACACCTTTTTTTCTGAAGGGAGAGAGGAGATATATACCTTGCAAACATCCCGGAGCAGATAAGGAAACTAGAAAGGAGGGGGGTCAGTATTTGTCTCAGAGTATATTCTGACATGACCTTTTCTTCCAGTCTCACCACCTTGAAGAGGCCCCAGGATCATTGTTCATGGGAATAGAGGGTCTCCCCAAAGGGTGACAAACCTGATTCTTAGAGGCAGTGGTGATGATGATAACCAATGATAAGGCAAAGAATGGAAGAGCTAATTGACTTGAAATGGTCAAAAGTCTGGTCAGTCATTCACATATTTATTATGTCAAGTTTAGGATACAAAGAAAAGCAAAAACAACCCCTGTCCTCAAGAAGTTCTCATTCTAATTGAGGTGATTAAATTAAATAAAATAAAGGTGACATTAAAAAATACATAGAAAGTCAATGGACAGTAATCTCAGAGGTTTGTTACTACAAGCTTAGGGAAATGGGACCCTATTCTACCTGGTCCCCAGGAAGTTTAAATTGCACTGTCTGAGTCAGGACAAGAGAAAGTAAAAAGGAATTGGTATTTGGTGACCATGAGTACAAATAGCCTTGGTGTTACCAATTGTTTCTGAGTTGTCAAAGATCCTTAAGTTTCTGGGAATATGAAGTACATTGCAATGGCCTTCAAGAACTTTGATTGCTACTTGATGGGTCTGGGCCAGAAACTTCAAAACAAAAGATCTTGAAACGTGGTAGATTTCTAAGCTGGTTGCTATTGCCTTCTCTCCCTCCTGGGAATTCTATCCAACTTCAAAGAAAGGGACATAGAAGCTGCAACTGGTTTGGAAGATGGTTGGATGAGGTTTTGATATCAATTTGTAGAATCTGATTTCTCAAACAAGGATGCGTCTTGGCAGGCAGGAGATAGACAGGAAAAACAAGGCAAAATGTGGTCACAACTAGCCGATGAAACCGGGGCAGACGTCATAAATGACAGAATAAGCACCATATTTCAGTCAAATGAGCGCAACAGAGGTCAACGGGTCATGTTGTATATATGAAAGAAGGCAACATAGAAAATTCAGGGTGAAAGAATAGAGAGGTCATCTCATTCCCAACCTTAATTTTGCCTGTGATAACACTGAGAAGTAGAAGTGGGGAAGTCATTGAATCCACATCCTACAGTCCCCATGGAACCATCATTTTAAATACTTCAGTAGCCTGTCTTTCTTCTTTCTCCATTCCCACCCCTCCATTACTGCTGTACATTTAGGGCTTCCAGACCTTTCTTTCCACCTCGAACAGATTTCACTTTTATATATAATCTCTCTCAATTAGAATGAAAGCTTCTGATACCAGGGACAGTTTAGTTTTTTCTTCTTCTCTCTTTTAAAGTAAGTTTTTTCTTGGTCTTTTGTTTTTAAATATTGTCCTAAGTTTCCCTAGTATCCCTTACATGTCCCCTCCTAGAGTCATACCATATGACAAAGAGTATTTTTAAAGACAAAATTAGAAAGAAAAAAGAAAGAAGGGAGAAAAAATCTTATCAAAACATTTGGAAAGGTCTGGAAAATATATGCAGACTTCCCACCTTGAAAAGGGATGAGGTGGGGTGAGTGTGGTACCATATCTCATTCTTCTAGTTATTCCACTTCTATATAACTTTCCAACATTCACTTTGTTTTGCATGTGGCTGTTCCTTCCACTTTCATTTTTTTAGTCATGTCTACATTTGTTTTTCCATTTTACACCCAACTCTTGGAACGTTGGAGGTGCTTAATTAATGCTTTTTCATTAAATAATTTGTTTAGCCATTCATTCATGGACAGTAACAAAAAGCTTATAGTAACATGAAAAGCAAAAGTAAGCCATTGTTGTAAATGCCAGACTAGATGCTTGAGTGTGGATCTCAAGGTTTGATTAAAAGGAACAGCTGTCTGTTGCCTAATGTGAAAAGGCAAGGTGCTAAACTGTAGGAATGTAAACACAGAAAACAAAATGGTCCCCATCCTCAAGGAGCTTGGTTCTACTAGGGGATAATATAGGAAAATAGATATGTTAATTCAAGGCAAATGGAAGAGAGAGTGGTAACCACTGTGGGGATGAGGAAAGAATAGAAATAAGAGAAATCTGTCAAAGCAGTTAGTTGTGTAATACTGCATCTAATCAACGTTTAGAGGGAAAAGCCCTAGAAGCTTAGATCTGCACCTGTAATCTCTGCCCTGTCAAGCATCGACCTAAATCCCTAAAGGGCCTTCACTTCACTCATGTTATCATGCAATTATTTTGAGATAAACCATTGCTCCATTCTTTATCTTTGTTTGCTCAGAGCATTTGTATTTGCATTCTGGCCCATAGCAGGCACTGAATAAATGTTGACCGATTGATGGGTGAAGGGAAAAGGTGATCTCCTTACAAAACATTTGGAAACTCCTAATCTAAGGATACCCTGAGTCACTTGGCATCAGGGAACCATGGATATTGCAGATGTGGGAGAAGCAGGTATTGGGACTGAGGGTGTTCTGGGCAGCACCAATGGGAATGGTCATAGCCACTGATTCAACAAACACCAAAACTATTCATTCCCTGCCATGTGCCAGGCATTGTACAAGGTACTGGGGATACAAAGACAAAAAACAAATGGTTCCTGTCTTCAAGGTGTTTAGATTAGAGTGGGGAGAGCTCCTCCCAGAACCTCCACTTATGGAGAACACCCAGGCAGTAGCCTCTCTACATTTCCTACCAGGCTGGCACACTTTATGTCCAAGCATAGGGTTCTTGCTCTGCCCACCTTCTTTCCAGCTTCCTTTTATTTTTTCTTCCTCGTTAGAATGTAAGGTCCTTGAGGGAAAGTCCTGCATTTCTTTTTTTCTTGTATTTATATTCTCAGCCTTTACCATGGTGCTCACACATGTTAAGTACCGAAAAAATGATTGTTGACTGACTATATTTAATGGGGAGGGAAGATGATATATATATATATATATATATATATATATATATATATATATATATATATATAAAATGTATGTATATATATATATGCACATACAAACATACATACATATATATGTATATACATACATAAATGTACATATACATATACATATATATGTATGTGTGTGTGTGTGTGTGTGTGTGTGTGTGTGTGTATATACACAGAGATGAGGACATACATATAACGTCACTTCCAGGGGGAAATGGGAAGGCACTAGCAACTGAGAAATCAAGAGAGGAATCTTCTCGGATTTCTAAGTCCTTCTAGGAAGATAAGAACCATCCTAGGAATCTTTAAGAAATGTTGGGAATGTATCCAATTGCCTGGGCGTTGGACTTGCCGACTTTTGCTAGGAAGGATATTTTCTGGGATTGGAGCAATTTTAGGCATCAAGAGGAGCCCTTGGTTTTCCAGGTGGAAAGAACCTCCAGAGGTCATTGGGCTCATTGACCTGTCTCCAGGACAGTGGAGATTACAGAGAATTATTTTTAAGCTAGGTACCCAGGAGACACAGGTCATCAAAAAGCCTTGCAAACTCTCTCCTCTCATGCCCCTGAGGATCTCCCCATCAGATCTGGTTGCCTCAAGGCAGGTGCCCAAGCCTGAGTATCACTAGAAATTTCTCTGTCCCTATGTTTTTCATAAAAGTCACAGTGGCAAGTGATGTAGCCCAACTCCCTTATTTTGCAAAGTCTTATGGCTTAGGGAGGTAATGTTTGTGATTTTCTTTTTTTTCTCATTCACTTCCAGGCCCTAGCTTTATAGAACCAAACCAGAGGGAAATGATGCCTTCCCAGTGAAGCATTTTTTTCCTTTCTTTGTAACTCCAATGCTTAGCACAGTACGTGGAACATAATAGGTGCTAATAAATGCTAGTTGACTTACTGACAAGGCCAATTTCTCATGCCTGTGCTTCCTAGTTTTGTCCTGGGGTCCTTGAAGTCACAGTAAATTTTTTACAAACCAGATGGAGAAAGTCTAACAAAGGCCATGCCTTTGATAGGAATAGATTAGTGAGGAGTCACAATGTGTGAAGGGTGTTTTAAAGACCATAGGTAGTGGCCCACCTAGTGAGACTGAAAGGGTACCATGAGGCTATATCTAACCCAATATGTTCTCCTTTGACCTGTGATAATCCTGTTAACTGGCCTGAAATCTTGACTGCTTAAAGTACCCACTCACCTCCTCCCAGGTCTATCCATTCCCACTGTCCCCACTGAGTTGAGACCTCATCACTTCTTCCTTAGAGTATTGTAACTGTCCTTTAACTGGTTTTAGGACTTCAGTCTTCAGTCTCCTTTTTCCTATTTGTCCTTCACATTACTGCCAGAGTAATCTTTAAATAAATAAATAATATTTATACACAGATCTGATCCTACCATGCTTTTGCTCAGAACTCTTCATTGGCTCTAAATAAAATCCAAACTGCTTAGTCTGCCATTGACATGCCTTGTATGATCTGGCACCAACCTACCTTTTCAGTGTTATTCAGGGGGCACAACACTGGAAAAGGAGCAGTCCTCATTTCCCTTACTTTTCAGTTATACCAAACGGTAGTCCCAAGGAGCAGTTCCCCAAGAGTTATAGAGGATAGACCCAAGAGGAGCAAACCTCCTCTCTTCACAACCTTTCACAAGCTCCTAGGTGGGCTAGGAGGGGGCCCTTCTGCTCATGCAATGACTTTGGCTCCTTGAGCTAGCCCTGTGCATGTGACTGCTTTCCAGCCACAATGGTTGGTAACTTCAGTCAACCTTCAAAGTAGCTTGGAAAGTTTCCATTTTAATGTTCCCTATACTTTGAGCTAACTACACAAGATGGAAAACACAGATAAGATTCAGAAGAGATGAAGGGGAGCCACATGGAAGCTCATGCCTCCATCACCCCACCATGTACACCACTAAACTTCACCTCAAGGAGGTGGGTAGGGGCAGGAGGCGGGCCATCACAACTCCCTACAAAAGCAAGTCAAGAGCCCAGCTGGGCTAGGACCTGGTAGTGACAACTCAGCATTACAATGGGCAAACTGCTGATCTTCACTGATGAGTGGAGACTAGCACCTCCAAGAAGAGTTGCTCTTTTTCCTTCCCTGGAAACTGGCTTCTCAGCCTTTTCTTTTCCATCTATCCATGCTTCTGTCCATTCACCCATCCATCAGTCCCCCAAGTTGTCACTACCACTGCTTGGTACTTTCTTGACTATGGCTCACGTATTTTGGTTCCTTGGGGAAAGAAAATCTTTGAGTTGGTCACATACTAGAGCATGGCACCACCTTGATGCCAGGGTTGTTTTCACTCTGGATTCTCTGCTAGGTACTCAAAAAATGCTTGTTGGTGGGTTCGCTGATTTACTTAACCAAATAATGACTATTGGGACCAGTGTAGCCCCATGGACAAAACTGAGTCTACCAAATGGAACAAATAGCAGAGAAGAATGGACATATATTTTTATCTGTAAAGTTCTCCCTATATGAGGGAAAGAGGGGTAAGCAGAGGTAAAAGGGAAGCATCCTGAGTACTTAACATAGTACTTGGAAGAGAACTTGGAGATCTTCAGCTCCTAGAAGAAGAAAACTCTGAAATTCAGCTGCTGAGCCCAAAGGAGCAGAGTTGACTGTGTGGATTAGGTTTGGAAAAGAAAGGAAAGAGGGAAGGGGAAAACCGTTTGATGGGTCAAGGAGTAGAGACTGCTGATTGCTGTGAAAGGCAAGATACCAACATCTCAGAGAGATAAGAATGGAGCTAGCAAGAAGACTACAAAAGATGTAGTGAGAGGATATGATCACAGGTGTTAACTTTCTGAAGGGTTACCCCACTGGAGAAGGGATTAGATTTGTGTTCTTTGATCCCAGAAGGCAGAGCTAAAAATAATGGTAGATTTCAGTTTCAAGCAAATAATTTTTCCAACAATTAGAAATATCCCAAATATCTCAGTAGATAGTGTTCCTGTCACTGGAGGTCAGTCATTCAGTCAACAAGCATTTATGAAGCTCTTGCTATGATCAAATCAATGAGCCAAGTTCTAGAGATATAAAGAAAGGTTAAAACATGATCACTTGTCAGGAGTGTTGTAGAATCATGGAATGCTGGTTCAGGTTGGGGCAGGGATAGGGGGTCTTTAAGGTCTCTTCTATGATCCTACGAGATGGGTTCCTCTGGATCACTGGAAGCTAGTTTTATATATATGTACATATATGTATATGTATATATATATATATATATATATATAATGTAGTTATTATTTTAATTACTTCATTTAATCTTTATCATGCCTAATTGGGGTGCACAGGGGTAAAGATTCCTAATTGTTTCAGAGGACTGCATTCAGTTTATTTCCTATTCATCTTGCATCTCTCCTCTCCAAGGAGACTAGGCCAGACACCCAGTGGTAGTGGTGACCTGTAGAGTAGGTGATAAGGCCCCTGTTCCTCTATGCCCTCTTCTCTACTGCCCATTTGGAGTTTAGGCCTATTGCCTTCAATCCAGTAAAATGTCTAGAATCCTCTGAGAAGATTCTCTTTCTTTCTTCAGTTCTGGCTCTCCTGCTGCAGCTGCAGTTGGGTAAGTGTGTTTGCTCCCAGGCTGGGGTGGTAGACAAATCTGAGGAGGGAGGTCATCAGCTAATGTTATTCTCATTATCCCTCTTCTGTGACTCTAGGCTCAGCAGTCAACATTTTCTGCTACTTCATCAACTCGGGCCAGTACAGCTCCGGGATCTCCCACTATGTGCCTGAAAATGTGGACCCTTGTCTTTGCACCCACACCCACATTGCCAGCATGGCCAACAATAAGATCAAGACCACTGAGTGGAACAATGAGACTCTCTATGTTGGCATCATCAAGCTCAAGACCTAGTAAGTCCTAGGTTGAGTTCTCTGTCCTTGGCAGGAAGTCTTGACTAAGGAAATAGCAGAGTCCCAAAGAGAGCTAGATGTCAGATTCTATTTACAACCACACTGGAACTCTATCTCACATAGACTTCCAAATGGCACAGTGAGTAGAATGTTAGGCTTGGAGTCAAGAAGACATGAATTAGAATTCTGCCTCAGACACATACTGCCTATGAGAACCAGGGCATATCACCTAACTTTTCTGTCTGACCCAATTTTCTCATGTGTAAAATGATCTGGAGAAGGAAATGACAAAACACTCCAGTAGTTTTGACAACCAAAACTTGGAAGAAAATCTTATATTTAACTACTTTGTATTTATTCTTCATCTACTTCTACCTGCATTCTAGTCTTCTTTGTTAGAATAAAAGCTCCTTCAGGTAGGGATTGTATTCCTTTTCATATTGGTATCCCCAGCACCTAGAACTATGCCTGGCAAATGACTTAATAAAAGGCTCATTGATTAGTGTACTGAAGAGCTTTTAGAAGAAGACAGTGAAATAGTCTCAGAGAGTCTGGGCAGCTTCCTCATGGTCACATAGCTCGGAAATACCTGAGTCAGGACCCGAACCCAGTTCCTTTGACTCCTGAACCATTATTCATTCTATTCCACCAGGCTCCTAGATGGAAGAAGATTTGGTGACTTCCAATGGCTGGGTGAAAGGGGTGGCTCTAGGATGCACCATGAGGTTGTTAGCTTGAATATATGGAGGAATTGCCTTTTTACCCATGGGATGGTTGCTTTTCTTTGCCAGTGGCATTTCTATAAACCAGGTAATGTTCTATCAACAGAAACACTGAACTGAAAACCCTGCTGTCTGTTGGAGGCTCGAGTTCTGGGACTCAGGGGTAAAGTATAAGAATTCTGGTAGCAGTAGCTGAAACACAACTACCTTCCCCTACCCCCACTCCCTACCCCTTCCCAACCCAAACCCAGAGAAAATATCTCTGAGTCTTTCCAGAGCAAGTATCCTCATGCTGCTGCTATCTGAAGTTATTAGATATTTCCTCATTAGCACCTCGTTAGGGGTCTGGAGCAAGGCTAGACAATATCCTTAGAACAGGCTGTGCAAGTCCGCAGGATCCCTGAACATTAGACCAAGATCTGGCCCTTTGAAAATAAATGAATAATGAATATATAGATGCAAAAATTTTAAACAAGATTTTAGCAAAATGAGTACCGCATCTTATCATGAAAATAATACATTATGATCAGGTAGGATTCATACCAGGAATGCAGGGCTGGTTCAATATTAGGAAAATTATTAGCATTTTTCATCATATCAACAACAAAACTAACAACAACCACATGATTATCTCAATAAATGCAGAAAAAGCTTTTCAAAAAATGCAACACCCATTCCTATTAAAAACACTGGAGAACAGAGGAATAAAGGGAACTTTCCATAAAATAATAAGCAGTATCTACCTAAAACCTTCAGCAAGCATTATATGCAATGAGGATAAGCTCGATGCATTTCAAATAAGATCAGGGGTGAAACAAGGATGTCCATTATCACCACTATTATTCAATATGGTAGTAGAAATGTTAGCTGTAGCAATTAGACAAGATAAAGAAATTGAAGGAATAAAAATAGCCAAAGAAGAAACTAAGCTATCACTCTTTCCTGATGATATGATGATATACTTAAAGAATCCCAGAAATTAAACTAAAAACTACATGAAATAATAAACAACTTTAGCAAAGTTGCAGGTTACAAAATAAACCCACACAAATCTTCTACATTCAGATATATTAGCCACAAAGTCCAACAAGAGATAGAAAGAGAAATCCCATTTAAAGCTAGGGTAGAAGCTCTAAAATACTTAGGTGTTTACCTGCCAAAACAAACCCAGGGATTATATGAATACAATTACAAGACACTTTTTGAACAAATAAAATCAGATTTAAGTAAGTGGAAAAACATCAGTTGTTCATGGGTAGGCCGAGCTAATATAATAAAAATTACAATTCTACCTAAATTGATTTACTAATTTAGTGCCATACCAATTGAACTATCAGATAATTATTTTCTAGAGCTGAAAAAAATAATATCAAAATTCATTTGGAAGAACAAAAGGCCCAGAATATCAAAGGGACTAATGAAAAGAAATGCTTGGGAAGGTGGCCCAGCCCTACCAGATCTCAAATTGTATTATAAAGCAACAATTATCAAAAACCACTTGGTATTGGCTAAGAAACAGAGGGGTAGACAAATGGAATAGACTTGGCACTCAAGACACAGTAAGCAAGGAATATAACAACCTCCTGTTTGATAAAGCCAAAGACCCCAGCTTCGGGGATAAGAACTCACTGTTTGACAAAAATTGCTAGGAAAACTGGTCAACAGTGTGGCAGAAATTAGGCAGAGACCCATGCCTGACACCACGCACAAGAACAAAGTCCAAATGGGTACATGATTTAGGTATAAAGATTGATACCATGAATAAACTGGAGGAGTAAAGAATAGTGTATTGATCAGATTTATGGAGAAGGGAAGAATTTTTTTACTAAAGAAGTGATAGAAAGCATTATGAAATGCAAGATGCATAATTTTGATTATATTGATCTGAAAAGTTTTTGCACAACCAAACCCAATGCAACCAAAATTCGGAGGGATGTAGTAAACTCGGAAAAAATTTTTTACGGCTAAGCTCAGGGATAAAGGCCTCATTTCTAGAATATATAGAGAACTGACTCAAATGTGTAACCATACAAGTCATTTCCCAATTGATAAATGGTCAAAGGATATGAACAGGCTATTTTCAGGGGAAGAAATTAAAGATATCTATAATCATATGAAAAAGTGCTCTAAATCACTACTGATTAGAGAGATGCAAATCAAAACAACTCTGAGGTAACACATCACACCTATAAGATTGGCAAACATGGCAGAACAAGACAAGGATAAATGCTGGAGAGGATATGGGAGAGTTGGAACACTAATTCATTGTTGGTGGAGCTGTGAGCTCATCTGACCCTTCTGGAGAACGGTTTGGAACTACACCGAAAGGGCTACAAAAATGTGCATACCCTTTGACCCAGAAATATCACTACTAGGACTGTATCCCCAAGAGATCAAAACAATGGGAAAGGGTCCCACATGTACAAAAATATTTATAGCAGCACTCTTTGTGGTAGCCAAAAACTGGAAGTCAAGAGGATGCCCATCAATTGGGGAATGACTGAATAAATTATGGTCTATGAATGTAATAGAGTACTATTGCACCATAAGAAATGATGAACAAGAAGATGTCAGGGAGGCCTGGAAGGACTTATATGACCTGATGCTGAGGGAAAGGAGCAGAACCAGGAGAATTTTGTGCCCAGCAACGACCACAGCGTGAGAGAGTTTTTTCTGGTAGACTTGGAAATTCATAATAATGCAAGAACTAACTAAAAAAAAAATCCCAATAGTGGTTTTCTAAGGCAAAATGCCTTCCCCACTCAGAGAAAGAAATATGGAAGTCATTCACAGAATGTAGCAGATCATGTTTGTGTGTGTGGGGGTTTCAGTGTATTATGTTTTGATTTGTTATATGATTTCTTCAATTTATTTTAGTGCAACTACATAGCATGACTACAGTGAAAATGTACTTAATAGGAAAGTATATTTAGAACCTATACAGAATTTTATGCTGTCACAGGAAGGGACGGGGATAGTGGGGGAAATGTGGGGGGGATAAAATCTTAATTTTAAGGAAATGATTGTAGAACATTAAAATAATAATAGTAATAAAATAATAAAAAATCAATCAATTAATTAATTCAAAAAAAGGATGTAAATGAAGACCGGTTCACAAGGAATTGGGTTCCCTTTCAGCTCCCAGGAGAGCTTAAGCCTGTCATCAGTTTGGTTTGGTTTTCGTTTTGCTGCATCTAGATTCTCTGATATGGTTGCTACTGTTGCAAATCGCCAGACCTTCATTCAGTCAGCCATCCAGTTTCTAAGAAAGTACAACTTTGATGGGCTAGACATTGACTGGGAGTACCCTGGGAATCCAGCAGACACTCGGCACCTCTTTACTGTCCTGTTGAAGGTAAGGTGTCTGTCCCTAGTGTCCAAGGGATAGGAGGATTCCTGGTCCCCTTGGAAGGGGTGGGAATTGATGCTTTTTTTGATTATCATAGAATTCTGAGGGAGAGGAAGGCAGAGAGTCCAGAGGAGTCCAGGGAGGGTGGGGGGAGGGATCGATATCTGAAAGAATAATTCTCAGAAGAGATATTAGCACTGAGAAGACGTAGATCTATGAAGGGAGTGGTGGTGATAAACCAAATGAGAAAAGGAAAGGGATGAAAGAGGAGGAGAAATGAAGGAGGGATCATATAAGACCACAAGACTTAGACCTGGGAAATGAAGAAATCATCTGATTCTGATCTCCTCATTTTAAAGATGAGGAAACTAATATCTAGACAGAATATGTGTTTTCCCTTGGATCTCTCATTTAGTAAGAAGCAATACTTGGGTACAAATGGGTGTCCTCCAACACAAGGACCAGGGATCTTCCCACTATCCCACACTAATAGAAACAAATGCTGACATTCCAAAACCTTATCTGTCACCAAGTTCCATTGACACATTCCCACACAACCACATGCCTATATTTGCATATTTGCCATCAATTTATACTTCTTAACTCCTTTCTAAGTTAAGATTTAGTGAGCACAGAGGGGCGGAGCCAAGATGGCGGGGTAGAAGGAAGCACGTTTACGAGCTCCGAAACCAAAGCTCATAGAATTAATGTAAAAAGAGTCCCCCATAACTTCTGGATCACTGAAAGGGGTACAGAAATGGAGTGGAAGAGATTTCTGTGCCAGAGAGCCCTGGAGACCTGTCCCCAGGTTCTGTCACACCCCAGAAAGCGGACCCCACGCCAGCACTGCCCTGGCCGCGGCCCCAGAGAAGCTGACCCGAGCAGGCTTCAGGGATGGAAGCTCCGGCAGCCGGGAAAGTTCCTCTGCCCACAGAAGCTACAGGTCAGTGAGAGAGAAGGCTGGGCTGGAGGAGAGAGGGAGCGAAGTGTCTCCATAACTCAGGCCCCCTCGGGAGGAAGCGGTGGCGGCAGAGACGGGGGCAGGAAGTGGCGGAGGCAGAGGTGTGGGCGGCAGCGGAGGGAGCAGCGGTGGCAGCCCCAGAACTCCCCCAGCAGCAGGCAGGATTTTTATTACTGAAAGTCTCTGCATAAAAAACCTGAGGGAGCTGAGCCTGGGAGATGGCTCTGCACCACCCTGCTCCACTACTGAAGGCCTCTGCATAAAGCACCTGAGGGAACTGAGCCTGGGAGGCAGCCCCCCAAACCCCAGCACCAGAACTAAAGCTCATTGATTAGCAGCTGGGCAGGCGGCGCGGAAAGCCCATTTGAACCTCAGATGCCAAGCAGTACCTGGGCGGATCTAGGCAGGGCTGGACAGGAATCTCAGAAGTCAAGTAACTGGCTGGGAAAATTCCTAGAAAAGGGAAGAAAAATAAGACTATAGAGAGTTTTTTCCAACAAATGCAAATGATCCCGACATTCGGATCTGATGACGAGGACGTATTCTTGCCATCAGGGAAAGACGTGCAGGGCGGGGCCTTGGTACCCCAGACACCCCAGGGGGATGTCAGGTGGTCTCAGGCCTTGGAAGAGCTCAAAAAGGATTTTGAAAAGCAAGTTAGACAGGTGGAGGAAAAACTGGGAAGAGAAATGAGAGAGATGCAAGGAAAGTATGAAAAACGGGTCAATACCTTGGTTAAGGAGACCCAAAAAAATGCTGAAGAAAATAATACCTTGAAGCATAGGCTCACTCCATTGGCAAAAGAGGTTCAAAAATCCAATGAGGAGAAGAATGCTTTCAAAAGCAGAATTAGCCAAATGGAAAAAGAGGTTCAAAAGCTCACTGAATTTAATAGTTCTCTCAAAATTAGAATGGAACAGATGGAGTCCAAAGACTTTATGAGAAACCAAGAAATCACCAAACAAAACCAAAAGAATGAAAAAATGGAAGAGAATGTGAAATATCTCATGTGAAAAACAACTGACCTGGAAAATAGATCCGGGAGAGACAATTTAAAAATTATGGGACTTCCAGAAAGCCATAATCAAAAAAAGAGCCTAGACATCATCTTCCATGAAATTATCAAGGAAAACTGCCCTGACATTCTAGAACCAGAGGGCAAAATAAGTATTGAAAGAATCCATCGATCACCACCTGAAAGAGATCCAAAAAGAGAAACTCCTAGGAACATTGTGGCCAAATTCCAGAACTCCCAGCTCAAGGAGAAAATCTTGCAAGCCGCTAGAAAGAAACAATTCCAGTACTGTGGAAATGCAATCAGGATAACTCAAGATCTAGCAGCTTCTACATTAAGGGATCAAAGAGCATGGAATAGGATATTCCAGAAGGCAAAGGAACTAGGACTCAAACCAAGAATCACCTACCCAGCTAAACTGAGCATAATACTTCAGGGAAAAATATGGTTTTTCAATGAAACAGAGCACTTTCAATCATTCTTGATGAAAAGACCAGTGCTGAAAAGAAAATTTGACTTCCAAACACAAGAATGAGAAGAAGCATGAAAAAGTAAACAGCAAAGAGAAGTCTTAAGGGACTTACCAGAAGTGAACTGCTTACATTCCTACATGGAAAGTCAATATTTGTAACTCTTAAAACCTTTCAGTATCTGGGTAGTTGGTGGGACCACACACACACATGTACACGCATGCACACACAGACACATACACACATGCACACACACACACAGAGACAGAGAGCACAGAGTGAATTGAATAGGATGGGACCATAGCTGAAAAGAAATTAAGGTAAATGGTGAGAGAGAAATGTAGTGGGAGGAAAGAGGGTGAAATGGAATGGGGTAATTATATGTCATTTAAGAGGCAAGTAGGAGACTTTTTAGTGGAGGGAAAAAGAGGAGAGCTGAGAAAAAAAAACAAGAAGTTTACCCTCATCACATTTGACTAAAGGAAGGAATAAAATGCACACTCATTTTGGTATGAAAACCTATCTTACAGTATAGGAAAGTGGGGGAGAAGGAGATAAGCAAGGGGGGGTGAAGGAAGGGAGGGCAAAGGGAGGAGGGAGCAATTTGAAGTCAACACTTGGGGAAGGACAGGATCAAAAGACAGAAGAGAAACAATGAGGGGCAGGGTATGATGGAGGGTAATTCAGTTAGTCTTACGCAACGCGACTACCAGGGAAGTCATTTGCAAAATTACACAGATATGGCCTATATTGAATTGCCTGCCTTCCCAAAGGGAATGGGTGGGGAGGGAGGGATGGGGAGAATTTGGAACTCAAAGTTTTAGGAACAACTGTTTAGTATTGTTGTTGCTACTAGGAAAGAAGACATACAGTTAATGAGGAATAGAAAGTCTTCTGTCCCGACAGGAGAAAAGGGAAGATGGGGACAAGAGAAAGGAGGGATGACAGAAGAGAGGGCAGATTGGAGACAGGAAAAATTAGATTGCTTGGTGTATTGGGGTGGGGGAGGGGAGAAAAGGGGAGAAAATTTGGAACCCCAAATTTTGTGAAAATGAATGTAAAAAGTTAAATAAATAAATAAATAAACAAACAAGCAAACAAACAAATAAATAAATAAATAAGATTTAGTGAGCACATTTCAGGCCCTTGCCCTGAGGCCATTAAAAAGATATGGAGCTGGTGGACAATGAGCAACAGCTGTAGATGTCATTTCAATAACAGACTTCCAAAAGACCCATCCCTATACCCAAATTATCTAATATCCAAAGGGGGCCTTCACAAACTCTTTATAAGGCAGGTTGTGGCAGTGTCTTCTATTATCAAGTGGTTGTTCTCCTTTGCTTTACATGGGGCTTTTATCTCCTAGAGACTCTTCTGCCCTGGTCAGGTATCACTTCTTGACCTATCACACTAGTATGCAAAAACCTAGATGTATATGGCCTTTATGGAATGTCCTCATGGGTTGAGCTCCCCAGGCACAATTCTGCTTTCTGTTAGGCACTCATGCTTCTCCAGAACTTTCCAGATCTACTTTCATGCTCTCCCAGCCATTCATCTATATGCATTCTGAGCTCACCCTTGACTGATCTAATAGCAGATGATCAAGTTTTAACTAAGTCAAGTTTTCAAAGACTATGCTCATAGAGAACAAACTCTGGCAGGTCCCACCCAGTCAGAGGGACTTTGGATACCCAGTCCTTGTCTTTGTGGAGTTTAAAATCACTCACAGATGCAAAATACTAATGCTTCAAAGAATCTCTAACATCATCTAGTGTGCAGCAGGTTGTGACAGATTTAGTGTCACATCATTACAAAAACTTGAACTCAGATTTCCTAACTCAAAGTCTGTAGGTCCTTGTACTTTTTTCTCTATTCCTCTCCCTCCTTCAATTTCAGAACCATGATAGCAATCAAATGATACAAGAGTGTGTGTAATTATAGGGAAAATGGAATGGCTCTGGGTTCTGTCACACACATACACACACACACACACAACAGCTTTACAACATCAATCCTGTGCCCTCGGTATCCCAGGAAATGTATGCGGCTTTTGAGCAAGAGGCTACTCAGAGCAACAAGCCCAGACTCCTCATTTCTACTGCTGTATCTGCCGACAAAGGCACCTTTGAGACAGTCTACCAGATCCCTCAGATGTTCAAGTAAGTGTTTCCCAAGCCCACGGGATTTCTCATATCAGGGTTCAATTGAGTCACAGAGGTAGTAGAGCTGCTCATATAGGCCCACCAATGAGAAAGCAAGTCAGTGTCTTGGGAGACTCCAACCTGGACAGAGCTTTCTTGGGGGAAGCTAGTTTGAGAGTTAAGACTTTGATCTTATCTCTAGAGATATTTGAAAAACTGGAACAAAACAGGCTGTTCCATATCATCCACTATTCCACATTTCCTCTCTGTCTTAAGCGTAGAAATTATTTACTTTCATGCTTGGGAAAACAAAGCCACTGTACATACACATGAAGCAAAGTAGTGAAAAATGACAAAGCAACCCAGTAGGTAAGAATCAAGCATGGTCAACAAGGCCTCAGGTGAATGGTATAGAGAGGGAAAGACTCCTGATGGTCAAGGCCCAAGGAATACAGAAGGGGAGGGTAGTACAATCCACAGAGGGAGTAGAGTGAAGACCACGAGCCTGATCTTGCTTGGGTCACTTCTCTCCTTTTCTTCCTCTCCCTAAGACACATGGAGCTTATTAACGTGATGACTTATGACCTGAGGGGCCCCTGGAGGGCTTCACTGGAGAGGACAGTCCTCTGTATGTTGGACCCAATGGCAAGGGTGACTACATCTACTTTAATGTAGTAGGGAAAGCTCTGTCTTGAGAGCTCTGATACAATAGCCACCATGAGCCTTTGAACAGGTGTGGTAGAGAAGAGAAGAGAATGCACCACTAGGGAATACAGATGGGAGCCCCAGCTCTTTGGGAGGCTGAAGGAGGCTGCAGGGCATAAGTCTCATCTCACAGATGTGGAACTGGGAGCAGACAGAGCCCATGTAGGTCTGAAACCTTCATTTTAAAGAGGAGACTGAGGTTCAGGGGCTCAAAGTCTCCCAGGTAGTAAGTAGCAAAGTTCCTCTCAATCAATTGCCCTTGAGTCACATTATCTCACTTTTCCCCCCATTTCCTATTTTCTTGCCCCACCCTCAGATTCAAGATTAACTGCAGTCAACTCTCCATTCTTTATGATTAATGGAGGGGAATAGTGGATTGAATACATATATTATATATATGTATATACATATATGTATGTATATATTATATAATAAAATTATCATAACAGATAATCCAAAAATCCCTTCTATTTATTTCAGGACTACATATTCTGACTTCCTGCCCCCTTACCACTATCCTAGAGAAGGGAAACATTTTAAACTTCTGTCTGAGATTGATTGGAAATGTGCTGACTGGACATGGAAGTCAGTTTAGAATTTTAAAATTGGATAGCAATCTGAAAGGGGAGAGCCTTCATACAGATAATGGGTTGTAATTCATATAATCTATATGACACCAAAAGAGAAAGGAAATGGGTCCATTTGGGGCCTCAATTGTACTTCAATTGTCAGGATTAGAAATAATGATTAGAAATTGAGAACATTCATTTTTTGAAAGTCATTCTCCTAGTAAATCTCTGTTAGGTACCTCACATACCTTTTCTGTGTTAGGGAGGATATAGAGATGAAGAAGAAATGGCTTCTTGCCCTCAGGAAGTTTTCATTCTACATTGTGAGCTCCTCCACTAGATTGTGGACTTCCCAAGGGCACTGTCTTTTGCCTTTCTTTGTATCCCCATGCTGGCACATAGTAGGCACTAAATAGATGCCTGTTGTTTGAATGATTAGTAGGAAATTGGATGGCCAGTGCAGTGGTCCTCTTCCCTTGAGAAGCTTGCCCCCTAATTTCTTTTCCTTTTCTGTCTGGCTATCTCATTCTGTGGACCGGCCAGGATCTGGACCCAGAGATATCAGAGTTGGCGTGAAGTACAGATAGTATATATTACCTGCAGAAGCTACAGGGCACATATCTATAGCTGTCCCAGCTTGATGAGTTTCTAACTGATTCTTCTCCTTTGTCCCTGAGGACTATGCCATGAACTACTGAAAGAACAATGGCGCCCTTGCTGAGAAGCTGATGGTTGGGTTTGGTGCCTATGTGCAGACCTTCACTCTCACCAACCCCTGCAATCATGGCCTGGATGCTCCCACCTCTGGCCCTGGTACTCCTGGACCCTACACCCAGGAGGCTGGGAGCCTTGCCTACTTTGAGGTAAGGTCCACAGGGGCTCAGTGGACCTTACTGCTCAGCTGGGAAAACACAAGAGGAGAGGCTCCACTCTGTCTCCTTACTGCTTTGGGTGGATGTGGGCACACGGGCACAGAGAAGGGTGGGAATCAGACTGTTTAACTCAACTGAAGAAATTTCATAAGAACCAAAATTATTAGGAACCGAAAATGTGTGTACAAGGCACAGATAAGTATATAAAGCAAAACGACTGAAAAAATTCCTATCTCAACGTGTTTACAGTTTCCCAAGGATCCAATAGTCCCTGTTTTGATAACTGTATCTACCATTTTCACTTTCCCAAGCACTGGGGTTCCTATGCTCCCATGTTAGATCCTCACTGTCCTTCCATGAGCACAAGGCAAATTGTATTATTAAGATAAAATGAACTGAGGCTCAGTGAGGTTAACTTGTCCAAGTCACACAACTCATTAAAGGCATCATCAGGCCTAGATCCTAGGTCTGAAGGCTTTACTTTAATGAACTTTTAAGAAGCTACAAGGAATTCAGTCTGAAACCAAAGGAGGGGGATTTACCTGAGACTAGATTTAGTTCATTCCAACTGATACTGTGGGATGTCAGAGCGCAGTATATTCTCCTACAAGGGGAAAATGGTAGCCAAGTTTGATGGAAGAAATGGCTGGAGCAAAAGAATATTCTGGAGTATAGAAGGTGTTGTCCCAGTACTTTACAGTTTGAAGTGGACTAAGAGGTTATCAAATCCAATCCTAGCATTTCACCAATAGGGAAACTGAGGCCTAGAGAGAAGGGACTTGCTTAAGGTTACCCAATTATAAAACAGTAAAGTCCAGAACCTAATTCTTCTGACTTGTAGCTTTTGTTATGTCCTGTTCTAGGCCTGAGGCTTCCTGAAAGGTGCCACTGAAGTGTGGAACGCCCCTGAAGAGGTTCCTTATGCTTACAAAGGAAACCAATGAATTCGTTATGATAATCCCAAGAGTTTCACTATCAAGGTAGGTCCTGCTTCTTTCCCCTATATAGTGTGAGGTAGGGGTAGGGGTCCCACAAATCTAATACCTATAGTAATCATTAGTGGCATTCTACCATCTCTGTGTCTATGCTACATTCTTCTCTCCCTCTCTCAAGTGTTTCAAGTCATTTTCTCTCCCTCTTTTTTCATTAGTGAGTCACTGCTATTGGCTAGCTTTGCTGACATGCTGAGGATCAAAGGAACTGAATTCTAAGTAGTCTGGGTCTTGTTCAGTGATTCCAAGAGTGTCTGGGTATCTCCATGCCTTTTCTGACATCTCAAAGACCTTCCCTATCATGTAGTTCTAAATCAGGGATTCTTAATCTTTTTGCATCATGGACTCTCTTGCTAGAGTTTGGTGAAGAATCTAGACTCCTTTGCAGAGTCATGATTTTACATGCAGAAAATTAAAAAAAAAAACATAGAATGACAAAAGAAGCCAATTCTATTAAAATAAGTATGTCATTTTTCCCATCTAATTTCATATATGGACCTTCCAAAATCTGCACCCAGGTGCCTTCTATGACAATGGGATTCAGATTGAGAACCCCTTCTCTAGATCAAAATCTTCCCCCCTACTCCCAGATAAAAATAAAGAAGACAGAAAGCTCTCTAGGGTTCTAAGTCTAAGCTCCATCACTTTTGTCCTCCTACTGCATTGGAGTTCAGCATTGCCCACTAACCTTCTTGTACATTTGCTGGGATCCCAAGCAGCCAAGCTCAGCTCTGTTTTCTAACCTTTAGGTTGCACTCTTCTCATCCTCATTCCCTACTTTCACCCTGTGGTGGACAAGCTCTCTCTCACAGCACAATTACAGGAATCATTCAGAGAGCATTCCCAGCTGGTGGGACATCAGACCAGACTTAAGAGAGAAATTACTGCGTTGGATCCAGGACTTTCTTATTTTAAAATCCCCATTAATCCAGTTAAAGTTGGACAGTTCCTCACAAATTCTTCTCACTTCCCTGCATACCATGTCCTTCCCTATATTGAACCTGAGCGTGGAGGAAGGCACATTCTCTACCTCATAGGATCATAAATTTAGACCTAGAAGGTACCTTAGAGGCCATTGAGTCAAACGCCCTCATTTTGAAAACGAGAAAACTGAGGCTGAGAGATATTACTTGCCCAGGATCACAGAAGTAGTAAGGGTTTGGGGCAGAATTTGAACTCAGGACTTCCTGACTCCAAATTCAATTTTCTAACCATTAAGACACCTGTAGACTCTACCTTTCTTTGCCAGCTTCACGGTCTTTTCTCAGCCTCCAGTTCACACTTCTTAAGATAGTAACCCTAAAGATCCCAGGGCTTTGGTTGTCAGGAAGCCCCCACTAACCATGTCCTCTACATGCTTTTGAGTCTCCCACTAGGCAGACTGGTTGCTGAAGAACAATTTTGGAAGAGCCATGGTCTGGGCCATTGACTTGGATGACTTCACTGGCACTTTCTGTTGACAAGTCAAATACTCACTCATGAATGCCATCAAGTCTACCTTGGGTGTCTCCACTCACAGTAAATAGGAATCCCACCATCCAGGGAGCCACAAAGCAAAAAGGTTGTGGAGGAAGAGCATCAATCTGAAACTCATTTCACTTTGATTCTATTTTAAAGATTTTTAAACCTATTTTTCTACTTGCTCTAGCATGTAACCTGGAACAGGCAAGGGAGACCAACGAAGTCGTATTACTTCATAACTTGTTGAGTGAACGTCCTTTGTGATATTATGCCCCTAGTACAGAGATATAAGTGGGCTTCAATAAAATCCAGATATAGGATTCGAGGGGAGAATTGTTCCATTATTATTTTAATTCCTTTGAACTCTGCCAATGGCAACTGGAATTGAGGAGGAGATGGGAAAAGTCAGGGAAATAAAAGCAGAGAATGAATGAGAAAAACAAAGAGAAGTTTGGAGGGGGGACAGCATGGGCCCTCTAGATCAGTTTGCAGCCTGTTCAGGAGGGAAGGGAACAGGATTAAGCTGGTTTGAATCTGTCTCCAGGCTAAGTAAGATGACAGTGATAATTGCCAGAAAGCTATAGGAGAAAACTGGTTCTCGAAGAATATCATCTAGAAAGCAGAGCACTGCTTCTGTTGGACAGTTCCCTCGATATAGGCTAAGTTACAAGGTACTATACCCTTTAGGAGTGTTTCCTGATCCCTGGTCAAGAACTCACTGGTGAATTTAGGTTTATTGACTCCTCCGTTTGCTCTCTTTGGAAGGTAGGAGCCACCATAGTGCACAAAGCACTGGAGTCAGGAAGACTGGGTAACAACCCTCAACTGGTAAAATGGGGATAATCACAGCACCTATCTGGTAGGGGTGTGGTGAGGATTAAGTGAGATCACTTTTGTAAGGTGCTTAGGCTCTTAGCAAATACTGGATAAATGCTTATTCCCTTAGGTTGTGGAGCAAACTCTACTTGTGGTGACAGTTCAGAAGAAAGCAGTTCTGTACTCGCAAGTCCAACGGCCTCTATGCAAACCCCAAGAACAAAAATGCCTTCTACAGCTGTGTGAATGGGGAGACCTAAGAGGGGACTTGCCAGGCTCATCTAATCTTTGATACCAGCTACTTGTGTTGCAACTGGTCATGAGCTTTCTTGAAGGAATGATCATTAAAGAAGTCTTTGCAACCAAACTCCACTTTGTCTGACTTCATGAATTAAGTACCTGGACGCAGGTGATCTGGAAGGCTCAGGGGATTGCTGCAGACACTGGGTATATCACAGGCATGGTCCAAATATATCTTTGTCCTCAGACACTGACACGTGGAGGGAGGAGCAAAGTGATGAACTTTCTAAGGATAGGTGGGAGACCACTATTTCTATCCCTCACCATTCAGTCTTTCCCTCTGGTTGCCATGTCTTTCTTTCTAACCCTTACAGAGATAAGGGCCAAATTTCCCTTTCCCTCAACTCAAATATGCCAGTGTCATCCTCGTAAAGTCCTTTATGTAGCTGCCTCACCACCTGGGGGCACTGTGACAAAGTATTTTTCTTCTATGTGACAAAATTACTATTTATACCTTTGGTGGGTTAAGATTCCTCCCCTACCCCCACCACCATGGAAATTTGTCACTCATGCAGTGCCCTTGGTAGCAGGGAGTGGGTGGGAACTTATCCTTTGCCTTTTTTTCAGACACCTGCAATGGCCCAACCCTCTGAAGGCTGCAAATACTGTCCTCACCTGGTTGAACGAGATGCCCCAGTGAATGATGCACGGAATGGGCGAAGGGGAAGTTGCATGTTTCACACCTATTAGTGGTCCCCCTCAAACTGGTGTGATGATTGGAGAAAAGAAAGAGACTGGAGTTTTGTGAAGAAATATTTGTTACCTTAGAACCCTTTATTAGGGTAATGTGGGGAGGAGAAGTATCAAAACCTTTAACAGTGGTAGTCATTGGCACAGAAGTGGGACTCAAGTTAAGTTCTTTAATAGTATATTTATAGGAAGGAGTGGTGAGTGTGTGTGTATGTGTGTGTGTGTATTTTAGCATTCCAGGTACACTGATATTTTGTGAAAATGAAAATATCTGCCATGTACAAAATAATCAATTAATGGGTGATTTCTCACTTCAGAGAAGTTTTTATCACGAGAGGTACTTTAACAGACACTCTCCCAGTGCTCTGAGAATGATTCGATTTTTTAAAAACTTGAATTCTCGGTCTGGTGCTTATCACCTGTGCATTTGTTAATTATGATTGGTGCTATGCACCAAGCACTGAGGCAAAAACAAAAATAATCCTTTCCCACCAAGAGTTTATATTCTGCTGGAAGGGAAACAGTTTTGCACAGAGAAGTGAATACACAATATGTACAAAATACAAATCCATGCCCCAGACTCTAGGTTCATATGGACTGGTTCTAATTCTGGAACTGACCCAGAAGGGTCATTTTCCCTTTGGCTCATTTTCTGGGGCTTAGAATTTACCCTGGGAAAATGCAGAAACATGTTACATGTCTAAGTTTCCACAGACTTGGGTTAAAAAAGCCCTCAATTCTTGCAGAAATACCCAAGATGATAAAGGCAATTCAGTAGAAGGCAGTCTTTCTTTCATCTTACATAAAATGTAGAAGGTGCAAAGAATTTATAGGAGCCTGCCATCATTGTCGTCGTCGTTGTCGTCATCATCATCATCATCATCATCATCATCATCATCATCATCCTCAACAGCAGCAGAAGCAAAACAAATGAAGCACCCATCTGAAGGAACTGGTCTTGGATTTTTCCTAGGAGCAATATTATGATCTACATTGTAGCGCCCCATATAGTTGAAAATTTCCCCAGAATAGAAGCGTCTTTTGAGGCTATTGGGTAGGTTTTCGTCAGAACTTCAAGGTCCAAATAAGTCACAAATAAGTCAGTAATGATGGTGGAGGCACAGTCATGATCTCCTGTAGCCCCTTTCTCCCATATCAGATCTCAAGCGATAGAAATTCCATGAAGGATATTCCTTCCCTCCAATAAGTATACTGGAAAGGAAATCCTCTCCTCTCCTTAATAATAGCTAGCATTTGTGTTACACTTTAAGGTTTTCAAAGAACTTTGCAAATACTATGTTATTTGATCCTCATAGCACCCTTTGGTGGTAGGTGCTATCATTATCTTCACTTTACCAATGAAGAAACTGAGGTAGATGGAGATTAAATGATTTGCCCAAGTTCACACAGCTACTAGGTGTCTGAGATTGGACTTGATCTCAAGTCTTCTTCACTCCAGGTACAGTTCTATCCATTGAACCACACTGCTGCCTCTTTAGAGGGAATTTGAGCCCCAGTTATGCCATTGGTGGGCTAAGGCACTTAGTCCACACATAGCACTTAGTCACTCACATAGTACTCTGGGCAACAGGGGGTAAATTGGAGCCCATACTTCGCCCCGTTTCCAAAGTAATTGCAATACATCAAGCCTCTAACAACTCTGTCTAGTGACCTAAAGATTTGTCCCACCAGGTTGAAGGAACTTGTTGCCCATGAGACAACCTCCTAGGTGAGATTTACACAAGAAATCTCCTTGCTTTTGACAAAATGCTAGATCTAGATTCTAGTGCTGCTCTAGAAATAGAACTCTTCCCTATTCTATTGCTTCCATTTGAATTGTCTTAGAACAGCTCTGAAGAGTAGTGGAAGAAAAATGTAGTGGACACTGAGGTCCTTTCTAAAGCTGAAATTCCAAGCATTCAAACTCTACTGCAGAGAGCAATAGAGACCAATGGATTGGTCTCATTGCTTGAATGCCAAATCTACACTTGCCTAAAAGACTATTTTACAGAGAACTCATGCAAGGCAGGTGCTCATGTGGTGATCAGAAGAAGCGATACAGAGGTGCTCTCAAGATCTTTCTGAAGAACTTTGATACTAATTGTGAGACATGGGAGACACTGGCACAGCATCATCCAGGATGGCATGCTCAAATCAAAGAAGGTGTTGAGCAAAGCAGAATTCTGGCAGCTCAAAAAAACAAAAACAAAAACATGAGGTGTGCGAATTAGAGATATCTCCCTCTCAAATGGTCAGACGAACTATTTGTGCCCCACCTATAGTAGACCCTTCTGAGAGCATATCAGTATGATGTCATTTTGGTCTTCCTCAAGCATGAAGGACAAATTCACACGTAAGAGGTTAGTGTTGGAGAATATTCTCCACAAACTCCTCTCTTATCTCTACTTCTACCACATATGTCTCTGCAAGAATGCTATAATTTCCCGGCCACTGTTCTCTCATAGGTAAGGAAAGTCCCTTGAACTCTCCCCTTATCCAAGTTAATTGTAGGTGAGCCTTGATATGGACAATTCAAATAACAGTTTACACTAAAAACTATTTCTATTTTTCTTTTGAATACATACCAGAATGCATCTGTGTTGTAACAGAAATCAGACCATTTGTGCGTTACAATGTGTGACCTCAGTTGAATTATTTAACCTCCAAGGTTTTATTTCTTTATCTGTAAGATGAGACAGTTAGCTAAAAGAAATTATAGATTCCAGGAGAGAAATGAACAGGGGCCATGTGAGTGGACAAATTCCAGAACGATTGCAAAAGTAGCCCTCATAAGACTTGGCAATTGATTGCATATTGAGAATGAGGAAGAGAAAAAAGTCAAGGGTGAGTCCTTGCTTGCAAATACGGGGGACTGAGACAATGATAGCACCCTTAACAGAAATAAGGAAGTCTAGAAGAAGGATGAGTTTTGGAGGGAAGGTAATGAGTTCCACTTAGAATGTAGTGACTCTGAAATGCCAATGGACCTCCAAGTGGAGTTTTCTATCAGGTAGTTGCTGATGTGGGACTGCAAATTCAGAATAAAGATTTAAAAAATCTAGACCAATATGTGGGAATCATCTGCTTAGAGGCAATAATCTAACCCATAGGAAACTGAGACAATCATAAGAGACAGAGAAAGAAGGAAAAACAAAAAGAGAAAGAGGGCCCAGGACAGAGCTTTATTGCACATTTCACCCAGTACAAATGATAGAAGCCTATAAAATGCTGGGAATTTCCCCAAATAGCAGTCTCAAGGAACTTTTATAGCCTTGCGGTCTTTATCACAATGTTGCACCATATTTCCTTTGGCCCCTTTTTTAAACCTTAAGCCACTATCCCGTAATGGCTGTTTTAGCTACTTTTTCTTTTCTGCCTCTTTAGTCATCTCATAATTTCTTTGGGAAAAGATTGCCTGAGAATCAATCAGAATGAGCCTGAGCACCATGTTGACCACAGAGATCTATAGGAATGGCACATTCTGTTTGTGGTTGAGGGGTTCCCCAGTCAGACTCTGTGGTTGTCCTGAGGTTGGGGTAGTCGACTTCTCATAGTCCTGACTGATAACAGATAACCCCACAAGACCAGAAGTATCCTGGCAGTTTAGCTCCTAAAAGCAATTCTTTCCAGGTAATGTTCTGTCAGGACATGTAATACAGCCCCTTTTATTAACACTTACACACCATCACCACCATGTTCTAGCTCTGTCATTTGATGGGTATATACATACATACATATATATATATATATATATATATATATATATATATATATATATATATATATATATATGGGTGTGTGCACGCGTGTGTGCGTGCGCGCGCATACGCGCACACCCCTTTTAAATCATACCTTTTTTCGCATTTTAAAAAAAGGAGTGAGGAGGAATATGTACCCTATATCCTAACAGAAAGGCTAATTCCTTGCTAAAATTTAGCATCAATAGTGATAGAACATTAAACTTAAGAGCTAAATGGTAGGAACTCAAATCAACACTGCTTTTTTTCTGGCTATGTGGCCTTGAACAAGTCATTAAACTCTTTGGGTCTCAGTTTTCACATATCCAAAACGTAGTTAATGGTACCTGTCTTACTTGGAAAAATGATGATACTTGCCTTACAAGAATACCTGCCTTACATTCAATATCATGATATGATGATCAAATGAGAAAATAATATGAAATACCTCTATAAGACATAAAGGACTACCAGAATGTCAAATTCAACTTGATCCCACAAGCAATAAGTGCCTCATATGTACAAGAAACAATGGGAAAAAAAACCAAAATAAAACAGTACCTGCCACACACATAATACACATACATGTACATGAATGTATACACACCTGTACCTGTATATATGTTGTTTTGTTTTAGGCCATAAACACATAAAGATATGTGTGTGCTACACATACGTATTTATACACACATATATAAATCCAGCCTCAGACATGAGCTGCATGATCCTGGTCAAGTCACTTAACCCTGTTTGTTCATTTCCAGGAGAGCATTGTGTTTAGGTCAAGTAATATTAATTCAGTTTTTCCTCCTTCCCATCTCATGATTCTTTATGATGGAGAGAAATTATTATTAATAATCAATGATTTAGGAAGATTCAGAGTTTCCCTTTTCTATTGTCTTCATTTCAAAGTTGAATCTCTTGAAAGACATTGCTGATAATGAGATAAGAGAGGAGATAGATCTCTATCTTGGTCAAACTCCACCCAACCTTGCCAAAAATTTAAACCCATTATGCTCTATTCAAATTTGACTGGGGATAAATTCGTTGATGGGGGGGTACAGGGTGGGGAGGTCTGGGGTTAGAGATAATCTCTTTGTCCAAGAGTGTCCAATGATGTGATTTCCTCAGTTACTCATTAAAGTGTGCCTACTTCTCATTATAATATTCATTCTTTCATTAATTGTTAACCCAACAGAGTTGATTGCCACCCTCAGGTATATAAACCCAAAGGCACATAAACTGTGAGCCCAGTGCCATGAGGGGTCTTTTGCAATTGAGAGAGTTACTATCTTCTTTTATTAAAATGCTAATCTTATTTTTTCTTGGTAATTTAAAAAAAATTTTACAGTAAAATACTAAACAAGAAAAGAAAAAAGCATTGTCATGAAAGAGGATTCAATATAAAACAGGAAATTTCCATTTCAAGAAAACCCTATATAATGAATCCTACACTTTGTTTTCAAAGATGCCAGCTTTTCTTTGCTTCCTTGTTGGTTTCTGTTGTTCTCTGCTGTGCACTTAATATATATATATATATATATTTTAGTTGTCACCATTCACTTCCATAAGACTTTGTGTTCCAAATTTTCTCCCCATCTCTCCCCTTCCCCATACCAAGACAGTGTGTAATTTGATACAGGCTCTCTATATACATTCATATTGAACCTATTTTCACATTAGTCAGGTTGTTTCGTTTGTCCTTTGTTCTCAAAGAGGGCCATGACATCAAGATGATGACATGACTTTCAGTTGACTTTGATTTCAGTAAGGGAGGTCTGTGCAAGGTCTCCAGTCTCACT
Organism: Bettongia penicillata ogilbyi; assembly: GCA_023548195.1. Classification (NCBI taxonomy): domain Eukaryota; kingdom Metazoa; phylum Chordata; class Mammalia; order Diprotodontia; family Potoroidae; genus Bettongia; species Bettongia penicillata. Next base: position 1,261,681 of record JAJHZJ010000756.1, read on the forward strand.
TTCTTCTCCTGAGTCATCTGGGTCCAGTGGCCTGATATCCATCAGGAGGACTGGAGATGGCCCAGGATGCAATATGGGACCTTGGCCCTTTTAGGCCAAGTCTCAATCACATTCTCACTTGGAGTGAGATACACCCATTCAATGAATAGGCTTCTTTATGGAAACAAATCAAAAACCCCAATTAAACAAAAAAGAGAAATTGTGAAGTCCAGAAGAATTAGAACCAGTGGGAGAAACCATGAAAAGGAAGAAAAAAGAGAAAACAAATGATATGCTTCAATCTACATTCAGACTCCATAGTTCTTTTTCTGGATATGGACAGCATTTTCCATCATGAGTCTTCTGCAGTTGTCTTGGATCTCTGCATTAATGCTAGTCCTACTAATAAAATAATTACCCAGAAATTATCTCTCATTTTTAAAAAAAAAATCACATGATCTTAAATCTTTACTCCCTTAGATTATTCCTTGTCCCTAAATGACACCCTCTTTGTCCCTTCCCTTTTCCCTAAATCCAATTTCTTTTTTTTAAAAATAATAGTCTATAAACATGAGAGAATTTATTTTATTTCTTGGTCTTTAATTGGTACTTGTGCTTTTGTTTACTTTCTTGTGTTTCTCTTGTTTGGAAAGTTTGTAAGTAGTGTTGTGCTCACCTATGTGGATTCTACCTGAAGGGGTGTCTCAAATTTCTCTCTTCTATTTTGTATTGATGATTAGCCATAGCTTTTGAAGGTATTATTTGGAGTTGTACCCTGAGTTCATTTGCTTTTTATAGTATACTATTCCACTATTTTCTGACTTCTCATACCTATGGAGTAATCCTGAGTTACTCAAATGGATGTTTTTTCAAAACTGAAGGTCATTTTGATTGCCTGCAATTGCTTGTCACTTAATTTTTTAATCGCTTCCCTTTTTGTATTTATGTTTCACTGTTAGTTTAGATGCTTACACCCAACTCAGTCTTTTCTTCCTTAGATTTAAGACCTTTCACCTTCCTCAATAAATGTCAAATTACTTACCCAAGGTCAAATAAATAATAAATGTCTGAGGCAAGATTTTAACTCAGGTCTTCCTGACTCCAAGTTCAACACTCCATCCACTGAACTATCTAGCTTAGTCACATGAGTTGTAGTGGAAGGGATAGGGTATGATCTTGTGAGCCAAGACTGAGGAAAGGAAATGGAAATCTGGAAAGTCTCCAAATAACTAATCAAGAGTCATAAAGAACATTACGATAAAAACTGGGAGGGAGTAAGTGAGGTTTCATCAATGCTATTGAGAATTCTTGCCTTATTTGTTGGAGTCAACACTGTGTACTTTTAGAATTGAAATGAAATGTCTTTATTTCTGGCTGTTCTGACAGGGTTTAGGACTGACTGTTGACACGTAACTTTGATACAAACATGGAATATGTGCTGATTGGAGGAGAAACTTCCATCTGGCTAAACTTCTTACATAATGACTCTGTATCTATTGAAAGTTCAAACTCCTTCATTTGGCATTTAAGGCCCTCCACAATATGGTGCCATGCTACCTTTACCGCTTTGTCTCCTTCGCCTCTCCTCCATATGCCTTGCATTTTAACTCAACTGGACTACTCAATTCAATTCAACATACATTGACCAAGAGCCTACTGTGTGCAAGGGAAGATAGCAGAGACATTTAACTGCCAGATGCTGCTTAATTGGCTTCTCCAGCAGCACTCAGACTTCATGGCCCTAATAAACTCAACCTTGGGAAATCTCATCATCTTGGAAGATTCAATGAGCCCAGTTACTCTCCCTTCATCTTATACTCTGCCCTTTTGATTGGAGGAGCCATAGACTCCTCTATTTAAAGAGAGGGAACAGAAACAACATTCCTGATGTCTCCTCATTTCCTGCACAGTTTCTTTGGCCTTTTCTTCATACCCCCTCCCCTTCCCCTCATCCCTTCCCCCTCCTACTTTGCAGCTTTCTTTTCTGTATTATTTCCTCCCATTACATTGTGAACTCCTTGACTTTCTGTTTTCATATTAGTATTCCCAGCATTTAGCACAACAACTGGCATATAGTACATACTCAATAAATATTGGCAGCCAGATGGTGCAGTGGATAGACTGCTGAGCCTGGAATCAAGAAAACCTGAGTTCAAATCCCACCTCAGACACTTACTAGCTAGGCCTGGGTCTGGGCAAGTCACTTAACCCTGCTTGCTTCAACTTCCTCATCGGTCAAATGACGTTGAGAAGGAAATGGCAAACCGCTCTAGGATCTTTGCCAAGAAAACCCAAAAATGGAGTCAAGGAGAGTCATCCATGACTGAAATGACCGAACAACAAGAAAATGAATGTGCATTGACTATGGAGAAGACAATGACAAGCTTTTGTTGCTTTCTTGAATTTCACATAGATGTCTTGCACACTCTTATTGTGTATTATGCAGTTATTGTCACATAGCTTGTAAGAGTCTGAGGCCTGATTTGAATGGAGTCTTTCTAACTTCAGCCTTGGTGCTCTGTGCCCCCTAGCACCAGTAATTAATAATCACTGGCACTTATTTATCACTTCAAGGTTTATAAAGTGTTTCACATACATTATCTCATTTGATCCTTGAGCAACCTGATTAAGTCGGTACTATTATCACCCCCGTATGCACATAGAAAGCTAAAAATGAGAAAGGTTGAGTGATTTGGGCAGAGTCCATGATCCAGTATATAACTGAGGCAGGATTTGAACACAGATCTCCCTGACGCCAAGTCCAGGGCTGTATTTGCTATGCTACCTGACTCTCTCTAGGGAAGATTGAAAGGATTGCTTTTCTGTAATGAGGGCCTCATTGAGACTAGATAACATAAGACTTGCCCAATATTTCCAGTAATTTATGTGGAGGTATAAAGGAGGCAGAAGATCACAAGATTTTCCTAAGTGATGCAGGGACCTCCTTCTCCTTGTACCACCCACTTTCATGTGGTCCATAGGTAATATGGATCCATCTGTAGTCCACTAGTCCCTAAGATGAATTCCCCATATGTCTCTTAAGGGTGATGAAAAGAGTCATTTTTATCCTTCTTGTATTACAAGCATGGTACCACAACAGGATTAATATATTATTTATGACATGTTCTAATTCACAGTGTGACAATATTAAGGTGATATCCAGGTAAGAAACGTTAAACTCATCCAGCAGACACACAGACATCATTGATGAAATTCTTCCATGTTATGGGATGTCAGCCAGTCCAAAGGATCCACAAATCATACTGAGAATGCTATCTGCCCTTCATCATCTCCATCCTGAGTCCTCACAAAATTGTAACTCCCTGCAGTAGCCTCAAGGTAAAATACTCTGGGTTTATTGACCTGTTTTATTTTCTCTATCCAATAGATTGTCTACTCCTTTTCTATGCCCCATGTATCCTATTCTAGCCATTTTCTGTCTTTCCTGTCCCTCCACTCTGAACTACTTTAGGTTGATGAGTGGCTTCCTGGCCATGACCTCAGGTGTAGAAAATTAATTAGCTTTCCTTGAGTGGTATTCCTCCTCTTCCAATAAAACATCCAGGTGACTCTGGTTGAGGAATAACCATGATCTCTAAACTGAATGAGCTGCTTTCAAGAATGGACCAAGAGTACCAACGAGAGTTTGATGTACCCAGGGTGCCAGTTCTGAGAGAAGTTCCCTAAAAGACCATTAAGGAATCTCTCCTTCTCTGGCCTGAAGTCTTTTCATGGCCAAATCTCCCTGTTCAAGTCTCTGGTTATATCCTGTTCCTCAGCCCTGGTGTAGAGACATCAGTCTCCATCACAGTTCAATGGGATGACCAAGTGTAGAGTTATGAGTCATGGCTGTATTATGATGGTGTCACTTGGGATGTCTTGAAGCCCTTTTCTTGTTCTTATCGCCAGTTCCCTTGGATATGGTCAGTTGAAGAGTTCCTTCTTTTGGGACATTCCTTTAAACACAACACAAATGGCTTTTGATGTTGATTGGTCTATCTTACTCTATTGTGCAATATCTTTAATCCCAGCAACAGACTCTGACAGCCAACCCCTATACACACACGCGCACGCACACACACACACACACACACACACACACACACATAAATGGAGTTCAGTGTGGATGAAAATCCCTTGTACTCTTCCAGAAATATAGCAAATGAACTGTACAGCAAGGGACAAAGTTCTTTATTTGATTGAGCAAACAGATGGTTGTTTTAGTTAACACGAGGTTGTATCCATCCATGGTTGTTAGCGACCAAAAATGGCACCCCTTATGGTCATCATAATGGCCAAATAAATCCCTCATTCATATTTTACTTAATATAGACCGATAATTCTGCTTTCTCTTCTTCATTGAAGGCATGCATCATCCTATAATGGGTGATGTGGGGGACGAGGATTTATTGGGCAATCACATTTCAAGAGGGACAGTAACAGATTCATAAGGAGGGAAGGGGAAAGGAAAGGTTTAATGCAGGAGGTGGTACTTGACCTGAGTTTTGAAGGAAGCCAGGAGTTCTAGTTCTATGAGACAGAGATGAGAAGGAAGTACATTCTTGGCATGGGGGAGAACCCTGCAAAAACTACCATATGTAAGGAACACAGTGGAGGAGAATTTGTCTGAACCACAGAATGCAGGGAGTATCTATTTGATCCCAGAAGCAACAGAGAGCTTATTGAGCAGATGATCATAAAATAAAAGTCTAAATATGTTACACCTCAACTCAATAAATTTCCATGGCTCCCTATTATCTCCAGGATTGAATATTAAATTCTCTGACTGGCTTTTTGAAGCCCTCTACAAAGTATCCCGTTTCTGCCTTTACAATCTTTTTATACTCTGTTTTCTTCTACATACTTTGTGACTGACTCTTGGAAAGGCAACAGTGGATGGTGGGAATAGACCTGTTTATTCCCTAGTTCACTCTTCTTCCCCTCTCCCTTGACACCCATGACACCCTCATCCAATCTCCACAGCTCCAAAGATTTCCATTCCCATTGACATTCCAACTAGACTCCTAAAGCTCAAAGGGACCTTAGAGAACTGAAAATTCAACTTGTCAATTTTATAGATGAGGATATGAAGATGCAGAGAATTTGTCCCCTACCCCAAGACACTGCTAACTGGAGCAAGAAAAACACTTAAGGAAATAGTCCTTTGTTTCTTATTTGACAGTTGAAGAAACTGAGGGTCTGAGAATAGAAGTACATTTTCTGAGTTGACAGAGATGAGTTTACGAAGCAGCTGGAAGTAGAATTCAGACCTCGTGACCCCAAGTCTGGGGCTCCTTCCACCATACTGAGTTCAAATACAGTAGTGTGGGTTGAACCCGTATTTTTTCACTACTGAAGTCATCTGGCTCTGTCCCCTGGTGGAGGACAAATGTCCTTCCTCCTTACTGCCATTGAAGGATTCCACTGGAACAAACAAAACACAGATGAGGCAGGACCAACCATCCATGCTTTCTTGGGGCCTCAGGCAATGGGGCTTGGAGGTTTCCAAAATAGCGATATCAATCTCCAGTGTGGAGCAAACAATAATTCACCAGAGTTCTTCTTCCTTACTCCCCAAGATGAGGGGAGAAGGGGAAACCCTACTGCCATACTTCATTGTGGAAACCAAAGGGAGCCAGTGGCAGGAAAGGGTCACAGGAATCTAATGCACAGCTCTAGACAGAGCTCATTGGCTCATTATCTGGTTCCTCCAGTTTAATTCCTGGGACAAGAGGGTGGAAGGTGGGGGATAAGGAGGGGCTGATTACTGCCTGCTACTTGGAAGGTAGGTGCTGTAGTGGATAGAATGATGGTCCTGGAGTAAGGAAGACTAGTCTTTTTGAGTTAAATCTGACCTCAGACACTTTCCAGCTGTGTGACCTTGGGGAAGTCACTTAACCCTATTTGCCTCAGTGTCTCATTTGTAAAATGAGCTGGAGAAGGAAAGGGCAAACCACTCCATTATCTTTGCCACAAAGAGTCAGACATGACAACAACTTTCTCCTCAATTTATAGCCTTAGAGAAGTGGCCAGAGAAGGGCCACACAGCCAGTATTTCAGAGGCAGAACTTGCACACAGATCTTTCTGGCTCCAAGACTGGTTCTCTATCTACCACACCATGCAGCCACCCTTTATTCAGTAGATACTTAATAAATACTCACTGATTGATTGATGGGTTGATTTATCAAGCAGTGGATGGATGGCAAGAGTTGGGGTATAAAAAGCCACCCAGAAGTTTCCCTCAATGCTTGAGTCTCATTGGGAACTTCATCCCACCCTGCTTTGTAACTAAAAAGGCCTGACCAAGAAGAGGGAGCATAGAAAGGGTCCTAGAAGATCACTCATGGCATTTAGAACTCTAAGGGGCCTAGGGAACATCTAGCCCATTTGTGTCATGGACCCTTTCAGCAATCTGAGCCTATGGACCCCATTCTCAGAAGGATGTTTTTAAATGCATAAAATAAAACAGATAAGATAACACTGGAAATCAACTACATTGAAAGAAATACGTAATTTTCTCATTCAAGTTTATAGGTCCTCTGAAATCCATCTATGGGGATTTGTTGATCCCAGGGTAAGAACCTTGATTTAGTCCTATCTCCTAATTTACCAGCTCAGAGGTTCATAAGACCTAGAGCTAATAAAGAATTGTAGAGGTATTCCAGCCCAACCTCCCTCATTTTACAGATGACCAGACTGAGACACAGAGTAAAGTGACTTACAGTAGAAATGGCATTTGACCCCAAGATTTCTGACACTAAACTCCAGGCTCTTGTACTTGACTGAGAAAAGACATGATCCACGTCCACAGGACCCTGGTCAGCATCCATAAGATGATGTGTTATAGCACTCAAAGGAATAAACTGGTTATGAACTGTGGCCCAGGAGATCCGAGAAAAGACTGTTGTCACAGAACCATAACGGCTCCCAGAACCACAGAGATTTCAGGTTGGACAGAGCACAGCAACCATCTAATCCAACCTATACCCCCAGGGAAACTTCCACTGCATCCTCTCTGACAAGTGATTACTGACATCGGTCCTCTATATACATGTTCCTCCTAGATCCATCTCCTGAAATGAAACAGAAAAAAATAAAACTCATTTTCCACACAAGTGCCCTTTAGATAGGTGAAAATCTCTATCATACCTGTCCCCTCCCCATAGCCTTTTTTCTGTGTTGAACAGCTCAACAGATTTTTGCTTGAGTGAACTTAAGGCCATTTGCCATCCTTTGTACACTTTCCAGCTTGTCCATGTCCTTCCTAATGCATAGCCCCCATAATTGAACACACTTTCATTACAAATGTACTATGACCAGAGCAGGGCATGGATGTGCGTATCATCTTGCTCTTCATTCCTGGAAGCATGTGTGGTGCTCTTAATGTAGCCCAAGACTGACTGAGATTTGTTTTTGCTTGTTTCTTTGTTTACTGATTATATGACATTCCTACCTCATTTTAAGGTTTACTAAATCTTCCAGATTTTTTTCAGCTAAACTGCTGGCTTATGATTCTTTCCAAACTTGTTATTATGAAATCAGAAGAAGAGGCCCTCTCAGTGGTATATCATAATCTTATTGACTTTCTAAGACCATGTCATTATAAAACTATTACCTCATAGGGATGCAGGAAATGGGTTAGAAGAGAAGAATAAGGATCCTTTATCCTTGGAACTTACAGAGCAAGGTTCACTAAAAAGCAAAAGGAGGAAGACAGGTGACAGAAAAGCCCAGGAAGGAAGATTCAGCAGAGTTCAAGCCAGGTCAGTCAGAAGACAAAGCAGCCTATACACAAAAGCAGGTCAAGAAAGGACATCCCAAGCAAGGAAACTGCTGAGCACATTCAGGAATATCCTGAATGTCAAAGGTCTTAGGAGGAGTTCAAACAACAGCCTAGGGGACTTCCCTTTCAGTGATAATTAAGACGGAACCAGGATGACCTATGCTTTGGTGTTTCTCCAGGAATGGATACGACGTAGCATGTATGTAGCATGTGTACTCAGAGTGTAAGTTAGATTTAATCTGTTTGCCCAGCAAAAATAATCTTTATAGGTGATAGCTGGAGTTAAGCAGTTTCATTGAAGTTATTTGGTAAAACCCATGTATGTTCTAAGTTACTCTTATCTTGGGAGGCCATAGTTGAGGAAGGGTGGGTTAGCAATATAGTGTAGTGGAAAAACAATGGAGGTCTTTAGAAGACCAGGATTTGAGCATGCTAGGGGCTCCCACTACAAGTTTATGCTGTCCAACCTTCCCTGGGCTGTTACTACCACCCAGCAAACCTTATACTCTTTCTTCATATACTCTCACTCTCCAAAGTGGCTGTTTTCAAAACTCTCCTCTACTCAGGCCACCAATATCGACTCATTCTCCTTCCTTCTCAACACAGACTCTTTCCTTATACTTCACTGCACAAAATGACTTCATTTGTCACATGCTTCCTCTCTTCACTAATCCATTTCTAATCACCTCAACATCATGCCCCTTCTCTTTTCCTTTATTCTAGTTTGGGAGGATGAGGTCGCACTTTTATCTCATATCATTCTCTCCACCTGTGCCCTTCATTCTGCCCCTCTCATTTCCTCATCTAGTGTGCTGTTCCAGGTGGTACATGGTAGATTCCCCTTTGATCATTCCTTCTGCCTATTTTTCAACCTTTCCTTATCCACTGGCTTTTTCCTTGCCATTGACATTCTCAAATCCACCCCACTCCCCACCATCTGAGAACACTTTCATTTGATTTTACCATCCCTTCAGGCTAACATCCCATATCTCTTTCCCTTTGCACAATTACCTCCTAGAAAAAGCAATATTCCCTAGGCTTCCCTGCTTCTCACTCACTTCTCAATACCTTGCAGTCTGACTTCTATTCACACCACTTAAGTGAAACTTTCCAAGGTCACTAATGACCTCTTTACTGATAAATCCATCAACCTTCTCAAAGGTCATTCTTCTTGATTCTTTCTCAGTATTCAACAATGTTGACCTTGAGTTCCCTTCTTCCTTGAGTTTTCATGACACTCATCTCTCTTCTCCTTCTTGTCTGACCAATTTTTCTCAGACTTCTTTGAAAGATCATTATTCATGTCCTGTCCCATATGTTTGAGGTGGACCCAAGGGTTCTGTCCTGAAGCTGGTTCTTTTCCCACTCTTGTACTTTGTTGTGGTGAGCACATCAACTCCTGTGTATTTAACTATCATCTCCATGCAGATGACTCCCAGCATAGCCAGTCCATACCTCTCCCCAAAGCTGTAATCCCACAACTCCAGCTGCCCGTTGGGTGTCTCCACCTAGATGTCTCAAAGTAACATCAAACTCAGCATATTCAAATCCAAACTCATTCGTTTCTCCCCCAAACTGACCCTTGCTCCAAACCACTTTAGTTCTGTTGAAGGCATTACCATTCTTCCAGTTACTCAGGTTAGTCACCTAGGAGTTCTTTTCAACTCTTTATTCTCACTCCACATAGCTAAGAAGTTGCCAGATAGACCCCCAACAACTCTCTCATCCATCTCCTTTTCTCTACTTATATCATAATCATTCTAGTTCATGGCAATAACTTCCTCTCCAATCCTAAATGGCATCAAGTCAGAAAAACCTGAGTTCAAATCCAGCCTCAGACATTTAGTTGCTGTGTGACCCTGAGCAAATCACAAATCTCTGTTTGCCCCAGTTTTCTCAACTGTCAAATGGGGATAATAACACTACCTACTTTCCAAGGTTGTTCTGATGATCAAATAAGATATCTGTAAAGTACCTAGCACAGGGTCTGGCACATAACAGGTGTTATATAAATGCTTATTCCCTCTCTCCCATTACTCCCAAAAAAGAATGTGTCAATCATTTGCACTACAAGTCCATTTACAATCCTCATGACTTATGAAACTGAGACACTTCTTTCTGGCTACCATTTTGGCTCCCTTTATTAGAATGTAAGCTTTTGGGTGACAGGGAATGCCTCTCTATTTGTCTCTCCAGCACTTGGAACAATCCCTGACATATAGCAAAGAACTTAATAAATTACCTTTCATTCATTCATTCCCCTGTAAACACAAACAGGAAGCAACATCTGTACATCATCTTCTCACCTCCCCACCCCACCCACCATCATATATATAAGAGTAATATATTGTCCTCATTTCACTGAGGTCCCATATGGAATACAGTAATCAGTTCTAAATGCCATGTTATGAAAGTGTTCCTGAGGAGCTAGAGCACATCTCCACCAGCCAGAGTGGTGAAATGCATCTGGGAAATATGCCACATGAGGTCTGCCTGAACGGATGACTAGCCACTCTGGAGAAGAGAAGATTTAGAAAGAGATTGAGAGTTGCCTTCAGATATTTGAAAGGTTGTCACTTGGGAGAAAGATTAGGGTTTAACTGTCTGGTCCCAGGGATAAAAATTAAAGGGGAAGTTATAAAAGAGAAAAGTTTTGGCTCCATTTCATAAACAATTTCCTAATTAAATTAAACAATTAAAACCAGCAATAGTGGACTGGGCTATTTTCTCCTTATCATTACTGGTGGTCCACTGGTCCTGAAGTTAAGAACAGTTACTGATCTCTTATTGTAGAGGTGAATCCACAATTTTAAAATTCTTCAGTTCTCTAAAGTAGCACTTTGCAAACTCAAACTCACCCCTTTACGTTTTTAGATAGTACTAAATACCCAATGAAGAGTTTTTGTTTTCTCTAGGTGATATCTATAAATATTTACTATATAGAAATTAAAATATTTTATTATTATAAAAATTACTTTGACCTTATAGAATCTCTGAAAGGGTTCCAGGGACCCAAAGGGTTCCCCAGCTCACTCTTTGAGGATCTCTGCTTTAAAGTCATCAATTTCCAAATCTAAGATTCTTAATACTTTAATGGATCCATGATTTCTTCAAGAACGATACTATACCTATCAGTCAAGATAGCAACCCATCAATAATTGTTCTAAGATTTTATGGTTCTTTAGAAACTGAGACTGTGATTCACTATCCAAGGGTTATGTCAATCCTTTAGACTTCCATTTCTGTCCAGAATGAACTCTCCCATTGCACCAATGCCTTTCAATATCCCAAGGGATGAGCAAGTTAGCTGCAAGAACTACCCAAACACAGGTGTATCTGATCCCTTCAATATCACAAATTTTGGAGTTACATAAACTGTTGCATAATAATCATACTTATCAGAGTTGTCATCACTCTTGGAGCACAGGCTTTTCTTCTAGAAAAGCAAAAACTGTGATGTGATGTTTCCTTATCAATAACAGATTTTTAAACAGAGTTGAGCATTGTAATGGTCACAAATATCAACATTTACCTTGGAGCTAGTAGGACAAAAACAGAACTCAGGAAATTCACTGGAGAGGGAAGGTAGGGTATAAAAGGTGGGGCAAGTCAGCATTTGTTCACTCACCACTGAGGCAAAGATGGCTAAGCTCACTCTCCTCACCGGTAAGTGACCATACAGAACTTCATACTTCATGTCTCCTGTTTTTCTGACTTTCCTGTTAACTTCTCCCTTTAACTTGCTTCCTACTTTATAGTTGAGACTGAAATCTATGAGGTTGTTATATCCAGGAAAAACACCCTGAAGGAATCAAGGAAACATCATAGTTCTCACTCCCAAGGTGTAAAGGGAGGGCAGTCCTACAATATTGACTTGTTTGACACCATGCTCCTGTGTGCAGCCTCTTTGTCCCAAGATACAGGAAGTGCTAGGAACCTGACTCTTCATCAGATTCAATCTATCTTTCCCAAATGATGGATGTTCCCTGCTGTTGCTTGGCACTGAGAGGTTGATATGGTTATAGACTAGGTCCTCCAGGTATTCTCCTGACCCATCACCTCCAGTAAGATCCTGGAACTTGGTGGAGAAAGATAGCAAATCAAGTAGTGTACTGAGTTTGAAAAATAAAACTAGCGACTTTTCAAGAAGGAAAACGTTTTCTCATGGTTTAGCCTTGTGAAGAATTACTCTTCAAGAAGTAACTTGGGCCTTCTGGGAAAGTGTACCCCCCCCAGGGGCAGTTTCTCCTGGCCTCAGAGAGACCCAGACTCTAATGTGGAGGCAGGTTCCTATGTAGTGTCTTAACATCTTCCCCCCCAAGCCTTATCATTTGAATAGGGCAGTGTCTTCAATAGTATTAAGGAATGAGATCCTAAAATTCTTTGCTGTCTGCTTAATCTTTTCAACATAAGTTTGGAAGACTTTTAAAACTGCTTTGGCTTAGGGTCCTAACATTCGCTCTTAAAAAAAGATTGTATATTTGTTTCAATTTACCAAGAAACCACCTTATCTTCCTCTCACTTCTCACATATATTCCTACTGAAAAAGCAAGAAAAGGTGCCTATAATAAATAAACCTAATCAAGCAAGATATATTTCTAGACTGGTCATGTAAAAAAAGTCTCATTCTGTATGCTGAGTCCATCATTTTTAAGAGACCCAGACCTAAAACTCTTCAGCACTTTCCAAGACTAAAATGGATCTAAATTTATTTATCAATAGAACTAATCTAGACCAATTTTGTAGAAAAAGATAAATTCTGTATTGGATTTTAACAACATTCAATCTCTTTTATTTCTGATTCTTTTTTGAACCAAAACTTCCTCATTAAATAACTTTGGCCTCCTGAATGGAAAAGTCCATCAGGGCCAATGTCTATCAGGCATTAATTTTGGTGTCAGGGATACAATGCATTATCAGTTAATAAACTACCATTGTGACTCACAGATCTATCTCTTGTGAGGTTAGTTAAGGTGACCAAATTCCCAAACTCTAGCTGTTTAGTCAGTCAGTCATTGTACAAGTACTTATGAAGGGCTTCATGTGTTTTAGCCACTATGGTAAGAGCTGGAGGTATAAAAGAAATAAAAATACAGATCCTGCTTTCAAGATTGTTTTCTTGAGGTTTCATGACTTTCATTGCATTCGTGGGACTCCACCTAGATGTAGTCACTCTGTGAACTCCTGTTTCAATCAGCCAATCAGCCTTTATACCACTAGGCAATGCCAAATGAGTAGTAAAAACAGTGAGTAGTTCTGAACTGAGCCTGGAAGGGGGGGGGTGGCCTTTGAACAGGTTTGTTTATTATAGGCAATTTTACTCACTTTTTCAGTAGGAATAGATGTGAGAGGTGAGAGGAATATAAGGTGGTTTCTTGGTAAATCGAAGCAAATATGCAAACTTTTTTTTAAGAGTGAATGTTAGGATCCTAACAGAGAGAAGTTAGAGGAAGCATCTGAGGCAAAAGGGAAAGTATGAGCAAAGGTATGAAGGTAGAAAAGTACAAAGTATGTTTGGAGAACAGTTTTTACTGCAGAGCAGAGGGAAGAATTTCAATGAACAATTCTGGCAACGAGAGTAAAGGCCACCCAATCAACTTGGAGCAAACAGCACAAAAGGCAACACCAACCTCTCTGTTACTGATGAGGACTTACCCAGAGTATAGCTTTGGGAGAAGAAAAGAGGAAGTAACCCATTTATTAGCTTCCTATTTTAACTCACTATTTTTGCTAAGTAAATACTAAGATCAGGTGCTTCTATCTGCCAAAGAAGCACAACGACCCTCTAAGTTTTGGCACCTTGGGACAAAGCCTTGGTTTTCTTGCCATAAATATGGTTCTAGATGAAAGGGGTCATAAGAGGTTAGTTGCAAAGGGGCAAGCAGGAAATCATGTCAGACACCAAAAGTGATTTCATCAAATTGTGAGTAATAACAAAAGAGACCATAGTTTTCAGTATTATTGACCAATATTTACTGAAAGTATTTGTAGATTCTGTTCTAAACTGCAGAACATTTGGAGGCCCTCATGAACCCCACTTGGAGAACCAGAGATCTCTACATATCTTTATCACCAAATCATGACTTGAAGTGATTCCACAGAACCTGTGTGTGCACAATGCTTAGAGATCAATGCCGTCACACGATGGAGGAATGAGGGCTCCCTTGATCCCAAGTTAGACCAAGTGAGGCTAAGTAATTGCACATAAAGAAATCATTTGTTAATATAATGACTACTTTTCAAAGGCTTGGTTGCGTAAATGCTGAGGCAAACATGATTTTATTCCGGGCACATAATGTCCACAGCACAGAACCCAGCTAAACTTCCTTTGCAAAGGCTTGTCAACTTGGGAAACTGCCCAAAGAGCTATCATGCTGGTCCTTTCATGGCGCCATCATCACTGTCCTGTGAAGGAGTCACTTCATGCTATTCCCTTTATAATGCGGTGTTGGGGGGAGATATGTGGATTTACTCATTAGCCACATCTGATGCGCCATACTTAGGAGCCTCCCTAATAAAACTTGGTTCAAGGGTATAAAAGTTAGAGACCAACCCTTGCTAGACCAGTATAGATGGCAGCCATGGAGAAATCCATCATCCTCACTTGTGAGTGAATGCTCTAAGGGGAAACTCAAACCCTGTTGACTTTCTTCCCTGCCATTTCTTTCTGGGTCCTTAGAAAAGAATCATTTTGTATGGTAACAGGCTCAGAGATTTACATCTAGAAAGAGACCTTAGAGACCATCAAGTTTAATTGTTTACTTTTACAGAGGAGGAAAGGGAGGCACAGGGAGCTTAAATGATTTGCCCAGGCTCACCCAGTTACTAAGTCTCTCTGATGGAAGTTGAATCCAAGTTTCCTGACTCTAAGTCCATGCCTACCTACACTCCCATTTCTTCTTATTTTAATCTTATTATGGTTTCTTTTCCTTTATTGAACCTTTGAGACTTTTACTACCCATTGAATATAACCTCCGTGGGCCTCAGTTTCCTCATCTGTCAAAGGGTGGAATAGAATTGGACTGAATGGCTCGTGAAGTCTCTTCCTTTTCTACTATGATCAGTCTCATCCTTCTAGAATAGGGATTCTTAACCTGGGTTCCATGAGTTTTATTTTAAAAATATTCAGTATTTTAGGATTAAAATCTTTTAAGAAAAGGCCTAAAAAAATAAAATTAAAGTAAAGAAAAGAAAGAAAAGGCCTATAATTTAGGCCTCAAGGCTGCAGATTCCCCACCCTCTAAATATGTTTCATCAGATTGTCCAAGGGGCATAACCCAAGAAGGCTAAGAACCCCTATTCTAGAACGTAAGTTCTCTAAAGGCATCATCTCTTTCCTTTTTGTCCATGTCCCCAGGATCTAGAACAGTCTTGGAATTAATCAATCGTCAAACATTTATTAAGTGCCTATTGTTGTGCTAGACATTTTGCTAGGTGGTTTGTGAAGACAGTCCAAGGGGTTTGTGCTAGAAATGTTTTAACACTACCTTGAACAGCAAGTAATGGTAAAGAGTAATCTGAGTAATACATTAAATTACCCTGGGCACTCACAACATATTTTTGTTATTGTTGTTGAAAGGTGTTCCAAGAACAAAAACTGTTGGGAACCAGTGTGCAAACATTGGGAATAAATAGGGATAGAGAGAAAAATAAAGATCTTGTAGTTGGGTAGCATGATGGATACAGCACTGGACCTGGAGTCAGGAACTCTAACCCCTGAGCCACCTAGCCACCATCACACCTACTAAAGAAGGTGCTTAATAGATGCTTAGTAAATGTTTACTAATTTATGTTTTTCTTCTCTAGGTCTTGCCCTGGTGCTGCTTGCCCAGCTGAGTAAGTCATAACTTTCTGCTTCATCCACCTCCCTCACCTCTTTTTCTCTTATCTTCATAATCCTCTTCATTCTCTCAAACATCCAAGCACAGATCATTTTTTTGCACATTATACAGCATGAGTTCAGAGAAGGATAACTTATTTTAGTAGATGGACCTGCTCAGAGCTATCACTCTACTATTCAAGCCTAAAGGTCAGGTGGATATAATTTATCCCTCTAATAGCTACCCTTTGTCAGGTCATCCAAAGCTAATACTCACATATAGCATTACTATACTCCCAGGGAGTCTTGCTCTCTCATATTTTTCTGAAAGAGGATAATAAGAGCCCGTGTCTTATCCCTGATCCCAGACTGAAAGTCTGAAGAGATTCTAATTTGTAAAGAAGCCTCTGGTCTGGGACCTTTACCCTACTGAAAGAGAATGCTGCTTATTTCATCCTTTATATTTTCCTTGTTTCACCATCCCTTCTATTTCAGTCCTCCGTTTATGGCTCCTCAGGGTTTCCTGTTATGGAGAATCACTCCGGGACCCTCAATGTCTTAATTAAGTTCAGAAAGTTTCATCATTGAGGTTGGCCAAAGTCTAATTAATATTTTGGTCATGATACCTCTCAAAAATCATCTACTAAGTTACAGACCAGTCGTGATCTACATCTTTGGAGGGACGGTTCATACGTGTGAAATTATAGCCCTTGAAAGTATTGAATCAGTAAGAAAAAGACTCTCATTTAACATTGACAAAATGCGTTCCTTACAATGTGTAGTAAAAGTAATGGCATCTCCATTTTACAGATGAGAAAACAGAGGAGGGGGTAAGCCCATGCATGGCATTCCATCTCTTGTCTCTGTCCTGTCTTGGTACAGGCTACATGTAACCCCTGATCAGAATGTTCTCCCCCTGCCACCTCCACCTGTTGAAATACTTAAATAATATATGGCACAGTGGATAGAGCACTGACTCTGGAGTCTTAAATTTAAATCTGACCTCAGACACTTACTATCTGTGTGACTCTGAGCATATCACTTAGCCCCAATTGCCTCCAAAAAAAGAAAGGAAGGGAGAAAGGAAGGAAGGAAAGAAAGAAGGAAGAAAGGAAGGAAGGAAGAAAGGAAGGAAGGAAGGAAGGAACGAAGAAATCCTTAAGCAGTTAGATGGTATAGCCTATGGAACATAAGACTGAGTCACCAAGATCTGAATCCATCCTGAAACCCTTACTAACTTTAGGACCATGGGCAAGTCACTTAAATTCTCAGCCTCCGTTTGGTCATTGATAGTTGGGGATAATAATAGTACCCATTGCCGAGGGTTACTGTGAGGATCAGATGAGATGATGCTTTACATACATAAAGTGCTCCATAAATGCTGATTATTCTTGTTATTTTTCAAAGTTCAGCTTAAGAGCTACATCTTAGGGGAAACCTATCCTGATCACTTCCTTACTCCCATATTCCCATTTATTAATACCCTCTTTTACCCCTGAAATTACTTCATGCGTGGTTTGTGTATATAAAACTTTCAGATTTTTTACTTCCCTGTGTATATACTGTTTCCCAAGTTCTTGAGGGCAGGGACTGTTTCATTTTTGTCATTGCATTGTAAGTGTCTGGCCTGCAGTAGGTACTTAATAAATACTTGTTGAATGAATGAGTGAATGAATGAAAGAGTGAATAAATGAATGAGCAGTCTCTGGGGCTGTCCCTCATCATGACATTTGCTGCTTGCTGCCAACAGGCTCTGCCTACCATCTGACATGCTACTTCTCCAACTGGGCCCAGTACAGGCCAGTCCCAGGGAAATTCAAGCCAGAGAACATCGACCCCTGCCTCTGTACTCACCTCATCTATGCTTTTGCTGGAATGAGCAACAATGAGATCACCACAATTGAATGGAATGACGTGGAGCTCTACAAATCCTTCAACGGTTTGAAAAACAAGTAAGGAAGAGGAAAAGTCTAGTGTGTTGACTGTGGGCTAGAATCCCCTAGACTAATCAAATGAAGGTCAATCAGTCAGTCAATAATCAAACAATAAATATTTATTAAGCACCTACTATGTGTCAGGAACTGTGATAAGTGCTAGTGATACAAAAAGAGGCAAAAGACAGTCCCTGCCCTCAACGAGCTCACAATCACAAGACTCTTCATACTAAACATAACCCCAACTTCTTAGTATTTAGGAGAAGAGGAATCTGAGGTACACGTATGCCACACGGATTTTTGATATAGTCTTGTTAGTTTTCAATCTCACATGGAGAGTAATTTCTTCTCTAGGAGTTTGCTTTCTGTTCAGAACATCAAAGAACTGCACACACCAGGTGCTCAGTAAAAGTACCCCATCTAGTTTCTAAAATATTTCTTAAGCACCATTGTCTTTTTTGGAGGTTATAAAGAAGTGTATTTTTAAATTACTTTTCTGTTGTAAATATATATATTTTTAGAAATCTGGGGAAAAGGGGGAATAGTATTAAAGTAGGTCTTTGAAGAGTATCTATCAATCCATTAATAAATGTTAATTAAGCACTTGCTATGCCAGGAACTATCCTAGGCGTACAATGACAAAGAATGAAAGAATCCCTACACTCAAGGAACTTCCATTCCAACAAAATAAGGAGTTAAAGGAAAATATTGCAGTAATCACTGAAACAAAAAGTGATCTCTAAGAATGGTAGAAGTTGATGTATGACCCCTTTTATAAATAATATTTAATAGAAACTGAAAGACAAGTAAATAACAATAACGGAGCATCAAGATGAATCAAAGATCCCACTTTGGGAATTATCTATGCTAACAGCTGGATTATTCAGGCTCCTATATCTGTGAAGTTGGAGATCATAACATTAAAGAGGAAATCCAGGATGGTGCAGCAAAGGTTTAGATAGAGAAAGAACTGTTAGGAAGAAGACAAGCTGGAGAGTGAAAGAAGCCAAAGGCAAAGACTGAGATCCCCTTGAAAGTTATGAGCTAGGACATAGGCATCGACAAGAAACCCATGACATCCCATGGAGCCACCCAAACCAGGTTAAAATGCAATTGGGAAACATTTAACAAAATAAGTAAAAATACATCAAAATATAGATAATGTTACATTTTAAAATCAAGTCAATCTGCAGCGCAAAGGGATCCTTATAATGAGTATAATAAACTCTTATGCAGTTTTACACCCCCATTTCTATTTGAGTTTGGTACAACTGAACTAGGAGAGCAAACCTACCCAACGCAATCAACTCAGCATCAGATTTCATCCAAGACTTTCTATCTATGCAAGAAATTGAGAAGGGAGAGGATGAAAAGATCATCTGTGCTAATTTGTACAGAGGTTCGAGGTATAATTGTTAAAAGGATGATTAAGATGATGTCAAAGAACAACAGACACATCTTATTTATAATGAGCTAGAAGGCATTTTCTGTCCTTAAACATTCTATTTTGAAAAAATCTTGATCTTAATAGCATTTCTTTTTCATACTTATCTCTTATAGAGATCAGTTATTTTATTTGTGCTATTATTTAAATAAAGAGTTCTATTTTTGAAGAAAAGTACAACAGTTTCGATTCTCTATCTTGATCTCTAATCTCTTTTAGCCTGGAAAGAATCTGTGAGCCCAAGTAGTACCACCATCTACTTGCTAACAGCTCCTAGAATTTCAGGCATGGTATAGTAAAACCGATGCAGTGGAAAGAGAATCAACATTCCTATCTCTAGTACTTAATAGCATTCTGCATCTCAGCTCCATCATTTGTAAAATGCAGATAATAATACTTATACTACCTACTTCATAGGGTTGTGACTTGCCCAGAGTCACACAGTTAGGAAGTGTCTCAGGCTAGATTAGAACTCAGGAAGATGAGTCTTCCTGACTCCAGACCCAGCTCAAAGTGCTTTCAGCCTACAAATGCTGGGTTGGGTGTGCATCACAATTCCAATTTATTCAGATGAAGATGGAAATCTCAGAACTGTGAGGCTTTCTGTTCTAATACCAGCTGGGAAGTGGTTCAACTAAAGAGTCATTCAAGTTTCTTTCTATGCTAAGATCTGCAATTTCCTCTGATGGTATAGAAGCCATACCCTCTTCTGATGAGACACCTAAGTTTAAAAATTAAGCGTATGGCAGATATCCTAACGATGCTGATAGTGCCACTGTAGTCTTAGTACAGAAAGGCCTGGGACCCGACCAAGTTAACTTCAGAAGGAACATCTGCAACAACCTAACAAAAATTCTTTAGCATTTCATCACATCTGTTGCAAAGACCTTCCTACTGAGCCACCCAGTCAATCTCTCTCCCCATAAAAAAATATTGCAAGTCAGTAAGTGCATGTAGGTTTTGACATTCTCTCTTTATTCTATCTCTATAGGAACAGAGAGCTGAAGACTCTTCTGGCAATTGGAGGATGGAACTTTGGAACCTACCCGTAAGCCTTTTCTTAAGAGTAGTATCATAATTGACTTAGAAGGAATTAAGAGCCTCTTTGTAAACAGCAACACGAAGCAAAAAACATTAAGTCCAATTTTCCACTGCATTAAGGTATCTTACAGCGTAAGAGTGACACTATGACTGACATTCAAAAGACCAAGATAAAACAAACATGTGCATAAAACAATTATTCCTGGGAGTCATAGTGGTCACATCCCTTGGGAGGCTGAGGCTGGCAGAGTTCTTTTGCTGGAAAGTCTCGAACTTCAATATGTTAAGCTGATCAGGGGTCAGTCTGACATGCACATGGTAAGCCCCCCTTGGAATGGAAACCCACTACATTGTCTAATTAGAGGAAAACCTATATGTGTGGGAAATGGAACAGATCAAAGTCCTTGTATAGATCAGAGAGGAAGAGGCCTACGAGTAGCCCACACACTTCCAACTATGGGGAAATAGAGAGACCTACTGTTCTTTTTTTTTTTTTTAATTTTTATTTTTATTTATTTAACGTTTTACATTCATTTTCACAAAATTTTGGGTTCCAATTTTTTCTCCCCTTTTTCTCCCCTCCCCCCACCCCAATGCACCTAGCAATCTAATTTTTCCTATCTCCAATCTGCCCTCTCTTCTGTCATCTCTCCCTTGTCCCCATCTTCTCTTTTGTCCTGTAGGGCCGGATGACTTTCTATTCCTCATTAACTGTATGCCTTATTTCCTAGTAGCAACAACAATACTAACCAGTTGTTCTTAAAACTTTGAGTTCCAAATTCTCCCCATCCCTCCTTCCCCACCCATTCCCTTTGGGAGGGCAGGCAATTCAATGTGGGCCTTATCTATGTAGTTTTGCAAATGACTTCCATAATAGTCGTGTTGTGTAAGACTAACTGAATTACCCTCCATCCTAACCTGCCCCTCATTGTTTCTATTCTGTCTTTTGATCCTGTCCCTCCCCGAGTGTTGACTTCAAATTGCTCCCTTCTCCCATTGCCCTCCCTTCCATCATCCCCCCCCTTGCTTATCTACTTCTCCCCCACTTTCCTGTACTGTAAGATAGGTTTTCATACCAAAATGCGTGTTCATTTTATTCCTTCCTTTAGTCAAATATGATGAGGGTAATCTTGTTTTTTATTTTCTCAGCTCTCCTCTTTTTCCCTCCACTAAAAGCTCTCCTGCTTGCCTCTTTAACGACATATAATTTACCCCATTCCATTTCACCCTCTTTCCTCCCCCTACCTTTCTCTCTCACCATTTACCTTACTTTCTTTTAAGATATGGTCCCATCCTATTCAATTCACTCTGCGCTCTCTGTCTCTGTATGTGCGTGCATGTGTGATGTGTGTGCGTGCACACATGTACATGTGTGTGTGTGATCCCACCGACTACCCAGATACTGAAAAGTTTTAAGAGTTACAAATATTGTCTTTCCATGTAGGAATGTAAACAGTTCACTTTTGATAAGTCCCTTATGACTTCTCTTTGCTGTTTACTTTTTCATGGTTCTTCTCATTCTTGTGTTTGAAAGTCACATTTTCTTTTCGGCTCTGGTCTTTTCATCAACAATGCTTGAAAGTCCTCTGTTTCATTGAAAGACCATATTTTCCCCTGAAGTATTATACTCAGTTTTGCTGGGTAGGAGATTCTTGGTGTGAGTCCTAGTTCCTTTGACTTCTGGAATATCCTATTCCACGCCCTTCGAACCCTTAATGTAGAAGCTGCTAGATCTTGAGTTATCCTCATTGTATTTCCATGGTACTGGAATTGTTTCTTTCTAGCTGCTTGCAAGAATTTCTCCTTGAGCAGGGAATTCTGGAATTTGACCACAATGTTCCTAGGAGTTTCTCTTTTTGGATCTCTTTCAGGTGGTGATCGATGGATGCTTTCAATACTTATTTTGCCCTCTGATTGTAGAATATCAGGGCAGTTTCCCTCAATAATTTCATAGAAGATGATGTCTAGGCTCTTTTTTTGATCATGACTTTCAGGTAGTCCCATAATTTTTAAATTGTCTCTCCTGGATCTATTTTTCAGGTCAGTTGTTTTTCCCATGAGATATTTCACATTCTCTTCCATTTTTTCATTCTTTTGGTTTTGTTTGGTGATTTCTTGGTTTCTCAGAAAGTCATTAAACTCCATCTGTTCCATTCTAATTTTGAGAGAACTATTCTCTTCAGTGAGC
Organism: Bettongia penicillata ogilbyi; assembly: GCA_023548195.1. Lineage (NCBI taxonomy): Eukaryota > Metazoa > Chordata > Mammalia > Diprotodontia > Potoroidae > Bettongia > Bettongia penicillata. The sequence continues at coordinate 1,283,870 of JAJHZJ010000756.1, forward strand.
TTTTGAACCTCTTTTTCCATTTGACTAATTCTGCTTTTGAAAGCATTCTTCTCCTCATTGGCTTTTTGGACCTCTTTTGCCAATGGAGTGAGCCTATTCTTCAAGGTGTTATTTTCTTCAGCATTTTTTGGGGTCTCCTTAACCAAGGTATTGACCTGTTTTTCATACTTTTCTTGCATCTCTCTCATTTCTCTTCCCAGTTTTTCCTCCACCTGACCAACTTGCTTTTCAAAATTCTTTTTGAGCTCTTCCAAGGCCTGAGCCCACCCAACATCCCCCTGTGATGTCTGGGATACAGAGGCCCCACCCTCCACATCTTTCCCTGATGGCAAGAATATGTCCTTGTCATCAGATCCGAAAGTCGGGCTCATTTTCATCTGTTCAAAAAAAACTCTCTAGACTCTTATTTTTCTTCCCTTTTCTAGGCATTTTCCCAGCCAGTTACTTGACTTCTGAGATTCCTGTCCACCCCCACCTAGATCTGCCCAGCTAGTGCTTGGAGTCTGAGATTCAAATGGGCTTTCCGCGGCAGGCATGGCTGCTATTCAATGTGAGCTTTAGTTCTGGTGCTGGGGTGGGGGCAGGGCTACCTCCCAGTCTCAGTTCCCTCAGGTTCTTTATGCAGAGCCCTTCAGTAATGGAGTGGGTGGGGCAGGGCCACCTCCAAGGCTCAGCTCCCTCAGGGGCTTTATGCAGAAGCCTTCAACGATGGAGCGGGTGGGACAGGGCCGGTTCCCAGGCTCAGCTCCTTCAGGTGGTTTATGCAGAGACTTTCAGTAATGAAGATCCTGCCTGCTCGGGGAGTCCCGGGGGCCGCCGCTGCTGCCTCTGCCTCCGCTGCTTCCTGCCCCTGCCTCGGCCTCTGCTGCTTCCTCCCGAGGGGGCCCGAGCCACGGAGACACCCTGCTCCCCTCTCGGCCAGCCCAGCCATCTCTCTCACTGACCTGTAGCTTCTGTGGGCGGGGGGACCTTCCCGGCCGCCGGAGCTTCTGTCCCTGAAGCCTGCTCGGATCAGCTTCTCTGGGGCCGCGACTAGGGCAGTGCTGGGGTGGGCTCCACTTTCCGGAGTGCAACGGACCCTGGGGACTGCTCTCCAGGGCTCTCTGGAATGGAAATCTCTTCCACTGTGTTTCTGCACACCCTGCAGTAATCCAGAACTTGTGGGGACCTCTTCTTACATTAAATGCATGGGATGTGGGTTCGGAGCTAGCATACAGTGAGTCTTTCTACTCCGTCATCTTGACTCTGCCCCCTCTTTTTTTCTTTATATTAACATTGCTAGAATTTTGGCTCTAGAGTAGAATTCAACATATAGAGGATTTTCCTTGGGCTTTATCAAAAGATGCTTTTATGGGCTTGGGAGATGGGACATTGTGTAATAAACCTAGCAATGTGAACTTCTAAAAAAACCTCTCAACTATTCTGTGCCTTGCATTCCTCTGCTGTGAAATGAGGACTCTGGACCAAAGAAAGGATTCTTCCTCATTTTTTATACCAGTTAACCGCTGGCAATCTGGGAAAACCTATGGAGCCCTTCTCAAAAGAATGTTTTTAAATGCATCAAATAAAGTACATAGGATTGTCAAGGATGTCAGTTATTTTGAAATACAATTATCAAAATATTTTTAAAACCAAATTCATAGACCCCTTTCTCCCAAGCTAAAAATCTCTCAGAGACAATCTCTAAGGGCCCTTCTAGTTTCATCAGTCCATAATTATTGAAATAGAAAAGGGAGTCTTGCGGACGGAAGTCCTCTATTCTGATTTAGGTACCATAATTGGTAATGAACATGATATGAGGAGAAAGGTACAATGAAGAAAGAGGAAGATCATGGTCTAGAAAAGAAGAGCAACTCATCCAAAAGAGGGCACCAGAATAGGGAAGGTTCCCTGTACCAGGCTATACAAATATCTGTTGAAAAAAAAAATGAAGGTATCTAGCCTGGACCAGAAGCTGCTTAGAAGAGATGTGATAATCATCTCCAAATTGGTAGAGAGAAAATTTTTGACTATGCCTAGAAAATATGAAGGTTGTAGAAGAGTAGAATGAGTTACCTGAAGGGTTATTGAGTGAGTGATTTTTTTCTGGAATGAATGATTTTTTTCTGGAAATATAATAGAAAGGATTATTGCTCAGACACGCATGGCATTAGATGACCTCTGAAGCACCTGGCAATTTTCAGATTCTTTTATTTTAAGAATCTGGTTATAAAATGATAGTCCCAGCATGAACACTGAGGATGTAGTATAGATGTGTTTCCCTAATGGAGTCAGTATACTGGAGAAGGAGGTGTTAATGAGGTCAGAGGCTCCATATTTAAAGGGTCACCATTTTTCTTCCAATTAGTTGAGAGAGGTGGTAGGAACTCAGGAACTCTTTAAATGGTAGTAGAGAGTGGTGAGTTAGGGCTAAGGGGAAGTTATTAGCACCAAATACATCTTGGAAAAAAGATCAGAGGTAGAAGAAACAGAGGTGTCATTTTGTTGGGTGTAACCAGATAGAGCAGAGATTATAGGTGTGGGGTTAGGAGAAACCAAGACAAGTGAACTGGTCAGGGTTGGGTGTCCTTAAGAGTTTTGAAGCAAATTGTGAAGAATTTGGACTTGCTGAACCCATAACCCTAAACACAGCCATAACGGCTTATACAAGAGAATCAACTGACGGGTCCCATTGTGGGAGAAGGGGAAGATAAGAGCCAAGAGGGAAAAGACGAGTGACTAAAGAGAAATAAGAAAAGAAATAGCTTCCAGAAATGTTGAGAAGATCAAAGCAAATGGTAAAGAGAAAGAAGGTGTAAGGGACAAAGACAAGATGACAATGGAAACCAACTAGAAACTGAAAACCAAATCTACCTGCCGCCTGTTTTTATAAGGCTCATGGTGTGTATATTTTTACATTGTAAAAATCATTCTTGGAGGGGTGTGAAAACATATAATAGGTCAAATTCCACCCCAAGATAGTAGTTTGCTAAACCCTGGTCTAGACAATCCCAGTTTGAGAATCATGGCTAGTTCACTGCTTTGCCATGGGAGAGAAATGAGATAGAGTTAGTTGAGGACAGACGCAGTCTGAGATATCTTATCAGTAGAATTTTACAGGTCACTCAGAAAGGTGATGAAGTACACAGCTTGGTGTATACTGCATATGAATTTCCTGGCTCCATCTTCTTTCTTTGTCCTTCAGATTCTCTACCATGGTTTCCAGTGCTGCAAACCGCCAGACCTTCATCAAATCAGTCATCAAATTCCTGCGCCAGTATGACTTTGATGGACTGGACTTTGACTGGGAGTACCCTGGGTCTCGTGGCAGCCCTGCTCAGGACAAGAACCTCTTTACTTTGCTTGTCAAGGTGAGCTGGACACATCTAAGTATGATTGAGAAGTAGGTAGCCGATGTTAGTAAGGCAATGCAGAGAACGTAGGTGACTTGAGAGATCTTCTACACTCATTTTGACTCTAAACTCACATTAACTTTTCCACTAGCCAAAACACAAACCCCTTATCCAATGATCCAGCTTCCAAGGATTATTGATTTCATCTCTGTAATAACAACTCTTATATCTCTCCCCTTCCCTCAACTCAATACTTGCAAACATGCTAATTCAGGCTCTTAAAACCCCTTGCCTAAACTACTGCAATACATTCTTAATTGATCTCCCTGCCTCTAGTCGCTCCCTTTTCCAAACCCACATCCACACAACTTCTAAATTGGTATTTCTAGGGTATAGATCTCACCATATCACTCTCCTACTCAACAAACTCCAGTGGCTAACTATTACCTATAGACAAAAAATACCAACCCTTCTGCTTGGCATTTAAATCCCTTCACAATCTAGCTCCAATTTATTTTTTTCCAGTCTGATTACACATAATTTCTTCCTTATACCCCACATTCCAGCCAAACTTACTTTTTCCATAATATTCCATTTTCCATCTCTGTTCCCTTACACAGGTTGTGTTCTATGCCTGGTACACTCTCCCTCCTCATCTTCAAATCTTTAAACCCCTGGCTGTCCTAATGGTTCAGCTTAAGTAACAACACTTCCAGGAGGTCTTTCCTCCATTGTGAGTGATTCTCATACTCCTCACATTGCTTGTGTTTATTTCATATGCATTCTGTACTTACTTAACTAAGTATATGTTCTACCACCACCATACACATACAAGCCCCACTATTATTTACAGAATCGAAGCTTCTTGAGATCAGAGACTATTTAATTTTGTTTTTTGGATTTTGTTTCTTTGGTTCGATTTCAGTGGAGGTTTTAGTTTTGGTTTGATTTTGGCTTTATCTTTGGTAGCTGAGACTTAAGTGTTTGATGATTTCTGAGGGTTCCATGTAATCAGTCAATTTATGGAATGACTACTATGTACCAGTCATCATGCTGGACAACAAGAAAGATCTATGCTGCCATGATCCTATGAACTGAATTGAATTGGTGATGTTCATCAATGGAAGATCCTGGTCCAGAGAGCTACCAGCAAAGTCTAACTGACTGCTGTCCACTTACTCTCTTTTACTCACCCCCAGGAAACGCGTGAAGCCTTTGAGCAGGAAGCCCAGCAGACCAACAGACCCAGGCTGTTGGTCACTGCTGCTGTGGCTGCGGGCATCTCCACCATCGAGTCTGGCTATGACATCCCCCAGCTCTCTCGGTGAGTACTGAGGTTTGTCCTCCAAGTGTTTCTAGGCATCATATATCATTAGTTCTGGGAAAACCATTTCTTAGTTCATCGCACTTCTCAGAATAGATAGCTAATAACATTTAGAGATCGATTTCAATTCTGTTCTCCTTCCCAGGTATCTGGACTTCATCCATGTCATGACCTACGATTTCCATGGCTCCTGGGAGAGTTATACTGGCGAAAACAGCCCCCTTTATGATTCTGGCAGCAATTTCCAACTCAGTGTGGTGAGTTCCCTATACACCATGAGAACTACAGAGAACTGAAATCAAAGATCTGAAATACGTGAAGGTTGCAAATATAGCTGTGAGATCTGATTATATTCCACATACATGTACTGCCTACAGTGTGTAAGGAACTTCCCTAGCCTCTCAGAATAGAGACATGAAAAACATAACTCTGAGAGCTGGTGATGATAAAAATAACATCATCATCACATTTCTATAAGAATTTAAAGTACAGATATTTCTCATTTGATCATCACATCATCACTATGAGGTGAATGCTGTTATTGTCCTTATTATACAGACATGTAAGAAAGTTAAGAGGCCTGCCTAGGTGGTCACAACTACTAAAGGTCTGAAGGGAGACTAGAACTCAAGACTTCCTTCTTCCAAACCCAGCATAACATCTAGGTGCCATATCATTTGCAGAATCACAAAATGAGTTTTCAGAATAAGTACTATGCAACGTAGACTGTAATAGGAGCCAAACAGATGTTTAAGAGAAAGTTCTGTAAAGACTGAAGTAGATGAGATCATCCCAGATAGAGTTTAATGGGATAAGTTTAATGGATGAGGTAGCATCTGAGTTAACCTCTGAAAAAAAGAGAAAGCTTTCGATAAGTAGAGGTAAAAAATAAGCTAATGCCTTGCCTTCAAGGGGTAACATTCTAGTACAGTTGAGGGGAGAAGGGGAGTCTCCAACATGTACGTAAATAAGCATGATGTAAGATCATATGTGGCTTGGAAGTCTCTGGTTTGTATTAAGTGATTAATAAATACTTATTAACTCACCAACACTAGTAAAGGAGAGATCTAGAAAATGCCTTCTAGCCAAACCAGGGGAGTCTGCATAGAAAGAAAGAAACAGAAGAGAAAGAATAGCTAAATACTATAGTTTGTCTGGAATTGTGAGTATGTGAAGGAGATAAAATAAAAATATGAGAATTAGAGCCAGATTATTGCCAATCTTATACATTATGGAGAAAAATGTGGATTTTTATCTAGTAGACAGTGGGGAGCTGTGGAACTTTTTTTTAGCACAAAAGGCCATGCTTAGAATTGTACAATATGAAGATTATTTTGGCAGAAGAATGCATTAAAGAGGACTGAGGCTAGAAGACATTGGCTAGAAGGGATGTGTGTTAATACGAAACAGGAGGTAGATATAGACAGCAGGAAACTGAGGCAACCAGGGTTAAGTGACTTGTCCAGGGTTATACAGGAATTATCTGAGGCTAAATCTGGACTCAAGTCTTCCTGTCTCCAGACTCAGTGCTCTATCCACTGTGCCACCTGGCTGCCCATAGCCACAAATAACTAGAAAACTAGGTAGAAAGTAATAAATGCATAACAGAAATTCATGGTGTCATAAAACCAGGTGAGGACAAGATCCCTTACATACTGGAAACAGCAAGAGATGTAGGAGAAAAGAGGGAAGGCACTAAGTAGAGGATGGACCCAGATCTATCTAATGCACCTGTCTTCCAGGATTATGCCATGAACTACTGGAAGAACCATGGAGCCAACCCTGAGAAGCTCATTGTTGGATTCCCAACCTACGGACATAATTTCAGGCTGAGTAACCCCTCTAACCACGGCATTGGGGCACCAACCACCGGCCCTGGCCCTGCTGGACCCTACACTAGAGAGGCTGGATTCTGGGCCTATTATGAGGTATGTAGCTAGAAAGCTGCACAAAGATGATGAAAAGTTATTTGTGACTTTCTATTTGTAGATAAAAATACCAAGGTCACATTTCCTCCCCAACAATGGTTCATGTTCTTCTTTGTTCCATTTGGCTAATTTTTTGGTTATATTACAAAAGACTTATTCACAGAAGGACTTCAACCAAAGCTCTAGTCAAATTTGGTGGGTTCTCCAAACTATGGTAGGAGAGAACACAGTTTGGCAGTTTCTGTCTATCTAGAAAGACTTTCAGTCTGGGTCCAGTAATGTTCTCTTGGCTCAGGACCAGTGTTGCCCTTTTTTGCTGTGTTTGTCCTTCGTTCTCATAGAGGACAGTGACATCAAGATGATGACATGTCTTGCAGTTGACTTTGATTTGAGTGGGGGACGGCTGTGCAAGGTCACCAGCCTCACCTTCTTCTCCTGACCAGCGTACTGACATTCTGAGTAGAGGATTGGTCAGTGAGCAATGATGACGTTTGGCCACAGCAGTTGATGAAACTGTTTATTTTAGACGTGAAAATGTTGTCAGCTGCATCACAAGAAGTAGGATTCAGATAAGTGACATCAGGGGTTCTTGAAAGAGATAAGTAGTGTTTCAGGTTAGAGGTAAGAAGTACGTGAGTATTTGCCTGTTGAAGATGGAATCTCATTCGGGTTTTGTGCAGATCATGCTTGGAGACCTAGGGCTAGCAGTTACTGTAATCCACACAGGGCTTTCCTACATCTAGAGTCGGGTGCCCTTCCTTCCAAAGCAGCTGAGTTGTGCAATAATCAGATATTGCAGAAAGAGACCTGGTAATCATCCAGTACAAGACCCTCACTTTACACCTCCCACAATCCTCTTAATTATTGAAAATAAGTATCTAAAAAAGGTCAGGATTTGGAATCCCGATGTTAATTAAGTTCCCAGTAGGTTTATGTGCTTTCCCTTTGAAATGAGTTACATAAATTCACAGTTTAATATATGAACTTCTTTTTACTAATCCCTCTGCACTGTTTCACTGGATGGTCATAGAGGATCCCGTGAATTCTATGTAAAAGATTCTCAAATATATCTGTCCAGCCCTAATTATCCTCCTGACCTCCAATCTCTAATCTCTGCCCTCTGTATTTGTTGTTCAGTCATTTCAGTCATGTCTGACTCTTTGTGCCCCCAAAGATGCTGGGGTGGCTTGTCTTTTCCTTCTTCAGCTCATTTTACAATGAGAAAACTGAAGCAAACAGGGTTAAGTGACTTACCCAGGGTCACACAGCTAATAAGTGTCTGAGACCAGATTTGAATGCAGGAAAATGAATCTTCCTGACTACAGGCCCTCGATCCACTATACCACACCTTCCTTTTATATGCCTTGAAGCAAACATTTTACAGTCCTCTTAGCCCTCCCTCATTTAAATCCAGCTCACTAGCATGTCACTGAATCACCTTCCTGAGGTCATGGTCCTCTTTGAGAATGAAGGACAAAGAGCAAACCAAAATTAACATGTTCAAAACAACTCATTATCCTTCCCTCAAAATTTTTCTTCTGTAATTCCCAACTTAGGCATCAATTCCGCACCTTGTCTCACTCTCCATATCTGATCAGTTGCCCAATTGGGTCACTTCTACCTTTCTAACATCTCTCTTACATGCCCCCATCTCTACTCTGACATTGCCACATCCCTGACCCAGGTCCTCATCACCTCCCACTTGGACTATTGCTCCATTCTACTGGTTGGTCTCCCTGCCTCAAGCCTCTCCAATTACAGTCCATCCTCCAGATACCCAATTAATCATCCTAAAGTGGAAGTCTAGCCATGTCTCCCTCTGCCCCCAATCAATTCAATCAACTCCAGAGCTCCCTATGACCTCCAGGATCAAATGTAAAATCCTGTTTGATTTTGAAAGCCCTTCTTTACCTTCTTCTTCCTAACTTTCTAATCTTCTCACACCTCGGAATCTTCAGATTCTCTGTGGTGCAGTGACACAGGTCTCCTTTGAGGTTTCTAACGCTCCCATCTCTTTATCGGCACTCCATGTCCCTACTGAAGACATGTTCACTGGGTGTCCCCCATGACTGAGTCTCTCTCTCCTCATCTCCACCTGCCAGAATTCCTGGTTGCTTTCAGTTCTCAGCTGAAGTCATACATTCTGTAAGAAGTCTTTTCTGGTCCTTAAACTTAGTGCCATCCTCCTGGGATTATCTACAGTTTATCCTGCATGTATTTTGTTTGTACGTAGCTATTTGCACACTGTCTTCCCACTAGTGGGTGAGCTCCCTGAGAGCAAAGATGAGCTTGTACCCTTTTTTTATCCAGAGCCCTTAGCACATTTCTGACACGTAATGACTACACAGTGATTGATCTTGACTAAATGACTTGTTTCTGTTCTACTATATAAACGGAAATGCTTATGTTTGTGATGTTTGGTATAATTATTTTAATCTTTAAAAAATACTTAAAGCTTATATTCAATGCCTTTTCTGAAAACTTTTGTCAGCCTTTCAACCTCATTATTCTCTTTTCCCAGATCTGCACTTTCCTGAAGGGTGGCGCTACTGAGGTGTGGGATGATTCTGAGGATGTTCCCTATGCTTACAAAGGCAGCGATTGGGTTGGTTACGACAACCTCACGAGTTTCAAAATCAAGGTAGAGTTATTCTCTGGGCTGCCCTGAGTTAGGACATCCCTATTTGTAGCCCAAAGCCTTGGGAGAACCCAAGAGGAGGCCTGGAGCAAACATCAGTCTTGTCCCCACAGGCTGAATGGCTGAAGAGGAATAACTTTGGAGGAGCCATGGTCTGGGCCATTGACCTAGATGATTTCACTGGGACTTTCTGTAACCAGGGAAAATACCCCCTCATCAACACCTTGAAGAAAACTCTGGGTCTGGAGAATGCAAGTAAGTGGGAACAGCAGGTGTGCTCTTTGCCCTTCCCTTCCCCCTCCTCAATACTTGATAGGGTGAGAGTAGCACTGAGAAAAAGAGTTTTTCCAATTCCTGGAATTTGCAAGTGAAATCCTCACTTAGTCCTCAGAGCCATGGCATCTCTGGAGATTATGGAATCTTTCCAAATTAGGATCTTCCAAATCTGTTCAATTAGGGGAAATCTCAAAGTCTCCAGATGATCATCAAACCAATCAGGGTAATTTATCAGGAATAGTCCCATGTGAACCCATTTGTTCACGCAAAGAAAAAAAAGAATATGAACACAAGATGTCCAGCATTCTACTACATACCAGAGAGAAGTGGGCACCATATGCTAGGCCTGGTGGTTCAACTAGCTCTTGAAGAAATCTTTTGGAAGGTACACTTGCCAGCACATGAATCCATGACTCTCCTGGAATGGGCTCTGATTCCTCCTGGGAAAAAATAATCCTGTGCCCTGAGGGGGAAATGTTTGAGGACCACTAGTGCATATCAAGAGGCAAGAGCTGACGTTCCCAACTATGAGGAATTTCCAGAGTAGTTGAGATATCTCATGCATACGTTAAAATTTAAATAACAATACAAGAAGTTTTGCCTTTGGGAGTGTATGATTGGATGATAAATATGTGATTTGGTTTATAAATTCTGTGAGTTCATAGGAGGAAGAAGTCACTGAGGGTTAGAGTGGTCAAAGAAGACTTCATGTAAAACTGGGAACTTAACAAGTCCTTGAAGAATGTGTCAGAGGTAGATCAGCCAGGTCAAGATGGGAACATGAGCAGGGGAAGCCCAGGGTGGTGGGGAATGACCACAGAAAGCCCTGGAGAAAAGTACCAGGAGCAGGACATGAGAGGAAGGTCCCTTACCTCCGACATCTGAGACTGTGGGCAGAGGATCAATGACCTACTCCTTCATTCCCAGATTGTAAGGCTTCGACAGGTGGCAGTGGTGGCAATAGCAGCAGTGGCAGTGGTGGCAGTAGCAGCAGCGGCAGTGGTGGCAGTAGCAGCGGCGGCAGCAGCTCTGGAGGCAACTCCAGCAACAGTGGGTTCTGTGCCAACAGGGCCAGTGGCCTGTATGCTGACCCCACCGACAGGAATGCCTTCTACAATTGTGCAAATGGGATAACCTACCAGCAACACTGCCAGGCAGGTCTTGTCTTTGATACTCAATGCTCCTGTTGCAACTGGTCATGAGTTCACTGAGTTTGAGGTCATCCAAGTAGTCCCTAGAAATGTGCAATAAAATGTTGAAAATTAATTTTCTCTGGTGTCTGTTTCTTTGTCAAGCCCTCCCTGGCTCTGGGGCTCAAAAGCACCATCCCACCAGAAGCTCTTACAACAGGAAAGGATCTTACACGTCATCAAGGCCAGCCTCTTGCAATGGCCATGGCACAACAACTGGAGAGTCGGCTTCCTATAATTACTGCCCTGAAGGCCACTGCCTTCTACTCTGGCTTTCTGTTGCTAATGGTAGACGACAAAATACACCCAAAAATGTCTACTTGGGCAAAAGCTAAAGTACCTTAGTCTGAAGTCAGTTCTCATCATCAGTCAACATTCCTAGCAGCCTGTTCAGTTTAGACCTATTGCCTGGTTCCTGAACTCTATCCACAAATAGAAGTTAACTAACATCAGATTTTTACAGCATTGTGGTTGTGTGTGTTCATCCTTTGTTGCTGAAGAAGACCATGCAATCATAGAAATGATGACATGATTTGCACTTGACTTTGCTTTGAGTGAGGGAGTGTTCTGTAGATCACCAGCCTCACTTCTCCTCCAGAGTCATCTGAATCCAGTCACCAGATATTCATCAAGATGACTGGACATGACCCAGGATGAAGCAAGTTGGGGTTAAGTGACTTGCCCAGGGATATACAGCTAGTAAGTATCTCAAGCCAGATTTGAACTCAGGAGGATGAGTCTTTCTGACTCCAGGCCAGGCACTCTATCCACTGCATCACTGACCTGCCAATGAAGGGATCTTATTCCACCACTACCCCTGGAAGGAATCTTGTTTCGTTTTTGCAAAATTCTAATTATTAGAAAGTCTTACTTACATGAAACCAAAATCTCCCTTACTGCAACTTCTATTTGCTTGAAGTTCTGCCTTCTGGAACCAAGCAAAAGTAATCTAATCCTTGTTACACAAAATAGCCCTTTAATACTTATATGTCATTTGCTGCTATTCTTTGCGCAAGTCTACACACTAAAAAGCCCCAGTTCCTTCAACCAGGGTTCATATGGCAGCTAGCAGACACAGTGACACAGACCACTGGGCTTAGAGTAAGGAAGACCTGAGTTCAAATATGACCTCAGGTACTCTGTGACCCTGGATACTCGTTTGCCTTTGTTTCCTCAACTGTAAAATGCGCTTTAAAATAATTGACCTACCTCACAGGGTTGTTGATGATAAAAGGAGATTATATTTTTATAGTACATAGCACTTCTTGAAGACCTCCTGTGAGGAGTATCTCCCTTGTCTGCTGAGGCAGCCTATGCCTCCTTCTAACTGTTAGGAAGTTTTTCTTGATATCAGACCTAAACTGCCTTTCTACACCTTCCACCTGCTACTCCTATTTTTCCATCAAATCTATGCCATCTGACCCACTATTCCCTTTCAAATACATGAACACAGTTATCTTGTCTTCTCTTTATGTTCATTTTTCCAAATTAAATGTTTCCAGTTCTTTCACTCAGTTTTCATGTGGCATGAATTCAAGTCCTTTTACCTTTTTGAGGCCTCCCTTTCTAAAATTCCATGCCCAGAACCAAACACAATATACTAGATGCTAATCTGACCAGGGAAGAGTACTGAGAAATAATTCACTTTCTTATTGCTTGACCAAGCCAGGTCCAGTGCGAACATCACTTTCCACCACATCCCACTCAGGAAAGGTCATCTCTTCTTCATTTGTTTGTTTACTTTTGCATTTAAATTAAATATTTTATTTCTCCAATTACATTTAAAAACAATTTTTAACATTTATTTTTATGTTTTTGTTCTAAACTCTTTCCCTCCCTCTTTCTCTTCTCCCCTCATATAGAAGGCAGGAAATTTGTTCTTGTTGATTTGGATAATTATAAATTCATTTCTCCAATGTGTTCCATATTTGAAATGACAGTAATCATATATAGCACATTAAAATTTCAAAAGCACTTTACAAATATTAGCTCATTTTATCCTCACACCAACTCTATAAGGTAGTACCGTTATTATGCTCATTTTACAGATGAGGAAACTGAGGCAAATTGAGGTTAAATGACTCACCCAAAGCCATACAACTAGAAAGTATCTGAAGCTGGATTTGAGTTCAAGCCTTCCTGACTCCAAGTTCGACACTCTATCCAATCTCTCAGGAGTTTTCTATTTCTGACAGTCTATGGAATAGGGATTAACCCTGAGATTTCTTTCACATAGGAACTCTGGGTGAGAACAATCTGCCAAGGACATCCCTATGCCTACCCCTAAAGACTTAGAACTACAAGTTACACTCTCAGCATTTCTGAAGGTACAGAGAGTTTAAATGACTTGTCTGGGGTCACAGACTTCCTGGCTTCAAGATCAGCTGTCCATCTATTGCAGCATATTGCCACTCATTGATTCTAAGGTGCTGTGAATCTGAGAATACCAGGCTTTGTGAACAATAAACTGAAGACAAAACTGAAATACTCACACAAAGGGAGGTTGATGCCAAAATCAGAGTGGAGCCTATTGCAGTTATTCTGATACAGATCTAATTAGAGCAGTTAATTGGCTTGTTCTACATGATAATTAGCAGGAGTGACACAAAATTTCTATAGTTACTATGACTAAGCCTCCACCAACCGCCCCTCACCTCTCCTAGCTGACATATAGGAAGATTGGAAGGAGCTGGCCAGAACTCTTCTCCCTTCCTCATCACCTTCTAAGATCCCAGATCTCATCATCAGAGATGTTCAAGGCTTGTTTATCATCTAGACAACATAAGAAACCAAAAACTCAAGAGCTGCTGGTCCAAGGACATAGCTAGTAAGTGGCCTGGTAGAGCCAGTATGATCACCTCTTAAGCCCTCATCCATTGTACTTCACATAGTAGCACACCTGCTGGTGCTCAAGGGCTAAGCTGGTCTTATCTTAGAGGAGGCACTGAAGTGATTCAGTGGATAGACCTCGAGGTCTGGAAACAGGAAGACCTGAACTCAAATGTGACCTCAGCCCCTTACTAGCCATGCCACCCCAGGCAAGTCACTTAACCTTGGTTTGCTTAAATGTCCTTAGCTGTAAAATGAGGATAATAATGGCACCTACTTCCCAGGATTGTTATTATGACTAAATGAGATAATGTTTATAAAGCACTTGGAGCAGTGCCTAACACATAGGAAGTATTTAATAAATGCCTGTTTCCTTCCTTCTCTACTTTGGAGAATGTTTGATAAACTTTTGAACCAAAGCATCCTCAGAACCCAGTAGTCACTGTCCTTGCTCCCACTACCTTGGATCAGGTAGATATATCTGGTAGGAGTCCCACAATATTGGGAATATTGTGCCCTGAGAATTTTCCAGAGAATTGGGAAATGGGGATCTCAGTCCATCAGTGATCTTTTATTAAGCACCTACCTTGTGTCAAACACTGTGTCAGGTGCTGGAGGTAAGAAATAGATAGAAATATCTATCTATCTATCTATCTATCTATCTATCTATCCCTATATATCTCTTTGTATCTATCTATTTGGCAGCTAGGTGGCACAGTGGATAGAGCACATAGTGTGGAGTCAGGAAGACACCTCACTAAGTTCAAATCTGGTCTCAGAAAGTGTGACAATGGGCAAGCCATTTAATCCTGTTTGCCTCACTTTCTTCACCTATAAAATGAGCTGGAGAAGGAAGTGGCAAACGATTCTAGTATTTTGCGAAGAAAATCCCAAATGGGGTCACCAAATTGCAGGAAGGGAGATTTTGGTTTGATAAAAGGACAAAAATGACAGAAAAACAATCAAACTATAAAATTAAACAATAAAAACACAAGGGGAAATGAGTTTCCCCTCACTGGAGGTCTTTAAGTACTGAATAACTTCTGGATGAAAGTAGAAAGGATTTTCATTGTTTTTCAGGTACAGGTTAGGTTAAACAGTTTTTTGTGTCCCACCTAACTCTGCAGTGCTGTGAAAAATCTGGTATTACTTAACTTCTATTTGGGGGTAGGGATTAGATAAAAAAAAGTTAGGTTATTTGATAATTGTTAAATATTTAATGATTTATTTTTAATTACTAACAGGCAATAATAATAGTGATAATCATAATGATATTTATTATAATAGTAAATTTTTTTATATCTTACTTATTTTGAAAGCATAAAAGGTGGTTTAAATATTTAGCTTCAAGCATGTTAATGATGAGATGAACAATTTTCTGTGCAAAGTAATTTAGAAGTACTTTCAATTAGATTGAAAATGGGTTTGTTTCAAGTTTTAAATATATAATATTCTCTTCAGAATTGTTATATTTCTAAATTTTCTTATATTGTGTAACTTGTTAAACAATTATATCAGCTACATTGTTGGAAAAGCAATTCCTCCTATAATCTTTCTAGGTGTTCGATTAGGAAGGTGTGGTAAACTTTGTTATTGTGATAAGGCTACTGTAACTGGTCTGTTCTTCTTGGCTTATAAAAACTGAATCACCTCCCCCTTATAAACACCTTCTTGATTACAGGGATGTAGTAACTAGAAATTTTGCGATAACTAGGAATTTAACGTGTTACAACACTTTAGGGAGTTAGTTATGTTACATAATGACATGTTGCATCAACTTAGTTTTGATAAATTCCAATTTTAAAGATTTAGTTTTGCTTTAAGGTTGAAAAGAGACAGTTATCATTTTAGAGATTTCTGACTATCTAATTTATTTCATTAAAGTTTAGTAATTATTCCTTTTAACATTAGAATAAATTTTAAACTGTTTTAAAAAAGGGAAATACTCGTAGGAAGAAGGGTTTTGTGAAAATCTTTTGTGTGATTTTTAGAAGGCCTACTCAATTTCCATTTGTAAGCTGAAAGGCCCATGGAAACCTCAGTTGTGCTGGACATGGAGCCGAGCACAGAGCCCAGCCCAGCCTTGGTCAAACAGCGTAGCATGTTGAGATGAGACTCTGGGATGAGGACACCTCTGGGGCTGAATCTCCAGTAACAGTAGAAAGTCTTCAGATCCCTTGGCCCACAGGTGCCAGAGGTCAGTGAAGGAGTTTTATCAGCTGGCCAGGGAGGGAGAAGGGCCTTCCCATACCTCCAACAGCAGGCAGTGGCCACAGAGCCAGCACAGCAGCCCATAAGGAAGCTCCATTGTTGGAGCATAAAAACCCCTGGGGGCATTGAAGAGCTAAGTCTTACCTCAGCCCTGGGTGGAGGCCCTGGCTGAGCTGGTCCCTGTCTCAAACTGAATGGTGGCCCTGCCCATCCAGCTTATGTGAAAATCAGCCCCCAGTGCTGGCTTGGTAGAACTTCAGGCTAAGTGGCTGTGGACAGATATCTGCTAAGATTCAGGGCACAAAAATCCCTCTCTGTGTCCAGTCCAGTACCCGCTTGATCATGCCACCTTGGAGGAACTGAGATCTCACAGATTGCCAGATTATAACCTACTCTTGACAAAGGAACCAAAAGTCAAGTAACTGGTTGGAAAAATACCCCAAAAAGGGAAAAAAATAAGACCATAAAAGGTTACTTTCTTGGTGAACAAGATATCTCCTCCCATCTTCTCAGAAGAGGAAGAGCAATGCTTACCATCAGGGAAAGACATAGAAGTCAAGGCTTCTGTATCCCAAACATCCAAAATAAGTAGTCAATTGGCTCAGGACATGGAAGAGCTCAAAAAGGATTTTGAAAATCAAGTTAGAGAGGTGGAGAAAAAACTGGGAAGAGAAATGAGAGAGATGCAAGAAAAGCATGAAAAGCAGGTCAACACCTTGCTAAAGGAGACCCAAAAAAATGCTGAAGAAAATAACACCTTGAAAAATAGGCTAACTCAACTGGAAAAAGAGGTTCAAAAAGCCGATGAGGAGAAGAATGCTTTAAAAACAGAATTAGCCAAAAGGAAAAGAGGTCCAAAAGCTCACTGAAGAAAATAGTCCTCTCAAAATTAGAATGGAACAGACGGAGGCTAATGACTTTCTGAGAAACCAAGAAATCACAAAACAAAATCAAAAGAATGAAAAAATGGAAGAGAATGTGAAATATCTCATTGGAAAAACAACTGACCTGGAAAATAGATACAGGAGAGAAAAGTTTAAAATTATGGGACTAGGGAGGAGCCAAGATGGCAGAGTAGAAAGACTTACATATGCTAGCTCTGAACCCACAACCCATAAATTTTCTGTAAAAAGAACTCCCTACGAATTCTGGAGCAGTGCAAGCCATGCAGCAATGCAGTGGAGGAGATTTACATTCCAGAGAGCCCTGAAAAACCGACCCCAAAGGTCTGTCATGCACCGGACAGCAGAGCCCACCCCTGCGCTGCCCTGGCCATGCAGCCCGAGAGGAGCAGATCCAATCAGGCTTCATGGATGGAACCTCTAGTGGCCGCGAAGGTCCCTCCACCCACAGGCACTCCAGGTCAGTGAGAGGGGCTTCTGGGCTGGCCAAGAGGGAAGTGGGGTGTCTCCGTGACTCGGGTCCCCTTGGGAGGAAGAAGCAGAGGCAGTGGCAGAGGCAGTGGCGGCCCAGGACTCCCGGAGCAGACAGGAGCTCCACTCCATTCCTGAAGGTCTCCGCATGAACCCCCTGAGGGAACTGAGCCTGGGAGGTGACCCTGCCCCAACCTGAGCACCAGAACTTAAGCTCACATTGAATAGCAGCTGTGTAAGCCCTGAGGCTGGGGAGCAGCATTTGAATCTCAGACCCCAAGCACTAGCTGGGCACATCTAGATTGGGATGGAGAGGAATCTCAGAAGTCAAGTAACTGGCTGGGAAAATGCCCAGAACAGGGAAGAAAAATGAGACCATAAAAAGATACTTTCTTGGGGAACAGATGTTTCCATCTTTCATTTCTGATGAGGAAGCGCAATGCTTACCATCAGGGAAAGATATAGAAGCCAAGGCCTCTGTAACCCAAACATCCGAAATAGATATCCTATGGGCTCAGGCCACAGAAGACCTCAAAAGGGATTTTGAAAATCAAGTTAGAGAGGTAGAGGAAAAACTGGGAAGAGAAATGAGAGAGATGCAAGAAAAGCATGAAAAACAGGTCAATATCCTGTTAAAGGAGAAGCAAAAAAATGCTGAAGAAAATAACACCTTGAAAAACAGACTCACTCAATTGGCCAAAGAGGTTCAAAAAGCCAGTGAGGAGAAGAATGCTTTCAAAAGTAGAATGAGCCAAATGGAAAAAGAGTTTCAAAAGCTCAATGAATAAAAATTAGAATGGAACAGATGGAGGCAAATGACTTTCTGAGAAACCAAGAAATCACAAAACAAAACCAAAAGAATGAAAAAATGGAAGAGAATGTGAAATATTTCATTGGAAAAACAACTGACCTGGAAAATAGATCCAGGAGAGACAATTTAAAAATTATGAGACTACGTGAAAGCCATGATCAAATAAAGAGCCTAGACATCATCTTTCATGAAATTATCAAGGAAAACTGCCCTGAGATTCTACAACCAGAGGGCAAAATAAATGTTGAAGGAATCCATCGATCACCACCTGAAAGAGATCCAAAAAGAGAAACTCCTAGGAACATTGTAGAGAAACTCGTAGGAACACTGTGGCCAAATTCCAGAATTCCCAGGTCAAGGAGAAAATATTGCAAGCAGCAATTTGTTTACAATTTGGAACTCAAAGTTTTAAGAACTAAACAATCTTTCAATGAAATAGAGGCCTTTCAAGCATTTTTGATGAAAAGACCAGAGCTGAAAAAAAATGTGACCTTCAAACACAAGGATGAAGAGAAATATTAACTGCATTTCTTATTTCTTAGTAGCAAGAACAATACTAAACAGTTGTTCCTAAAACTTTGAGTTCCAAATTCTCCCCATCCCTGCCTCCCCACCCTTCCCTTTGGAAGTTCTTTATAAAAGTTCTTTATAAAAGCCAGTTCACTGGCTTTTTTTAGTTCTTTAGTTTAAGCAATTTGAGTTCCAAATTGTAAACAATTCCACTATTGTGGAAATAAAATCAGGATAACTCAAAATCTGGAAACTTCAACATTAAGGGATCGAAGGGCATGGAATAGGATATTCCAGAAGTCAAAGGAACTAGGACTAAAACAAAGAATCACCTATACCGCAGAACTGAGTGTAATACTTCAGGGGAAATTATGGTCTTTCAATGAAACAGAGGACTTTCAAGAATTCTTGATGAAAAGACCAGAGCTGAAAAGAAAATTTGACTTTCAAACACAAGAATGAGAAGCAGCATGAAAAAGTAAACAGCAAAAAGAGATGTCATAAGGGAGTTACCAAAGGTGAACTGTTTACATTCCTACATGAAAAGACAATATTTGTAACTCTTAAAACTTTTCAATATCTGGGTAGTTGGTAGGACACACACACACATACACACACACATGCACACACACATGTACAAGCATGCACATGCACACACATACACACATGCACACACATACAGAGACAGAGACCACAGAGTGAATTGAAGAGAATGGGACCATATTTTAAAAACGGTGAGAGAGAAATGTAGTGGGAGGAGAGAGGGTGAAATGGAATGGGGTAAATTATCTCTCCTTCAAGAGGCAAGCAAGAGACTTTTTAGTGGAGGGAAAAAGAGGAGAGCTGAGAAAAAACATGAAGTTTACCCTCATCACATTCAACTAAAGGAAGGAATAAAATACACACTCATTTTGGTATGAAAAGCTATCTTAAAATACAGGAAAGTGGGGGACAAGGAGATAAGCAGGGTGGGGGGGATGAAGGGGAGGGCAATGGGAGAAAGGAGCAATTTGAAGTCAACACTCAGGGAGGGACAGGATCAAAAGACAGAATAGAAACAATGGGGAGCAGGATAGGATGGAGGGAAATAGAGTTAGTCTTACCCAACATGACTATTATCGAAGTCATTTGCAAAACTACACAGATATGGCCTATATTGAATTGCCTGCCTTCCCAAAGGGAAGGGTGGGGAGGGAGGGATGGGGAGAATTTGGAACTCAAAGTTTTAGGAACAACTGTTTAGTATTGTTCTTGCTACTAAGAAATAAGAAATACAGTTAATGGGGAATAGAAAGTCATCTGGTCCTACAGGACAAAAGAGAGGATGGGGACAAGAGAAGGGAGGGATGATAGGAGACAGGGAAGATTGATGATGGGGAAAATTAGAATGCTCGGTGTATTGGGGTGAGGGGAGGGGATAAATAGGGAGAAAATTTGGAACCCAATATTTTGTGAAAATGAATGTAAACAGTTAAATAAATCAATTTATAATAAAAAAAAAAGAAAAAAAATTATGGGACTACCTGAAAGCCATGATTAAAAAAAGAGCCTAGACATCATCTTTCATGAAATTATCAAGGAAAACTGCCCTGGTATTGTAGAACCTGAGGGGAAAATAAATATTGAAAGAATCCACCAATCACCTTCTGAAAAAGATCCAAAAAGAGA
Source organism: Bettongia penicillata ogilbyi (assembly GCA_023548195.1). NCBI lineage: Eukaryota > Metazoa > Chordata > Mammalia > Diprotodontia > Potoroidae > Bettongia > Bettongia penicillata. The sequence goes on from JAJHZJ010000756.1 coordinate 1,303,960, forward strand.
AACTCCTAGAAACATTGTGGCCAAATTCCGGAGTTCCCAGGTCAGGGAGAAAATATTGCAAGCAGCTAGAAAGAAAAAATTCCAGTACTGTGGAAATACAATCAGGATAACACAAGATATAGCAGCTTCTACAATAAGGGATCGAGGGGCATGGAATAGGATATTCCAGAAGTCAAAGGAACTAGGAGTTAAACCTAGAATCACCTACCCTGCAAAACTGAGTATAACACATCAGGGGAAAATATGGTCTTCCAATGAAATAGAGGCCTTTCAAGCATTTTTGATGAAAAGACCAGAGCTGAAAAAAAAATGTGACCTTCAAACACAAGAATGAAGAGAAGCATGAATAGATAAACAGCAAAGAGAAGTCATAAAGGATTTAGTAAAGTTGAACTGTTGACATTCCTCTATGGAAAGACAATATTTGTAACTCTTCAAACTTTTCAGTATCTGCGTAGTTGGTGGGATTAGACACACACACACACACACAGAGCACAGAATGAATTGAAAGCATGGGATCATATCTTTAAAAAATAAAAATAAGTGGTGAGAGAGAAATATGTTGGGCGGAGAAAGGAAGAAATGGAATGGGGCAAATTATCTCTCATAAAAGAGGCAAGCAAAAGACTTTTCAGTGGAGGGAAAAAGAGGGGAGGTGAGAGAAAAACATGAAGTTTACTCTCATCACATTTGACTTAAGGAAGGAATAAAATGCACACTCCTTTTGGTATGAAAACCTGTCTTACAATACAGAAAAGTAGGGGAGAAGGGGATAAGCAGGGTGGAGGGGATGATGGAAGTGAGGGCAGTGGGAGGAGGGAGCAATTTGAAGTCAACACTCTTGGAGAGGGACAGGATCCAAAGAGAGAACAGAAGCATTGGGGGGCAGGATAGGATGGAGGGAAAGATATTTAGTCTTACACAACATGACTATTATGGAAGTCATTTTCAAAACTACAGAGATATGGCCTATATCGAATTGCTTCCTTCCAAAATGGGTGGGGAGGGAGGGATGGAGAGAAGTTGGATGTCAAAGTGGTAGGACCAACAATTTAGTATTGTTCTTACTACTAGGAAATAAGAAATACAGTTAAGGGGGAATAAAAAGTCATCTGGCCCTGCAGGACAAAAGAGAAGGTGGGGACAAGAGAAGACAGGAATGATAGAAGAGAGGGCAGATTGGTGATAGGGAAAATTAGAATGCTTAGTGTGGGGGGGGGGGGAGAAATGGGGAGAAAATTTAGAACCCAAAATTTTGTGTAAATGAATGTTAAAAGTTAAATAAATAAAAAAAATAAAAATTGAAAAAAAATATTAACCCATTCCCTCTCCACCCAGACCAGAATCCAATTTTGATTCATTCCTAGAGACCTAGGAGGACCACTAAATGCTCTTTTCAGCCTCCTTGTCCATGTCTCTTTCTATTTCCTTCAGGTCCAGTATTTGAGTAACTCAGGATTGGGAGGGGCCATGATTTGGTCCATTGATTTGGAAGACTTTTCTGGTGACTTCTGCAAAAAGAGTCCATATCCACTCCTCCAGCAATCAAGAGGACACTGGAATCTGCCAGTAAAGCTATTGAAAGCCAGAAGGAATAATTGCCCACCAGAGGTACTTATGTGAAGTGGGAAGGGCTCTAGACTTCGAGTCAGAAAACCTGAATTCAAATTCCAGCTTTGTTAAATACAAGTTATGTAACTTTGGTCAAGTCACATCCCTCAATTCATTTATCTAAAATGAGGGAGTTTTACTCAATACCCTCAAATATCTTTCTGCATTCTGAAATTCTATGAAAGGAGAAGATTGGAGCGATGATACACAGATACATCTGGGTATTTGCACTGTTGGGCTTCTAGGCGGCTCCATAGCACATAGAGTGCCAAATCCGGAATTGGGAAGACTCATCTTCATCAGTTCAAATCTAGCTTCCGACACTTCCTAGATATATGGCTCTGGGCAAGTCACTTAACCCTGTTTGCCTCAGTTTCTTCATCTGTAAAATGAGCTGAAGAATGAAATGGTAAACTGCTCCAGTATCTTTGCCAAGAAAACTCCAAATGGGTGATGAAGAGTCAGAGATGATTGAAAACACCTGAACCACCATAACACCATTTACATTATGATAACGATATTCATTCCATTACTACTCATTTCTGTCCCAGGGACGTTCCACTAGATCCTGTTCTGATCTCTTATTCTTCTACTCTTGGTGAACAAATGAACAGACAAAGATAAACCAAAACAAAACCAAAGCCTTCTGACAGACTGGCTTGATGATCTACTGCTGAGATTCCAAGAGGTGGGTGTCCTTGTTTCAAGAGCAGAGGGTCTTGGTTTTGACTGCTGTCTTCTCCTTTTATTCACAGTTCAAACTAGAAACTGTACATCTGGACCTTCCTCTGTCTTAGCAATGCTCACAGATGGATACCCTAAGGCTGTGGTATCCTTGCCTTCCTACCCACTCCACCAGAGAGCATCACTTCATTTTCAAGCTGCTGAATAGAATAAAATATAAATGATCCTACCTAAGAAAATTGCCAATTTACCCTTACAATAGCATTCTGTCTTCACATTCAGACAGTCGCAAACCTCGTGGGATTCAAGTCACCTCACCTCCTAATTTGAGACCAAACTGTACTTTTCTCATTATCTCATCCAACTTCCTACTTCCACCTCTGCTCTCTGAAACATCATCCTGCAGGGCTAGGAGACATTTCCCAGGTATATCCATCACTGACAACAGAAAGTCTTTCACTTATTTTCACCCATGGCTTGGGGATGGACTCAGAACAGAGAGACCCAACATATTAACTTGCTTCCTAATGGCCACATAGAGACAAATGATCAGTCCAATGAATCTCAAGAATTCACTGTGGTCTATATAGTATTGGAATTAACTGTTCTTTAAAGGTTTGATAGAATCCACTTGTGAATCCATCTGGCCTGCAGATTTTTTTTCTATGGAGTTCATTGATGGCTTGTTCAATTTCTTTTTCTGAGATGGGGTTGTTTAAGTATTCAATTTTCTCTTCTGTTAATCTGAGCAATTTGTATTTTTTAAAATATTCATCCATCTCATTTAGATTATCGAATTTGTGGGCATAAAGTTGGGCAACGTAATTTCTAATTATTGTTTTAATTTCCTCCTCATTGGAGGTGAGTTCACCCCTTTCATTTTTAATATTAGTAATTTGATTTTCTTCTTTCTTTTTTTTAATCAAATTGACCAAAGGTTTATCAGTTTTATTAGTTTTTTCATAAAACCAACTACTGGTTTTATTTATTAATTCAATAGATTTCTTGATTTCAATTTTATTAATCTCTCCTTTGGTATTCAGTATTTCTAATTTGGTATTTTCTTGGGGATTTTCAATTTGTTCTTTTTCTAGCTTTCTCAGCTGCATGCCCAAGTCATTGATATCCTCTTTCTCCATTTTATTTATGTAGGCATTCAAAGATATAAAACTTCACCTAAGAACTGCTTTTTCAGTATCCCATAAGATTTGGTAGGTTGTCTCATTATTGTCATTCTCTTGAATGAAGTTGTTGATTATTTCTATGATTTCTTCTTTAACCCATTCCTTCTTTAGGATTAGATTTAGTTTCCATATGATTTTTGCTTTATCTTTCCATGGCCTTTTATTACGTATAATTTTTATTGCATTATGATCTGAGAAGGATGCAGTGATTACCTCTGCCTTCCTGCATTGGATTGTGAGATTTTTACGTCCTAGTACATGGTCAATATTTGTAAATGTTCCATGTACCGCTGAGAAAAAGGTATATTCCTTTCTATTCCCATTCAATTTTCTCCAAAGATCTATCATATCTACCTTATCTATAGTTTTATTTACCTCCTTAACCTCTTTCTTGTTTATTTTTAGGTTAGATTTATCAAGTTCAGAAAGAGGGAGGTTGAGGTCCTCCACTAGTATAGTTTTGCTGTCAATTTCTTCCGTCAACTCCCCCAACCTCTCCTCTAAGAATCTGGATGCTATACCACTTGGAGCATACATGTTTAGTGATGATATTGCTTCATTGTCTCTGGTGGCTTTTAGCAGGATATAGTTTCCATCCCTATCCCTTTTGATTAGATCTATTTCTGCTTTGGCTCTGTCTGAGATTAGGATTGCTACTCCTGCCTTTCTTACATCAGGTGAAGCACAATATATTCTTCTCCATCCTTTGACCTTTATCCTATGTGTGTCCCTCCATTTCAAATGTGTTTCTTGCAAGCAGTATATTGTTGGATTATGGGTTTTAATCCATTCTTCTATCCATCTCCGTTTTATGGGAGAATTCATTCCATTCACATTCACAGTTATGATTACAATCTGTGTATTTCCCTCCATCTTCTTTCCCACCATTTGTGCTTTTAGCTCTCCTGTCTCCCTTCCCCTCCTCAATAGTATTCACTTTTCACCACCTCCTCCTGCCGCCTTCCCCTCCTTCTTGTAGCCCCCCTCCCTTTTACTCCTCTTTACTCTTATTGCTACTTCCCTCCCTTTTAGCCTCCCTCCCCTTTCTTCCCATTTCCTCTCCTACTGCCTATAGAGCTAGTTAGGATTATCTACTTAAATTTATTGTTCCATCCTTTAAACAAATCAGATGAGAGCACCTCTCACAAAATGCTCATCTCCTTCCCTTCTTTCCCTCTTCTTGGAACTTCATAATAACGCAAGAATTAACTAAAAAAAAAAGTCCCAATGGTAGTATTCTAACACAAAACATCTTGCACACTTAGAGAAAGAAATATGGAAGTCATTCGCAAAATGTAGCAGGTCATGTTTGTATATGTGTTGGTTTTAGTTTATTATGTTGTGATTTCTTATATGATTTCTTCCATTTATTTTAGTTCGACTACATAACATGACTACTGTGAAAATGTGAGTATATGTAGAACCTATATGGAATTGTATGCTGTCGCGGGGAGGGAGGGGGTAGTGAGGGAATGGTGGAGGAGGGTGGGGAGGATAAAATCTTAATTTTAAGGAAGTGATTGTAGAACACCAAAAAAATAAAAACAAAGGAAGAATAAAAATAAACAAACAAAAAAAAGAATTCATTGGGGTCAATTCCTTGAGCCCTAGACTCTGAACTCTATGAAACTGTCCCGCCCTCACACCGTTTTTCTGAAAGGAGGGAGGAGACATTTACCTTGCAAACATCCTGGAGCAGATAAGGAAACTAGAAAGGAGGGGGGTCAGTATTTGGCTCAGAGTATATTTTGACCTGACATTTTCTTCCACTCTCACCACCTTGAAGAGGACCATGATCATTGTTCATGGGAATAGAAAGTCTCCCAAAAAGGTGACAAACCTGATTCTTAGAGGCAGTGGGGGATGGTGATAACCAATGATGGGGCAAAGAATGGAAGAGCTAAATGACTTGAAACAGTCACAAGACTGGTTAGTCAGTCAAATATTTATTATTTATTATGTCAAGTTTAGGATACAAAGAAAAGCAAAAACAACCCCTGTCTTCAAGAAGTTCACATTCTAATGGAGGTGATGACATTAACAAAATACATAGAAAGTCAATGGACAGTAATTTCAGAGGTTTGTTACTACAAGTTTGGGGAAATAGGATCCTATTCTAGCTTGTCCCCAGGATGTTTAAATTGGACTGTCTGAGTCAGGACAAGAGAAATTTAAAAGGAATAAGTATTTGGTTACCATGAGAAAAAATAGCCTTGTTGTTCCCAATTGGTTCTGAGTCATCAAAGATCCTTAAGATTCTGGAAATATGAAGTATGTTGCAATGGCCTTCAAGAACTTTGATTGTTACTTGATGGGTCTGGGCCAGAGACCTCAAACCAAGGGATCTTGAAACTTGGTAAATTTCTAAGCTGGGTTGCTATTGGCTTCTCTCCCTCCTGCGAATTCTATCCAACTTCAAAGAAAGGGACATAGAAGCTGCAACTGGTTTGGGAGATAGTTGGATGAGGCTTTGAAATCAGTTAGTAAAATCTGATTTCCCAAGCAGGGATTGGTCTTGGCAGATAGGAGACAGAGGAATAATGAGGCAAAATGTGGTCCTAACTAGCAGGTGAAACGAGGGGCAGAAGTGATAAATGACAGAATGACAGAAAAAGCACCATATTTCAGTCAAATGAAGGCAACAGAGGCCAATGGGTCATGTTGTACATATGAAATCAGGCAACATAGAAAATTCAGGGTGAAAGAAGGGAGAGGTCATCTCATTCCAAACCTTACTTTTGCCTGTGATAACACTGAGAAGTAGAAGTGGGGAAGTCATTGAGTTCACCTCCTACAGTCCCCATGGCCCCATCATTTTAAACACTTCAGAAGCCTCTCTCTCTTCCTTCTCCATTCCCACCCCTCCATTACTCCTTTACATTTAGGACTTCCAGACCTTTCTTTCCACCTGGAACAGAATATACTTTTATATGTAACCTTCCCCGATTAGAATGAAAGCTCCTGAAAACAGGGTCGGTGTAGCTTTTTCATCCTCTCTCTTTTAAAGTAAGTTTTTCTTAGTCTTTTGTTTTTAAAGATTGTCCTAAATTTCCCTAGCATCCCCTGCTTGCTCCCCCCTAGAGTTATACCATATGACAAAGAGTATTTTTAAAGAAAAAGTAAGAAATTAAAAGAAGGGAAAAAATCTCATCAAAACATTGGAAAAGGTCTGTAACATACATGCAGACCTTCCACCTTGCAAAGAGATGAGTTGGGGTCAGTGTGGTCCCATATATCGTTCTTCTAGTTATCCCAGCTCTTTATAACTTTCCAATTGGGGAAATTCACTTTATTTTGCATGTGACTGTTCCTTCCATTAACATTTTTACAGTAATGTCTAGGTTTATTTTTCCATTTTAACCCTGACTCTTGGAATGTTGCAGTGCTTAATTAATGCTTTTTCATTAATGAATTTGTTCAGCCATTCATTCATGGACAAGAACAAAGCTTATAATAACATGGAGAGCAAAATAGGCCATTGTTGTAAATGCCAGACCAGATGCTTGAGTGTGGATCTCAAGGTTTGATTAAAGTGAAAAGCTGTCAGTTGCCTATTGTGAAAAGGCAAGGTGCTAAATGTAGGAATATAAACACAGAAAACAAAATGGTCCCTGTCCTCAAGGAGCTTGGTTCTGCTAGGGGATACCATAGGAAAACAGATAAGTTAATTCAAGGCAAATGAAAGAGAGAGTGCTAACAACTGTGGGGATGAGGAGGGAATTCTTATAAGAGAAATCTGTCAAAGCGGTTAGTTGTGTAATACTGTATCTAATCATCCTTTAGAGGGAAAAGCCCTTAGAAGCTTAGATCTGCACCTGTAATCTCTGCCCTGTCAAGCATCGACCGAAATCGCTAAAGGTCCTTCACTTCACTCATGTTGTCATGCAATTAATTTGAGATTAACCATTGCTCCATTCTTTGTCTTTGTATACTCAGAGCATTTGTATTTGCATTCTGGCCCACAGCAGGCACTCAATAAATGTTGACCGATTGATGGGTGAAGGGAAAAGGTGATTTCCTAACAAAACATTTGGAAACTCCTAATCTAAGGATACCCTGCGTCACTTGGCATCAGGGAACCATGGAAATTGCAGGTGTGGGAGGAGCAGGTATTGGGACTGAGGGTGCTCTGGGCAGCACCAGTGGGAATAGTCATAGCCACTGATTCAACAAACACCAAAACTATTCATTCCCTGCCATGTGCCAGGCATTCTCCCAGGTACTGGGGACACAAAGACAAAAAACAAATGGTTCCTGTCTTCAAGATGTTTAGATTGAAGTGGGGAGGGCTCCCCCCAGAACCTCCACCTATGGAGAGCACCTTGCAAACTCTCTCCTCTCATACCCCTGAGGCTCTCCCCATCAGATCTGGGTGCCTCAAGGCAGGTGGCAAAGCCAGAGTATCACTAGAAATTTCTCTGTCCCTATGTTTTTAATGAAAGTCACAGTGGCAAGTGACATAGCCCAGCTCCCTTATTTTGTATAGCCTTAAGACTTAGGGAGGTAATGTTTGTGATTTTCTTTTTTCCTCATTGGCTTCCAGTCCCTAGCTTTATAGACCCAAACCAGAGGGAAATGATGCCTTCCCAGTGAAGTATTTCTTTAAATTTATTTATTTAACTTTTTACATTCATTTTCACAAAATTTTGGGTTCCAAATTTTCTCCCCATTTCTCCCCTCTCTCCACCCCAATACAACAATCATTCTAATTTTCCCTATCACCAATCTTCCCTCTCTTCTATCATCCCTGCCTTCTCTTGTCCGCATCTTCTCTTTTGTCCTGTAGGGCCAGATGACTTTTTATTCCCCCTTAACTGTATTTCTTATTTCCTAGTAGCAAGAATAATATTAAACAGTTGTTCCTAAAACTTTAAGTTCCAAATTCTCCCCATCCCTCCCTCCCCACCCATTCCCTTTAGGAAGGCAGGCAATTCAATATAGGCCCTATCTGTGTAGTTTTGCAAATTACTTCCATAATAGTCGTGTTGTGTAAGACTAACTCTATTTCCTTCCATCCTATCCTGCTCCCCATTGTTTCTATTCTGTCTTTTGATCCTGTCCCTTCCTGAGTGTTGACTTCAAATTGCTCCCTCCTCCCATTGCCCTCCCTCCATCCTCTCCCCCACCCTGCTTATCTCCTTCTTCCCCACTATCCTGTATTGTAAGATAGGTTTTCATACCAAAATGAGTATGCATTTTATTCCTTCCTTTAGTCGAATGTGATAAGAGTAAGCTTCATTTTTTCTTCTCAGGTCTCCTCTTTTTCCCTCCACTAAAAAGTCTCTTGCTTGCCTCTTGAATGAGAGATAATTTACCCAATTCCATTTCACCCTCTCTCCTCTCACTACATTTCTCTCTCACCGTTTACCTTAATTTCTTTTAAGATATGGTCCCATACTATTCAGTTCACTCTGTGCCCTCTGTCTCTATGTGTGTGCATGCGAACGCAGGTACATGTGTGTGTGCATGTGTGTGTGTGTATGTGTGTGTGTGGTCCTACCATTTTTTTCTCCTTTCTTTGTAACTCCAACTGCTTAGCTCAGTACATGGCACAAAATAGTTGCTAATAAATTCTAGTTGACTTACTGACAAGGCCAATTTCTCATGTCTGTGCTTCTAGAGTTCCTAGTTTTGTCCTGGGATCCATAAAGTCACAGTAAATTTTTTACAAACCAGATGGAGAAAGTCTAACAAAGGCCATGCCTTTGATAGGAATAGATTAGTGAGGAGTCAAAATGTGTGAAGGATTTTTTAATGACCATAGGTAGTGGCCCACCTAGTGAGACTGAAAGGGTACCATGAGGCTATATCTAACCAAAAATATCATCCTTTGACTTGTTATAGTCCTATTAGCTTGCCTGAAAGCTTGACTGCTTGAAGTACCCACCCACCTCCTCCCAGGTCTTTCCACTTCCACTGTCCCTACTGAGTTGAGACCTCATCACTTCTTCCTTAGAGTATTAAAATAGTCCCTTAACTGGTCTCTATGTCTTCAGTCTCCCCTTTCCCATTTGTCCTGTACATTACTGACAGAGTAATCTTATTTATACACAGATCTGATCCTGCCACTCTTTTCTCAAAACTCTTCATTGGCTCCAAATAAAATCCAAACTGCTTAGTCTGGCATTGACATGCCTTCTACGATCTGGCACCAATCTACCTTTTCAGTGTTATTCAGGGGGCACAACACAGGAAAAGGAGTAGTCCTAATTTCTCTTACTTTTCAGTTATGCCAAAGGGTGCACCCAGAGAGCAGTTCCCCTAGAGCTATGGAGAATTGACCCAAGAGGAGCAAACCTCCCCTCTTCACAACCTGTCACAAGCTCCCAGCTGGGCCAGAAGGGGGCCCTTCTGTTCATGCAATGACTGGCTCCTTGAGCTAGCCCTGTGCATGTTGACTGCCTTCCTGCCACAATGGTTGGTAACTTCAGTCAACTTTCAAAGTAGCTTGGAAAGTTTCCTTTTTAATGTTCCCTATACTTTGAGTTAATGACACAAGATGGAACACACAGACAAGATTCAGAGGAGATGAAGGGGAGCCACGTGGAAGCTCATGTCTCCATTACCCCCACCATGTACACCACTGAACTTCACCCCAAGGAGGTGGGTGGGGGCAGGAGGTGGGCCACCACAACTCTGTACAAAACGAGTCAAGAGCCCAGCATGGCTAGGACCTGGTAGTGACAACTCAGCATTACAATGGGCAAACTGCGGATCCTCACTGGTGAATGGAGACTAGCACCTCCAAGGGGAGTTGCTATTTCTCCTTCCCTGGAAACTGGCTTCTCAGCCTTTTCTTTTCCATCTATCCATCCTTATGTCCATTCACCCATCCATCATTCCCCCAAGTTGTCACTACCATTGCTTGGCACTTTCTTGCCTATGGCTCATGTATTTTGGCTCCTTGGGGAAAGAAAATCTTTGAATTGGTCATATGCTAGAGCATGGCACCACCCTGATGGCAGGGTTGTTTTCACTCTGGATTCTCTAGTATGTACTCAAAAAATACTTATTGATGGATTCCTTGATTTACTTAACCAATTATTGACTATTGGGACCAGTGTAGCCCCATTGAAAAAAACTAAGTTAGTCTACCAAACGGAACAAATAGCAGAGAAAGATGGATGTATATTTTAATCTGTAAAGTTCTCCCTGTATGAGGGAAAGACAGGTAAGGAGAGCTAAAAGGGAAGCATCCTGAGTACTTGCTAGTTAGAAGAGAACTTGGGCCCTTAGAAGAAGAAAACTCTGAAATTCAGTTGTCGAGCCCAAAGGAGCAGAGTTGACTGTGGTGATTAGGTTTGGAAAAGGGGAAGATAGAGAAAGGAAAGAGGGAAGGGGAAAATCATTTGATGGGTAAAGGAGTAGAGACTGCTGATTGCTGTGAAAGGCAAGGTACCAATATCTCAGAGAGATAGGAACGGAGCTAGCAAGAAGACTAGAGAAGATGTAGTGAGAGGATATGATCACAGGTGTTAACTTTCTGAAGGGTTACCCCACTGGAGAAGGGATTAGATTTGTGTTCTTTGATCCCAGAAGGCAGAGCTAAAAATAATGGTAGATTTCAGTTTCAAGCAAATAATTTTTCTTAACAATTAGAAATATCCCAAATATCTCAGGAGGTAGTGTGTTCCTCTCATTGGAGGTCAGTCATTCAGTTAAGCTCTTGCTATGATCAAGGCAATGAGACAAGTTCTAGAGGTATAAAGAAAGGTGAAAACATGATCACTTGTCAGGAGTGTTGTAGAATCTTGGATTGCTTCTTCTGGTTGGGGCAGGGATACGGGGTCTTAAGGTATCTTCTATGATCCTGTGAGACGGGTTCCTCTGGATTACAGGAAGCGAGTTATATATATATATCTATATATATATCTATCTATATATATATATATATATATATATATATATATAAAATGTATTTATTATTTTAATTATTTCATTTAATCACTAATTTATCGTGCCCAACTGGTGTGCACAGGGTCAAAGATTCCTAATTGTTTCAGAGGACTGCATTAAGTTTATCTCCTACTCATCTTGCATCTCTCTTCTCCAAGGAGACTGGGCCAGAAACCCAGTGGTAGTGGTGACCTGTATAGTAGGGGATGAGGCCCCTGTTCCCCTCTGCCTTCTTCTCTTTACTGTCCATTTGGATTTTAGGCCTATTGCCTTCAATCCAGCAAAATGTATAGCATTCTCTGAAAAGATTCTCTTTCTTTCTTCAGGTCTGGCTCTCCTGCTGCAGCTGCAGTTGGGTAAGTGTGTTTGCTCCCAGGCTGGGAAGGCAGATGAATCTGAGGAGGGAGGTCATCAGTTCGTGTTATTCCCATCATCCTTCTTCTGTGACTCTAAGCAGTCAACATTGTCTGCTACTTCACCAAATGGGGCCAGTACCTCTCCGGAATCTCCTGCTATAGGCCTGAAAATGTGGACCCTTGTCTTTGCACCCACATCATCTATACCTTTGCCGGCATGGCCAACAATAAGATCAAGACCACTGAGTGGAACGATGAGACTCTTCATGCTAGCATCAACAAGTTCAAGACCTCGTAAGTCCTAGGTTGAGTTCTCTGCCCCTGGCAGGAAGTCTTAACTAAGGAAACAGCAGAGTCCCAAGAGAGCTAGATGTTAGATTCTATCTCCAACCACACTAGGATTCTATCTCACATAGACTTCCACAGGGCACAGTGAGTAGAGTTAGCTTTGGAGTCAAGAAGACCTGAATTCGAATTCGGCCACAGATACTTACTACCTAGGAGAACCAGGGCATATCACTTAACTTTTCTATCTGACTCAGTTTTCTCATGTGTAAAATGATTTGGACAAACCATTCCAGTAGTTTTGCCAACAAAATCTTGGAAGAAAATCTTATATTTAACTACTTTGTATTTATTCCCTTTGTATTTATTCTTTATCTACTTCTATATACACTTCTTGTCTTCCTTGTTAGAATAAAAACTCCTTCAGGTAGGGATTGTTTTCCTTTTCATACTGCTATCCCCAGCACCTAGCACTATGCCTGGCAAATGACTTAATAAAAGACTCATTGATTGGTGGAATGAAGAGCCTTTAGAAGAAGACAGTGAAACAATCTCAGAGTCTCGGTAGCTTTCTCAAGGTCACACAGCTAGGAAATACCTGAGTCAAGACCCCAACCCAGTTCTTTCGACTCCTGAACCATTGTTTATTCTACTCCATCAGGCTCCTAGATAGAAAAGGAGTTGGTGATTTCCAATGACTGGGTGAAAGGGGTGACTCTAGGCACCATGAGGTTGTTAGCCTGAATATATGGAGGGATTGCAATTTGACTCATGGGATGGTTGGTTTTCTTTGCCAGTGGCATTTCTATAAACCAGGTAACTTTCTATCAACAGCAACACTGAACTGAAAACCCTGCTGTCTGTCGGAGGCTCGAGTTCTGGAACTCAGGGGCAAAGTATAAGAATTCTGGTAGCAGTAGCTGAATCAGCAGTAGCTGAATCACCTTCCCCCACCACTATTCCCTATCCCTTCCCTACCCAAAACTAGAGAAAGTATCTCTGAGTCTTTCCAGAGCAAGTATCTTCATGGTGCTGCTCCCTGAAGTTATTAGATATTTCCTCATCAGCACCTCATTAGGAATCTGGAGCAAGGCTAGACAATGTCCTTAGAACAGGCTGTGCAAGTTCCCAGGATCCTTGAACATTAGACTGAGACTCTAGGGGGATCTGGCCCTTTAAAAGTAAATGAAGAGCAGTTCACAAAGTAATGGGTTCCCTTTCAGCTCCCAAGGGAGCTTAAGCCTGTCATCAGTTTAGTTTGGTTTTTGTTTTGCTGCTTCCACATTCTCTGACATGGTTGCTACTGCTGCAAATCACCAGACCTTCATCCAGTCAGCCATCCAGTTTCTGAGAAAGTACAACTTTGATGTGCTGGACATTGACTGGGAGTACCCTGGGAATCCAGCAGACACTCGGCACCTCTTTACTGTCCTATTGAAGGTAAGGTGTCTATCCCTAGTGTCCAAGGGAAATGAGGATGGCTGGTCACCTTGGAGGGGATGGGGATTGATGCTTTTTTTGAGGCCAGAGGAGCCCATGGAGGGTGGAGGGCAGGGATCCATATCTGAAAGAATAATTCTCAGAAGAGATATTAGCACTGAGAAGAAGCAACTGTATGAAGGGAGTGATGGTGATAAACCAAATGAGAAAAGGAAAGGGATGAAAGAGGAGGAGAAATGAAAGAGGGATCACATAAGAGCACAAGACTTAGACCTGGGAAATGAAGAAATCATCTGATTCTGATCTCCTCATTTTAAAGATGAGGAAACTAATATCTAGAGAGAATATGTGATTCTCCTAGGATCTCTCATTTAGTAAGCAGCACTACTTGGGTACAAATGAGTGTCCTTCAACACCAGGACCAGGGGTCTTCCCACTATCCCACACTAATAGAAACAAATTCTGACATTCCAAAACCTTATCTATCACAAAGCTCCATTGACACATTCCCACACAACCACATGCCTATATTTGCATACCTGCCATCAATTTAGAGTTCTTAACTCCTTTCTAAGTTAGGAGTTAGTGAGCACATTTCAGGACCTTGCCCTGAGGCCATTACAAAGATATGGAGCTGGTGGACAATGAGCAACAGCTGTAGATGTCATTTCAATAACAGACTTCCAAAAGACCCATCCCTGCACCCAAGTTATATAATATCCAAAGGGGATTTTCACAAAGTCTTTATAAGGCAGGTTGTATCAGTGTCTTCTCTTCTCAACTGGGTGTTCTCCTTTGCTTTACGTGGAGCCTTTATCTCCTAGAGGCTCTTTTGCTCTGGTCAGGTATCAATTCTTGACCTATCAGAATGGTATCCAAAAACCTAGATGCATATGGCCTTTATGGAATGTCCTCATGGGTTGAGCTCCCCAGGCACAATTCTGCTTTCTATTAGCCACTCATACCTCTCCAGAACTTTCCAGATCTATTTTCATGCTCTCCCAACCATTCATCTATATGTATTCTGAGCCCACCCTTGACTGATCAAATAGCAGATGATCAAGTTTTAACTAAGTCAAGTTGTCAAAGACTATGCTCGTAGAGAACAAACTCTGGCAGGTCCCACCGAGTCAGAGGGACTTTGGATACCCCGTCCTTGTCTTTGTGGAGTTTAAAATCACTCACAGAGGCAAAATATTAATGCTTCAAAGGATCTCGAAGATCATGTAGTGTACAGCAGGTTGTGACACGTCTAATGTCACAGCATTACGAAAACTTTAAGTCAGATTTCCTAACTCAAAGTCTGTAGGTCATTGTACTCTCTTCTCTATTCCTCTCCCTCCTTCAATTTCAGAATCATGATAACAATCAAATAATACAAAAGTGTGTGTAATTATAGGGAAAATGGAATGGCTCTGTGTTCTGTCACACACACACACACACACACACACACACACCAACTTTACAACATCAAGCCTGTGCCCTCTGTATCTCAGGAAATGTAAGAGACTTTTGAGCAAGAGACTACTCAGAGCAACAAGCCTCAACTCCTCATTTCTGCTGCTGTATCTGATGGCAAAGGCACCATTAAGACAACCTACCAGATCCCTGAGATGTCCAAGTAAGTGTTTCCCAAGCCCACTGGATTCCTTATATCAGGGTTCAACTGAGTCACAGAGGTAGTAGAGCTGCTCATATAGGCCCACCAATGAGAATGTAAGTCAGTGTCTTGGGAGACTCCAGCCTGGATAGAACTTTCTTGGGGGAAGCAAGTTTGAGAGTTAAGACTTTGATCTTATCGCTAGAGATATTTGCAAAATTGGAACAAAACAGACTGTTCCATATCATCCACTATTCCAAATTTCCTCTATGTCTTGAGCATAGAAATTATTTACTTTCATGCTTGGGAAAAAAGCCAATATACAAACACATGAAACAAATTAGGGAAAAATTACAAAGCAACCCAGTAGGTAAGGATCAAGCATGATCAACAAGGCCTCAGAAGTGGGACTCAAGTTCAGCTCTTTAATATTATATGTATAGGAAGGAGGTGTGTTTGTGTGTGTGGGGGGGTATTTTAACATTAGAGGTACGTCCATATTTTATGAATATGAAAACATCTACCATGTACAAAATAATCAATTAGTGGGTGATTTCTCACTTCATAGAATTTTTTATCACGAGAGGTCCTTTAACAGACACTCTCCCAGTGCTTTGAGAATGATTCGATTTTTTAAAACTTGAATTCTCGGTCTGGTGCTTACCACTTGTGCATTTGTTAATTATGATTGGTGCTATGCACCAAGCACTGAGAGAAAAATGAAAATAATCCTTTCCCACCAAGAGTTTATGTTCTGCTGGAGGGGAAACAGTTTTGCACAGAGAAGTGAATACAAAATATGTACAAAATACAAATCCATGCCCCAGACTCTGGGTTCATATGGACTGGTTCTAATTCTGGAACTGACCCAGAAGGGTCATTTTCCCTTTGGCTCAATTTCTTGGAGCTTAGAATTTACCCTGGGAAAATGTACAAACATATTACATGTCTAAGTTTCCACAGACTTGGGTTTAAAAAAGTCTTCAGTTCTTACAGAAATACACAACATGACAAATGCAAATCAGTAGAAGGCAGACTTTCTTTCATCCTACAGAAAATACAGAAGGTGCAAAGAATTTATAGGAGCCTGTCATCATTGTTGTTGTTGTCCTCCTCCTCATCATCATCATCCTCAGGAGCAGCAGCAAAACAAATGAAGCACCCACATTGGTTCCCCTCTGAAGGAACTGGTCTTGGATTTTACACTAAAACTCATTCCAATTTGTCTTTTGAATGCATCACAGAATGCATCTGTGATCTGTGCTGTAACAGAAATCAGACCATTTGTGCATTACAATTTGTGACCTCAGCTGAATTATTAACCTCTGAGTTTTAATTTCTTTATCTGCAAAATGAGAGAGTTAGCTATAAGAAATTATTGTTGAGTCCAGGAAAGAAATGAACAGTGGCCATGTGAGTGGACAAGTTGCAGAATGATTGAAAAAGTAGCCCTTGTAAGACTTGGCAAATGATTGGATATTGAGAATGAGGAAGAGAAAAAAGTCAAAGGTGAGTCTTTGCTTGCAAATATGGGGGATTGAGAGAATGATAGCACCCTTAACAGAACTAAGGAAGTCTAGAAGAATGATGAGTTTGGAGGTAAGGTACTAAGTTCCATTTAGAACGTAGTGACTCTGAAATGCCAATGGACCTCCTAGTGGAGTTTTCTATCAGGTAGCTGGTGACATGGGACTGTAACATCAGAATAAAGATTAAAAAAATCTGTGCCAAAATCTGAGAATCATCTGCTTAGAGGCAATAATCTAACCCATAGGAAACTGACAAAATCGTAACAAAAAGAGAAAGAAGGAAAAATAAAAAGAGAAAGAAGTCCCAGGACAGAGTCTTATTGACTATTTGATGCAATACAAATGACAGAAGCAGATAAAATGCTGGGAATTTCCCCAAATAGCCATCTCAAGGAACTTTAATAGCCTTGAGGTCTTTACCACCATGTTGCACCATACTTCCTTTGGCCCCTCTTTTATACCTTAAGCCACTATCCCATAATAGCTGCTTTAATTGCTATTTCCTTTCTACCTATTTAGTCATCCCATAATTTCTTTGGGAGAAGATTGCCTGAGAATCAATCAGAATGAGCCTGGGCACCATGTTGACCACAGAGATCTATATGAATGGCACATTCTGTTTGTGGTTGAGAGATTCCCCAGTCAGATTCTGTGGTTATCCTGAGGTTTGGATACTCTACTTCTCATAGTCCTGATTGATAGCAGATAACCCAACAAGACCAGAAGTATCCTGGCAGTTTAGCTCCTAAAAGCAATTCTTTCCAGGTAATGTTTTATCAAGACATGTAATGCAGCCACTTTTATTAACACTTACACACCATCACCACCACTTTCTAGCTCTGTCATTTGGTGGGTATATATATATGTGTGTGTGTGTGTGTGTGTGTGTGTGTGTGTCACACCATGCACACACACACATACACACACAGACACACACACCCCCCTTTTAAATCATACCTCTTTTCGCATTTTA
This sequence comes from Bettongia penicillata ogilbyi, assembly GCA_023548195.1. NCBI lineage: Eukaryota > Metazoa > Chordata > Mammalia > Diprotodontia > Potoroidae > Bettongia > Bettongia penicillata. The sequence goes on from JAJHZJ010000756.1 coordinate 1,321,518, forward strand.
AAATGAGGAATGAGGAGGAATATGTACGCTATATCCTAACGGAGAGGCTAATTCCTTGCTGAAATTTAGCATTAGTAGTGACAGAACATTAAACTTAAGAGCTAAATGGTAGGAACTCAAATCAACACTGCTTTTTTCTGGCTATGTGGTCTTCAACAAGTCATTAAACTCTGAGTCTCAGTTTTCACATATCCAAAATGTAGTTAAGGGTATGTGCCTTGCTTGGAAAATTGATGATGCTTGCCTTACGAGAATACTTGCCTTACATTCCACAACATGACATGATGCCCAAATGAGAAAATACTATGAAATACCTCTATAAGACATAAAGGACTACCAGAATATCAGATTCTGCTTGATCCCACAAACAACAAGTGCTTCATATGTACAAGAAACAATGGAATAAAAAAACAAAATAAAACAGTACCTGTCACACACGTGATATACATGTACATGTATGCATACACACCTGTACCTGTATATATGTTGTTTCCTTTATACCATAAACACATAATGATATGTGTGTGCTACACATAGGTATTTATGCACACATATATAAATCCAGTCTCAGACATGAGCTGCATGATCCTGGCCAAGTCACTTAACGGTGTTTGTTCATTTACAAGAGAGCCTGGTGTTTGGTCAAGTAATATTAATTCAGTTCTTCCTCCTTCCCATCTCATGATTATTTATGATGGAAAGAAATTATTATTAATAATCAATGATTTAGGAAGCTATGGAGTTTCCCTTTTCTATTGTCTTCATTTCAAAGTTGAATCTCTTGAAAGACATTGCTGATAATGAGATAAGAGAGGAGATAGATCTCTATGTTGGCCAAACTCCACCGAACCTTACCAAAAATTTAATCCCATTGTGCTCTCCTCAGATTTGACTGGGGATAAATTCTTTCATGGAGGGAGGGTGTGGAGAGAGAGGTCTGGGAGTAGAGATAGTCTGTTTGTCCAAGAGTGTCCAATAATGTCATTTCCTCAGATACTCATTGGAGTGTGCCTACTTCTCATTGTAATATTCATTCTTTCATTAATTGTTAACCCAATGGAGTTGATTGCCACCCTCAAATACATCTATTCTTCCATGGGCATATAAACTGTGAGCCCAATACCATGAGGGGTCTTTGGCAAATGAGAGTGTTACTAACTTCTTTTATTAAAATCCTAGCCATATTTTTTGGTGATTTTTTTTAAAATTTTACAGTAAAATACTAAAAAAGAAAAACAGCATTATCATGTGCACAGCAAATCATAAAAGAGGATTCAATAAAAAACAAGAAGTTTCCATTTCAAGAAAACCCTGTACAATAAATACTACACTTTGTTTTCAAAGCTGCCCAGCTTTTCTTTGCTTCCTTGTTGGTTTCTGTTTGTTCTCTGCTATGCACTTAAAAATATATATATTTTTTTAGTTGTCACCATTCACTTCCATAAGACTTTGAGTTCCAAATATTCTCCCCATCTCTCTCCTCCCCCATCCCAAGACAGTGTGTAATTTGATACAGCCTCTATATATACATTCATATTGAACCTATTTTCACATTAGTCATGTTGTTGTGTTTATCCTTTGTTCTCAAAGAGGACCATGACATCAAGATGATGACATGATTTGCAGTTGACTTTGATTTGAGTGAGGGAGGGCTGTGCAAGGTCAGCAACCTCAGTTTCTTCTCCTGTGTCGTCTGGGTCCAGTGGTCTATTTATCAGGAGGACTAGAGATGCCTCAGGTTGCATTGGGAGACCCTGGCCTTTTCAGGCTAAGTCTTATCATATTCTCACTTTGAGTGAGATACATCCATTCAGTGAATAGGCTTCTTTATGGAAACAAATCAAAAACCCCAGTTAAACACAAAAAGAGAAATTGTGAAGTCCAGAAGGATTAGAACCAATGGGGGAAACCATGAGAAGGAAGAAACAAGCAAAAAAAAGAGAAAACAAATGACATACTTCAATCTACATTCAGACTCAATAGTTCTTTTTCTGGATATGAACAGCATTTCCCATCATGAGTCTTCTGGAGTTGTCTTGGATCTCTGCATTAATGCTAGCCTTATTAATAAAATAATTACCCAGAAATTATCTCTCAATTTTTTTAAACATCACATGCTCTTAAATCTTTAGTCCCTTAGATTATTTCTTGTCCCTAAATGACACCCTCTTTGTCCCTTCCCTTTTCCCTAAATCCAATTTCTTTTTTTAAAAATAATAGTCTGTAAACATGAGAGAATTTATTTTATTTCTTGGTCTTTAATTAGTACTTGTGCTTTTGTTTACTTTCTTGTGTTTCTCTTGTTTGGAAAGTTTGTAAGTAGTGTTGGGCTCACCTGTGTGGATTCTTCTTCAAGGGGTGCCTCAAATTACTTTTTTCTATTTTTTATTGATGATTAACCATAGCTTTTGAAGGTATTATTTGGAGTTGTACCCTGAGTTCATTTCCTTTGTGTAATATCCTATTCCATTATTTTCTAACTTCTCATACCTATGGAGTAATCCTGAGTTTCTGAAATCAATGTTTTTTTCAAAGCTGAAGGTCATTTTGATTGCTTGCAATTGCTTGTTACTTAATTTTTTACTCACGTCCCTTTTTGTATTTTTAAGTTTCACTGTTAGTTTATCTGCTTACAGCCAACTCAGTCTTTTTCTCCCTTAGATTTAAGACCTTTCACCTTCCTCAACAAAGGTCAAATTACTTCCCCAAGGTCAAATAGATAATAAATGTCTGAGGCAAGATTTTAACTCAGGTCTTCCTGACTCCAAGTTTAACACTCCATACACTGCAAGACCTAGCTTAGTCATATGAGTTGTAATGGAAGGGGTAGGGTATGATCTTGTGAGCCAAGACTGAGGAAAGGAAATGGAAATCTGGAAAGTCTCTAAATACCTAATCAAGAGGCATAAAGAACATTAAGAGAAAAACTGGGAGGGAGTAAGTGAGGTTTCATCAATGCTATTGAGAATTCTTGCCTTATTTGTTGGAGTCAACACTGTGTGCTTTTAGCATTGAAATGAAATGTCTTTATTTCTAGCTGTTCTGGCAGGGTTTAGGACTGACTGTTGACCCATACCTCTGATACAAACATGAAATATGTGCTCATTGGAGAAGAAACTTCCATCTGACTAAACTTCTTACATAATGACTCTCTATGTCTATGAAGCAAAGTTCAAACTACTTCGTTTGACATTTAAGGCCCTCCACAACCTGGTGCCATGCTACCTTTACAACTTTGTCTCCTTCACCTCTCCTCCATATGCTTTGCATTTTAACCCAACTAGACTACTCGATTCAATTCAACATACATTGACCAAGACCCTACTATGTACAAAGGAAGATAGGAGAGTCATTTAACTGCCACATACTATTTAATTGGCTTCTCCAGCAGCACTCAGTCTTCATGGCCCTAGTAAACTCATCCTTGGGAAGTCTCATCATCTTGGAAGATTCAGTGAGCCCACTTACTCTCCCTTCATCACTATCCTCTGCCCTTTTGATTGGAGGAGCCATAAACTCCTCTATTTAAAGAGAGGGAACAGAAACAACATGCCTGATGTCTCCTCATTTCCTGCAGTTTCTTAGGCCTGTCCTTCATATCCCCTCCCCTTGCCCCATCCCTTTCCCCTCCTACTTTGCAGCTTTCTTTTGTGTATTATTTCCTGCCATTAGGTTGTGAACTCCTTGACTTTCTTTTTCCATATTAGTATTCCCAGAATTTAGCACAACAACTTGCATATAGTACATACTCAATAAATATTGGCAGCCAGGTGGTGTAATGGATAGACTACTGAGCCTGGAATCAAGAAAACCCGAGTTCAAATCCCTCCTCAGACACTTACTAAATGTGTGAGCCTGGGCAAATCACTTAACCCTGCTTGCTTTAATTTCCTCATCTGTCAAATGAGCTTGACAAGGAAATGGCAAACCGCTCTAGGATCTTTGTCAAGAAAACCCAAAAATGGAGTCATGGAGAGTCATCCATGACTGAAATGACTGAACAACAGCAAAATGAATGTGCATTGACTATTGAGGAGACAATGACAAGCTGTCTTCGCTTTCTTGAATTTCACATAGATGTCTTGCACACTCTTATTGTGTATTGTGCAGTTATTGTCACTTGTCCTCTGTTTTAGAGGAGGACCAATGACATCAAGGGGTGATGTCTTCACTCATGAGTGAATTGGATTGCAGTGAGGCAGCGTTACACAAAGTCCTCAGGCTCACTCTGAATCATTGTAGTCCAGTGGGAAGACAAAAGTCAGGAAAACTGGCTCTGGCTCAGGATGCAGATTGGCGTCCTCAACGTCTGTGCTGCTCTGCCCATTCCACTGGAGGGAGTCTCCACATGCTTGGGGTAGATACTTCCATTACTTTTTGTCAGAGAGTAGAGGTAAGGAAAAAAGTATAGGTGATAATGTCCAAAGACTTTGAGGGAACTCAAGACCTATGGCTCCCAAAAGCTATACCACGCATAGTGGCCATACCCTAGTTAAACCATCTTGGCAGATGGGCTAACTAGGCTGAAGGTACCCAAGGAGCCTCAAACCTTTCAGTGACTTAGGTGTCCACCCTATGTACATGAAGATACCCTCTGCCCCTGAGGAAAGAGAAGATGAGGACAACTTATTCCAAGAGCCATTAAGGCAACTGAAGAAGACACTAGGGAGGACTTAGAGCTTGACCAAAGATGTCTCTGAGTCTCTTCAAAAATAAAGGATGAACTGCAGGGGAGAAGAGGGAACTCACAGTCAATAGACTCTATGTTCTTATTAAAATATGAGCCAAAGTCTTCAGTGAGAGAACAGACAGTGGGAGTTCTGTGGGGCATTTGAGAAAAGTTGGAATAGCTGAGGACAGTAAGATTGAAAATCACTTATTACTAGTAGTAATTTTTCTTGTTTCAGTCATGTCCAACCCTTCATGATCCTATTTTGGGTTTTCTTGGGAAGGATACTGGAGAAGTTTGCCATTTCCTTCTCCAGCTTATTTTACAGATGAGGAAACTGAGGAAAACAGAGTTAAGTGTCACATGGGTTAGGAATATAATGTAGTGGAAAAAACAATGAAGGTATTTAGAAAACCAGGATTTGAGCATGCTAGGGGCTCGCACTACAAGTTTATGCTGTCTAACTTTCCCTGGGATGTTACTACCGCCCAGCAAACCTTATACTCTCTTGATATTCTCTCACTCTCCAAAGTGGCTGTTTTCAAAACTCTCCTCTACTCAGGCCACCAATATCAACTCATTCTCCTTCCTTCTCAACAGAGACTCTTTCCTTATACTTCACTGCACAAAATGAGTTCATTTCTCAGTTGCTTCCTCTCTTTACTAATCCCCCATTTCTAATCACCTCAACATCATCCCCCTTCCCTTTTCCTTTGTTCTTCTTTGGGAGGATGAGGTAGCACTTTTATCTGATATCATTCTCTCCACCTGTGCCCTTCATCCTGCCCCTCTCATTTCCTCATCTAGTGTGCTGTTCCAGGTGGTACATGGTAGATTCCCCTTTGATCAATTCTTCTAATTATTTTTCAACCTTTCCTTATCCACTGGCTTTTTCCTTGCCATTGACATTCTCAAATCCACCCCACTCCCCACCAGCTGAGAACACTTTCATTTGATCTTACCATCCCTTCAGGCTAACATCCCATATCTCTTTCCCTTTCCACAATTACCTCCTAGAAAAAGCAATATTCCCTAGGCTTCCCTACTTCTCACTCACTTCTCAATACCTTGTAGATTGACTTCTATTCACACCACTTAAGGGAATCTTTCCAAGGTCACTTATGACCTCTTTACTGATAAATCCATCAACCTTCTCAAAGGTCATTCTTCTTGACTCTTTCTAAATATTCAACATTGTTAAGCTTGAGTTCCCTTATTCCTTGAGTTTTCATGACACTCGTCTCTCTTCTCCTTGTCTGACCAATTTTTCTCAGACTTCTTTGAAAGATTATTATTCATGTCCTGTCCCATATGTTTGAGGTGTATCCAAGAGTTCTGTCCTGAAGCTGGTTCTTTTCCCTCTCTGTACTTTGTCTTCGTGATCTCATCAACGCCTATGTATTTAACCATCATCTCCATGCAGATGAATCCCAAGCATGGCCAGTCCATACCTCTCCCCAAAGCTGTAATCCCACAACTTCAGCTGCCCGTTGGATGTCTCCACCTACATGCCTCAAAATAACAACAAACTCAGCATATTCAAACCCAAACTCCTTCCTTTCTCCCCCAAACTGACCCTTCCTCCTAACCGCTTTAGTTCTGTTGAAGGCATTACCATTCTTCCAGTTACTCAGGTTAGTCACCTAGGAGTTCTTTTCAACCCTTTATTCTCACTCCACATAGCTAAGAAGTTGCCAATTACACCCCCAACAACTCTCTCATCCATCTCCTTTTCTCTACTTATCATAATCATTCTAGTTCATTGAAATAACTTCCTGTCCAATCCTAAGTGGCATCAAGTCAGAAAGACCTGAGTTCAAATCCAGCCTCAGACATTTAGCTTCTGTGTGACCCTGAGCAAATGACAAATTTCTGTTTGCCCCAGTTTTCTCAACTGTCAAATGGGGATAAAAACAGTACCTACTTCCCAAGGTTGTTCTGATGATCAAATAAGATATTTTTAAAGTGCCTAGCACAAGGTCTGGCACTTAACAAGTGTTATATAAATGCTTATTCCCTCCCTCCCATTACTCTTGAAAAAGAATGTATCAGTCATTTGCAGGACAAGTCCATTTGCCATCCCCATGTCTTACCAAACTGAGACACTTCTTCCTGGCTACCATTTTGGCTCCCCTTATTAGAATGTAAACTTTTGGGTGACAGGGACTGCCTCTCAATTTGTCTCTCCAGCACTTGGAACAATCCCTGACATATAGCAAAGAACTTAATAAATTACTTTTCATTCATTCATTCCCCTGTAAATACACATAGGAAGCAACATCTGTACATCATCTTCTCACCTCCCCAACCCACCCACCATCATATATATAAGAGAAATATATTGTCCTCATTTCACTGAGGTCCCATATGGAATACAGTAATCAGTTCTAAATGCCATGCTTTGGAAGAGTTGCTGAGGAGCTGGAGCACATCTATAGCAGCCAGAATGGTGAAATGTATCTGGGAAATATGCCACATGAGGACTGCCTGAAAGGAAGACCAGCCACCTTGGAGAAGGGAATATTTAGAGAGTGAGTAAGAGTTGCCTTCAGATATTTGTAAGGTTGTTACATGGGAGAAGGAGTCGGTTGAATGTTTGGTCTCAGGGATAGAAATTAAAGGGGTATTTATAAAAGAGAAAAGTTTTGGCTCCATTTAATAAACAATTTCCTAATTAAATTAAACAATTAAAACCAGCAATAGTGGACTGGGCTGTTTTCCCCTTATCACTACTGGTGATCCACTGGTCTTGAAGTTAAGAACAGTTGATCTCTTGTTGTAGAGGTGAATCTACAATATTAAGATTCTTCAATTCTCTAAAGTAGCAGTTCTCAAATTCAAATTCACCCATTTACTTTTTTAGATACTACTGAATACCCCATGAAAAGTTTCTGTTTGCTCTAGGTAATATCTATATATATTTGCTGTGTTGAAATTAAAGCATTTTATTATTATAAAAATTACTTTGACCTCATAGAGCATCTGAAAGGGTTCTAGGGACCCATAGGATTCCCCAGCTTACTCTTTGAGGATCTCTGCTTTAAAGTCATCAATTTCCAAATCTAAGATTCTTAATACTTTAATGGATCCATGATTTCTTCAAGAAGGATACCATACCTATCAGTCAAGATAGCAACCTTTGAATAATTTTTCTAAGATTTTATGGTTCTTTAGAAACTGAGACTGTGATTGCTTGTCCAAGGGCGATGTCAATCCTTTAGACTTCATTTCTGTCCAGAATGAGCTCTCCCATTGGACCAACGCCTTTGAATATCCCAAAGGATGAGCAAGTTAGCTGCAGAACTACCCAAACACAGGTGTATATGATCCCTTCAATATCATAAATTTTGGAGTTACATAAACCGTTACATAATAATCATACTTATCAGAGTTGTCACCACTCTTTGACCACAGACTTTTATTTTTTTTATTTTATTTTTTTTAATGTTCTACAATCACTTCCTTAAAATTAAGATTTTATCCCCCCACACCTTCCTCCCACTACCCCCCTCCCTCCCCACAACAGCACGCTATTCTGTGTAAGTTCTACATATACTTTCCTATTGAGTACATTTTCCCTATAGTCATGCTATGTAGCCGCACTAAAACAAATGGAAGAAATCATATATCGAATCAAAACATAATACGCTAACCCCCGCCCCCAAACATGATCTGCTACATTCTGCGAATGAATTCCATAGTTCTTTCTTTGAGTGTGGAAGGCTTTTTGACTTAGAAAACCACCATTGGGGATTTGTTTTTTTAGTAAGTTCTTGCCTTATTATGAAGATCCAAGTCTACCAGAAAAAAACTCTCGCACACTGTGGTCGTTGCTGTGCACAGAGTTCTCCTGGTTCGAGCACAGGCTTTCCTTCTAGAAAGGAAAAAAACTGTGATGTGATGTTTCCTTATCAATAATGGATTTTTTAAACAGAGCTGAGCATTGTAATAGTCCCAAATATCAACATTTACCTTGGAGCTAATAGGACAAAAATAGAACTCAAGAACGTCACTGGGGAGGGAAGGTAGGGTATAAAAGGCAGGGCAACTCAGCACTTGTTCACTCACCACTGAGGCAAGTATGGCTAAGCTCACTCTCCTCACTGGTAAGTGACCATACAGAACTTCATACTTCATATCTCCTGTTCGTCTGACTTTCCTATTAACTTCTCCCTTTAACTTGCTTCCTACTTTATGGTTGAGACTGAAATCTATGAGGTTGTTATATTCAGGGAAAAACAGCCTGAAGGAATCAAGGAAACATCATAGTTCTCACTCCCAAGATGTAAGGGGAGGGGAGTCCTACAATATTAACTTCCTTGACACCCTGCTCCTGTGTGTAGCCTCTTTGTTCCAATACAAGAAGTGCTAGGAACCTAACTCTTTGTCAGATTCAATCTATCTTCCCCAAACTATGCATGTTCCCCACTCTTGCTGGGCACTGATAGGTTGATATGGTTATAGACTAGGTCCTCCAGGTATTCTCCTGACCCATCACCACCAGTAAGATCCTAGACCTTGGTGGAGAAAGACAGTAAATCAAGTAGTGTACTGAGTTTGAAAAATAAAGCTAGGGACTTTTCAAGAAGGAAAAAGTTTTCTCATGGTGTATCCCTGTGAAGAATTGCTCTTTAAGAAGTAACTTGGGCCTTCTGGGAAAGTGTACCCCTACAGGAGCAGTTTCTCCTGGTCTCAGAGAGACCCAGACTCTAATGTGGAGTCACGTTCCAATGTAATGTCAAAATCTTCACCTCAAAATTCTGATCATTTGAATGGGGCAATGCCTTCAAGAGTATTAAGGAATAAGATCCTAAAATTCTTCGCTGTCTGCTTAATCTTTTCAAGATAAGGTTGGAAGATTTTTAAAACTGGTTTGGCTTAGAGTCCTAACATTCACTCTGAAAAGAAAGATTACATATTTGTTTCAATTTACCAAGAAACCACCTTATCTCCCTCTCACCTCTCACATCTATTCCTACTGAAAAAGCGAGAAAAAGTGCCTATAATAAATAAACCTAATCAAGCAAGATACATTTCTCTATTAATCATGTAAAAAAAGCCTCATTCTGGACCCTGAGCCCATCATTTTGAAGAGACCCAGACCTAACACTCTTCAGCACTTTCCAAGACTAAGAGGGATCTGATTTTATTGATCAATAGAACTCATCTAGATCAAATTTGTAGCAAAAGATAAATTCTGTATTGGCTTTTAACAACATTCAATCTCCTTTTTTCCTGATTCCTTGTTCAACCAAAAACTTCCTCATTAAATAACTTTGCCTTCCTGAGTGGACAAGTCCATCAGGGCAAATGTCTATCAGGCATCAATTATGGTGTCAAGGATATATCCCATTATCAGGTAATAAAGTGCCATTGTGACTCATAGATCTACCTCTTGTGAGATTGGTTAAGGTGACCAAATTCTCAAACCCTAGCTATTTAGACAGTCAGTCATTGTACAAGTGTTTATGAAGGGCTTCATGTGTTTTAGCCACTGTGGTAAGAGCTGGAAGTATAAAAGAAATAAAAATACAGCTCCTGCTTTCAAGATGGTTTTCTGGAGGCTTCATGACTTTTCACTGCACTTGTGGGACTCCACCTAGACGTAGTCACTCTGTGAACTGCTGTTTGAATCAGCCGATCAGCCTTTATCATACATGATGATTAACAGGAGATTATACCACTAGGCAATGCCAAATGAGTAATAAAAATGGTAAATATCATGAGAATCCAAAGGAGGGGATGCTAGGGGTTACAGTGTTCACCAAAGTTTCTTAGGGGAAAGTAGACCTGAACTGAGCCTGGAAGGATGGGTGGCCTTTGAACAGAGAGAATTTAGAGGAAGCATTTGAAACAAGAGAGAAAGTATGAACAAAGGTATGAAGGTAGGAAAGTACAAAGTATGTTTGGAGAACAGTTTTACTGCAGAGCAGTGGGAAGAATTTCAATGAACAATTCTGGCAACTAGAGTAAAGGCCACAAAATCAACTTGGTGCAAGCAGCACAAAAGGCAACACCAACCTCTCTGTTACTGATAAGGACTTACGCAGAGTATAGCTTTGGGAGAAGAAAAGAGGTAGTACCTCATCTATTGGCTTCCTATTTTAACTCACCATTTTTGCTAAGTAAATACTAAGATCAGGTGTTTCTATTTGCCAAAGAAGCACAACGACCCTCTAAGTTTTGGCACCTTGGGACAAAGCCTTGGTTTTCTTGCCATAAATAAGGTTCTAGATGAAAAGGATCATAAGAGGTTAGTTGGAAGGGGGAAAGCAGGAAACTATGTCAGACACCAAAAGTGATTTCATCAAATTGTGAGTAATAACAAAAGAAACCATAGTTTTCAGTATTATTGACCAATATTTACTGAAAGTATTTGTAGATTCTGTGCTAGACTGTAGAACATTTGGAGACCCTCATGAACCCCACTTTGAGAACCAGAGGTCTCTGGATATCTTTATCACCAAATCATAACTTGAAGTTATTCCATAGAACATGTGTGTGCACAATGCTTAGAGATCAACGCCATCACACGGTGGAGCATTGAGGGCTCCCTTGATCCCAGGTTAGACCAAGTGAGGCTAAGTAATTGCACATAAAGAAATCATTTGTTAATCTAATGACTATTTTGTCAAAGGCTTGATTGCTAAAATGCAAACATAAGCAAACATAATTTTATTCCGGGCGCGAAACTGCTGAAAGAGCTGTCACATTAGTCCTTTCATGGCACCATCATCACTGTCCTGTGAAGGAATCCCTTCATTCTGTTCCCTTTATAATGCGGTGTTGGGGGGAGATCTGTGGATTTGCTCATTAGCCACATCTGATGCGCCATATTTAGGAGCCTTCCTAATAAAACTTGGTTCAAGGGTATAAAAGTGAGAGACCAACCCCAGCTAGACCAGTGTAGACAGCAGCCATGGAGAAGTCCATCATCCTCACTGGTGAGTGAATGCTCTAAGTGAAACTCAAACCCTGGTGACTTTCTTCCTTTCCATTTCTTTCTGGGTCCTTTGAAAAGAATCATTTTGTATGATAATAGGCTCAGAGATGTAGATCTAGAAAGAGACCTTAGAGTCCATTAAGTTTAATTGTTTGTTTTTACAGAGGAGGAAAGGAAGGCACAGGGAGGTTAAATGATTTGCTGGGGGTCACCCAGTTACTGTCTCTCTGATGGGAGTTGAATCTAGGTCTTCCTGTCTCTAAGTCCATGCCTACCTACACTCCCATTTCTTCTTATTTTAATCTTATTATGCTTTCTTTTTTTCTATTGAACCTTTGAGGCTTTTACTACCTATAGAATATAACCTCCCTGGCCCTCAGTTTCCTCATCTGTAAAAGGGTGGAAAAGAATTAGATAGGATGGCTTGTGAAGTCTCTCCCTTTTCCAGGTCTATGATTCTGATCTCATCCTTCTGGAATAGGGATTCTTAACCTGGGTTCCATGAGCTTTTATTTTAAAAACATTCTGTATTTTAGGATTTAAAATCTTTTAAGCAAAAGTCTAAAAAAATAAAATTAAAGTAAATAAAAAAATAAGAAAAGGCCTATAATTTAGGACTCGAGGCTGCAGATTCCCCACCCTGTAAATATGTTTCACTAGATTTTCCAAGGAGCATAACCCAAGAAGGCTAAGAACCCCTATTCTAGAACGTAAGTTCTCTAAAGGCAGCATCTGTTTCCTTTTTGTCCATGTCCCTAGCATCTAGGACAGTCTTGGAATCAATCAATCATCAAACATTTATTAAGTGCCTACTGTTGTGCTAGACATTGTGCTAGGTGGTTTGTGAAGGCAGTCCAAGGGGTTTGTGCTAGAAATGATTTAATGCTACCTTGAACAGCAAATAATGGTAAAGAGAAATCTGAGTAATACATTAAATTACCCTGGGCCCTCACAACATATTTTTTGTTATTGTTGTTGAAAGGTGTTTCAAGAACAAAAACTGTTGGGAACCAGTGTGCAAACATTGGGAATAAATAGGGATAGAGAGAAAAATAAAAATCTTTGTAGCTGGGTAGCATGATGGATACAGCACTGGACCTGGAGTCAGGAACTCTAACCCCTGAGACACCTAGCCACCATCACACCTACAAAAGTAGGTGCATAATAGATGCTTAGTAAATGTTCATTAATTTTTGTTTTTTTTCTCTAGGTCTTTCCCTGGTGCTGCTTGCCCAGCTGAGTAAGTCATAAGCTTCTGCTTTACTCACCTCCCTCCTCTCTTTTTCTATTATCCTCATAATCCTCTTCATTCTCTCAAACATCCAAGCACAGATCATTTTTTGCACATTGTGCAGCATGAGTTCAGAGAAGGCTAACTTATTTTAGTAGCTGGACCTACTCAGAGCTATCACTCTACTAGTCAAACCTAAAGATCAGGTGGAAATAATTTATCCCTCTAATAGCTACCCTTTGTCTGGTCATCCAAAGCTAATACTCACATATAGCATTACTATACTCCCAGGGAGTCTTGCTCTCTCATATTTTTCTGAAAGAGGATAATAAGAGCCTGTGTCTTATCCCTGACCCCAGACTGAAAGGCTGAAGGGATTCTAATTTATAAGAAGTCTCTGGTCTGGGACCTTTACCCTACTGAAATAGAATGCTGCTTATTTTATCCTTTTTATTGTCCTTGTTTCACCATCCCTTCTATTTCAGTCCTCCTTTTATAGCTCCTCAGGATTTCCTGTTGTGGGGAATCACTCCAGGCCCCGCAATGTCTTAATTAAGATCAGAAAGTTTCATCGTTGAGTTTGGCCAAAGTCTAATTAACATTTTGGTCATTATACCTCTCAAAATTCATCTACTAAGTCACAGACCATTTGTGATCTACATCTGTAGAGGGACTGTTCATACCTGTGAAATTTTAGCCCTTGAAAGTATTGAATCAGTATTAAAAAGGCTCTCATTTAACATCGACAAAATGCTTTCCTCACAATATGTAGTAAAAGTAATGGCATCTCCATTTTACAGATGAGAAAACAGAGGGTGGGGTAAGTATGTTGCCCAAGGTCACACAGCTGGTAAATGTCTGAAGAGGGATTTGATGCCAGATTGTTTACCAGATACTTTGACTCTAATGCCAGTGATTTTTCCTCTTTTCATATTGCTTTCAGCAAGATTGACATTAAAAACTTTGTCTGGACATCAGAGGAGTTTGCCTAGGGCAAGCTAAGAGAAGGTGAGCCTAGTCAGTATGAAGTGGGCCAGTGGACATTTTTTTAAGCTGGCTGCAAAGAAGGCAGGTACAGATCTTTGAACTCATCTGTAATATTACTGACATGTCCACCCTCAAAGACTAGATATAAAGAGGTCGACTTGCCCAAAACCTTACTGGAAATTTGTGATGGAGCTTTCTGAAGAAAACAGACTTTTTCAATTAATTTATTAAGAGGCCTTCTGGCACTGAGTTAAGTGATGAAGATACAAAGACCAAAATGACACACTTCCTGCAAGGATCTCATGTTGTACTTAGGGATCACAGAGAAGTAACAAGGAAATATAAGCAAAGAAACAAAAAATGGTTTTGGAAAGGTAGAGAACGCTAACACAGAGAGATTCTGGAAGGCCCTTAAGGTCACCTGGAGAGGACTCGGAGTTTAAGAAGCAACGATGAGTAAAAAGAGATGCCTAGGGATCTGAAGGGAAGGTGTAATGTGGGCATCCTCCATCACCTGCTGGAGACACTGTAAAGGGGATGCCTCTCAAGGGAATAGTGAAACTAGATGAACTTGGGTCTCTTGTAACTCAGAAATTCGGTGATTTCGTTTGTTGAATTTAAAAAAGGAGGTGAACCCCAGGAAATCCAGTAGATGAATCTGAATGAAAGGCAATCACAAGTGTGGGAGGAGGAGCAGTGATAGTGAACCTGCAAAGAGCTATATTGTAAAGGATTTTATATGCCAAATAGATGAGGTCATCTTTTACCCTAGAGATAATAGGAAAGTGAAGACAAGAGAAAGTCACAGTCGTTGCTTTGGGTGGATGGGTAACCATCTTTGGGTGAGGAGAACTTTCAGAGCTCTGACAGTTGCTTTCTTGATACTCTCAGGTTCTGGCTACAAGCTTGTATGCTACTTTACCAACTGGTCCCAGTATCGGCCAGAGCCAGCCAAGTACTTCCCCAAGAATGTGGATCCATGCTTGTGCACGCACCTGGTGTATGCCTTCGCCACCATGAATGAGAACAAGATCGCTCCCTACGAGTGGAATGACATCGATGTCTTGTACCCACAATTCCGAGCCCTGAAACAACAGTCAGTAACAATGGGCGTAGAGAGGATTGGAAGGGCAGGGGGTAGGGTGGGATGCCTGACTTAGGAGCCCAAATCATTGCCAAAAATCACATTATGAGACTCTCAGACTGCCAATCAGTCATTTAGCACTGATTAAGTGCCTACTGTGTGTCAGGTACAGTGCTAAGATCTGGGGATACAAAGAGAGGAGAAAGACAAGCCCTGTTCTCAAGAAGCTCATGGTCTAATGGGAGAGACAACGGGCAAACACTCATGTACAGGCAAAGTATATGTGGGATAAACTGACAATAAGCAACAGAGGGAAGGCACTATCATTAAGTGGAACTGAGAAAGGCTTCCTGCAGAAGGGGAGATGTTGGCTGACATCTGAGGGAAGTTATTGAAGCTGGGAGACAGAGAAGAGTTCTAGGCATGGGGATACTCAGTGAAAATGCCTGGGATCAGGAGATGATTGCCATGTGTGAGGAACAGCAAAGAGGCTAGTGTTACTTCACCACAAAAGTTGTAGAGGTGAGTAAGTGTAAGATGACTGGAAAAATGAAAAATAAAAAGAAATTAAGTTGTAGAGGGCTTTAAACCAAATGGAAAATTTTATATTTGATCCTGGAGGTAATGGTTAGCTACTGGGGCAGCTAGATGGCACAGTGGATAGAGCACCAAGACCTGAGTTCAAATGTGGCATCAGATGCTTCTTACCTCTGTGACCCTGGGCAAGTTACTCATACCTGTTTGCTTCAGTTTCCTCATCTGTAAAATGATCTGGAGAAGGGAATTCCAAATGATTCCAGTATATTTTCCAAGAAAACTTCAAATGGAGTCACAAAAAGTTGGATATGACTGAAATAGCTAAACAGCAATAACACAGAGTTTATTGAATGGGATGGGTGTGTTCATCCTTCGTTGACGAAGAAGACCATGCCATCAGAGAAATAATGATGTGACTTGCACTTGACTTTGTTTTTTGAGTGAGGGAGGGCTGTGCAGGTCACTAGCCTCACTTCTCCTCCAGAGCCATCTGAAATGAGTGGAGATGACCCAGGATGAGGCAAGTGGGGTTAAGTGACTTGCCCAAGGTCACAGAGCTAGTGAGTGTCAAGTGTCTGAGATGAGATTTTAACTCAGGTCCTCCTGACTCCTGCACTGGTGCTCTATCCACTGCACCACCTAGCTGCCTTTGAATGGAGTGGGTGGGGTGAGGGGAGAGGGTGACAGACTTAGGTCTCCTCTTTAAGGAGATACATTTTAAAACAGAACGGAGGATGAATTGGAGTGAGCAGAGACTTGAGGCAGGGAAACCAACTAGCAGCCTGTTTTACCAGTCCAGATGTGAGGTGACAAAAACCTGTACCAGGGTGCTACCAGCGTCAGACAAGAGAAGGGAAGGTATACGAAAGCTGTGGAAAATCAACAGGATTTGGCAACTGACTGAATATGAGAGTGTGTGCGTGAGGTGTATTTGTGTGTGCGTGTGTGTGTGTGTGTGTGTGTGTGACAGAGAGAGAAAAACGGAGAGGGACAAAGATAGACAGAGACAGAAAGAAAGAGATAGGTAGAAGGAGAGAGGGAGGAAGGGAGGAAGAGAGAGAGAGAGGGGGGGGGGAGGGAGAGGGAGAGGGAGATTGAGAGAGAGATTGAGGAGCCTAAGATGATTGCCAGGTTGCAAGCTTGGCTGACTAGGAGGATGGCAGTACACTCCACAGTAACAAGGCAGTTAGGAAAGGAGGAAGGTTTGAGGGCAATTCCATCTTGGACATGATGAGTTTAAGATATCGCATCCAGTTTGAAGGTGGAGATATTACATTTCCCATAGAGAACTGTCAGAC
The DNA here is from genome assembly GCA_023548195.1 of Bettongia penicillata ogilbyi. Classification (NCBI taxonomy): domain Eukaryota; kingdom Metazoa; phylum Chordata; class Mammalia; order Diprotodontia; family Potoroidae; genus Bettongia; species Bettongia penicillata. Next base: position 1,338,267 of record JAJHZJ010000756.1, read on the forward strand.
TAAAAGTCCCCAGAGAAGTTAGGGTTGGACAAATAAATCTGAGAAGCTTCTGTGTAGGGATGATGATTGAATCTAAGGGAGCTGATGGTATACAGGGAGAAGAGAAGGCCCAGGACAGAACCTTGGGGGACACTTACGGTTAATCAGGGTAAACAATAAGAAGATCCACAAAGGAGACTAGGAAAGAACTGTCAGACAGGTGGAAGGAAAACCAGGAGACAGCAATGTCACAAAAATGTGGAGAGCAAAGCTCTCTGGGAGAAAAGGGTGATGGATAGTGTCAAAGGCTGCAGAGTGGTCCAGAAGGATGAAGACTGAGAAAAACCCATTATATGTGATGAGAAAGAGATCATCAAGCAACGTTGGAGGGACTTCCAGGTGCGGGATCATTCAAGGACGATTTTCCCCTTGAAGACTAGAGCAGATACTCTGACTAATATGTCACAGGGAGGATAATGGGAAGCATGATATTTTTATCTAGGGAGCTGTGATTTGGCCAAGCTGTCATTGGCTGTTGCACCTTTTCTGGGCAGTCAGGGGGGAGATGAGGAGGGGAGGTCATGATTCTGCCTCTGTGATACTTCTTTTAAATATGCTGATCTGTTTCTCCCTACAGGAATAAAGATCTTGTCAATCTACTTGCCATTGGAGGCTGGAACTTTGGCACACAGAAGTAAGAGCTTTTCCAAGCCTTAGAAAGGAGGAGGGATGATGTATAGGGCAAAGGGGAGAAGTGGAATAGGATTACTCAGTCGGGGAGAAGGTGGGGAAGCTCACAGTGCTCAAGCAGTGATTGGTAATGGGAACAAGATAAAAATGGATGGAGAAAATGACATCTTCAGGGAGGAGTCATACTGGCTGTGGGTTAGGGTAGCAGTTCTCAAACTTTTTGTTCTCCAAAAAAAGACTGCTTAAAACTCCCCCTTCCTACCTCCCCTTTTCTCCTCCTCTTTATTTCTTCCTTCCTTTTCTTTCTCCTTCCCTTTCCTCTTCCTCTTCCCCTCGCTCCCTTTATTATACACAAGGCACTATGCTAGGTGCTGGGAAAAAAAAAACTACCCAGTCTCTGTGTGGCAGAGCTTACAAAGCTACAAGAGTGTGAATCTAAACATGAGGACAAGACCAACTGGACTGCCAGGAGGCAATCGGGACGGTAGTGGAATCAGAGCTCTAGCACTGAAGGCGCCTCATCTGGTGCAGCTCCTTCACTTCCAGATGAGGCATTGTAATAAAATGATTTGTCTAAGATGGCACAGGCAGTGATTTTCAGAGCTGAGGGGCAGTGTGAGATAGTGGAAGACCTGGCTGGGGATATGTCTGCCTCTGACACATGGGACCATGGTCACCCTTACCCTCTCAGGGTACTAAGCAGCTCCAAAACCCCATTAGCTGCAAAAGAAGGTACCAAATTGCATTGGTAGGAGTGTCCTCCTCTGGGACTTCTCAACATCAGTGAAATCAGATGTCCAGTGTCTCTGTTTGGTCTACTCAGTCTCTGACTCCAGGGTCTGGGCTCTACTGTCCAGGACTGTTTCCCTTACTAGAGCATACATCCTTTGCCTTCAACATTTTGAACTGTAGAGATGGTGAAAGTGAACCAGCCTTGTAGATAAGCAGGCACCTTCAACGGTAGTTTAAACCAGACCAGGGTTGAGGACATTCTCTTCTATTGCCATAGCTGAACAAATCTCCTTGTTAACCCTTAACTGGGCAAACCTATTTGCTAACCCTTGGGGGCAGCTTGCTTATGTCCCCCTCTAAGCATTGTGCCTGGAACGTCCTCTGCTCCACCTATGAGCTGAGAGGACCTGGGTTCCCCTCAGAACCTCCTACATTTGGTAAGGTTAACTACCAGGCTAAAAACAGATCAATGAGAACAACCATAATATTGGCTGAGCTTAGCATGGTTGGAAAGATTACTGTGCAGGGGGAAAGGCGATGGTCTTAAAGTTGGAGAACCCAGTTCAAATTCCAGTCCTTGTGATTGGACAAGTGACTTAGGCTCTGAGAGTTTTTACCCATTAAAATGAATGGAGTTGGAATAGAGGGTGGTGGGGGCAAATCAGCCATACATAAGGATTCCTATAGGCTGTATATTGATGTAGAAAACCACATATTAACATTATTTATGTTCTGTTGTATTTTTCTTTATTTTGTTAACTATTTCCCAGTTAGTGTTATGGAATGCAGTAAGCTGTGTTTGACAGGCCTGGACCAGAAGGTTCTTTTAGCTTTAGTATAAAAAAATCCAGTATATAAAAATCCAATTGAGAACTGTGTGCAAAGACAGTTGATGTTGAAGATGACTGTGAGGAGGATGCCTGAGCATCTGGATGCTGCTACTCCCATGATAGCTAACATTTCTAATACAGACAATTCTCTTAGATTCACCACCATGGTGGCCTCTGCTGCCAACCGCAAAACCTTCATCTGTTCAGTCATTGATTTCCTTCGGCTCCACGGGTTTGATGGGATTGACTTGGACATTGAATATCCTGGCTCCAGAAGTAGCCCTGCTGAGGACAAACATCGTTTCACCATCCTGATTAAGGTGGGGATGCAACTTGGGAATCCAGGTATCCCTCAGAGGAGCTGATGGAGCCCTATGCCCCATGTTCCCCCGGGCATAAAACTGGGTGCTGGGTCAGGTGAAGAGTGGGGATGAAGACAGCCTCTCAGCAGCCCTTCTCCTCTCTCTCTAGGAAATGTTAGAGCTTTTTGAACAAGAGGCCAAAGAAACAGGCCTCCCCAGGCTGCTCATAACAGCAGCTGTGGCTGCTGGGAAAGCCACCATCGATGCAGGATATGAGATTGCAGAGATTGGAAAGTGAGTATGGTGGGTCTTCTGGGATGGCAAATCTTAGAAAAGTGGTTTCCAAACTTTTGGAGGAGTGGCAGATAGACTCCCAATTGTGTCTAGGAGTGGAGGACTGTGTGCCTTCAAGTTATTCCCCTGAAGGGGGCAGGACGAAGAAGCTCTGGAGATGGCTGGTGGTTCCTTTCAATGTCTCTTGTGTTTGATTGGGCTCTGGAAAGAAAATAAGCTGGCTGCAAGACTTGGGGGATAGTAGTTCTTTAAAATTAAAAAGAAAACTTCAATTAAAAAGCATTAATTTTCTCATCTCCCAAAACCCTTATAACACACATGCATAATTTAGTAAAACAAATTCCCATATTGACCATGTCCAAAAACGTCCATCTCATTCACCTGTATCTCTCATTTCTCTGCCAAGAGATGGGTAGCAGGTCTCATTATCCATCTTCTAGAACTGGCCACTGAGCTGATCAGTATTCCATGCTCTTTCAAAGTTGTCTCTTTTCACAATGTCATAGAAGTTCTTAAAAACATCTCTGATATACTCTTTGGGAATGACTTGTCTTAAGAGTTTTGCCATTGGCATAGTGTTGGCCAAGCCCATAATCTCTGGTTTCTGTGGTTCTCAGGGAGTTTGCTTCTAGATACTAGTCTTAAAAAACTTGCAAGACAGACATCTCATTGCTGTGGAATATTCTTGTCAGTGTTTAAGAAAAGGCAGAGGCAACCTCACTTTCATTGCATCGTAGCCTCCCAATCATATTTCCCAACAGATATGGGCTGCATATTCTCACACCTCCTTCCTTATCTATCCTTCTGGGGACCACGGAGCAGAAACCTCTGCCTAGAAGCCTACAGAGAGAGAGGATATTTGGTGGGTGGAGCAAAAAAGGTTCATCCTCTGCTAAAGACCAAATTTTAAAGCCCTATGCAGTTAGGACCCCATTTATCTTTCCAGTGACTTTGGACATCATTCTCCCTCCCCACCTCTGTGATCCAGCCAAACTGACCTTCTCTCTGTTCCTTATGCACATACTTCCTTGCTGGCCATCCCCCATGCCTGGAATGCATTATATCCTAGACATTCACTCCATATGGTCCCTTTCTCCCTCTGAGATAGCTCAGGTACCATCTTTTGCACAAAACATTTTCTTAATTGACACAACGGCTGGCACCCTCCCTCTCTAACTACCTCTCTATTTAGCTGCTTTATATGGTGCATGTATGCATGCATTTATTAACTATATATGTATATACACATATATGTGAGTATATATTATATATACTGATTATATTTCTATGTGTGCATGTTGTCTCCACCATTAGGATGTGAGTTTATTGGGAAGAGGGATTTTTTTTCACTCTTTGTACTTGGACCCTGTCCTCCTAGAACTGTGTCTGGCACATAATAGTGCCTGGATCTTAATAAATACTTATTGACTGATTAAGTACATCCTTCATCTTCTGGAAGTGACCTCCAGTCCTTAAAGGTCATGCCAGTAGTTTCCATATCCTTATGGGGCCTTTGCCAGTTTGAAAGACTTTGACTTTGGCCCTGGTGATTATTAGCATTTTGAGAGCGGGGGATGTTTTTGCCTTTTTTTGTATCCCTATTGCTTAGCATCGCATGTTATAGGTACTTAAGAAATTCTTATTGACTTGGTGATGGTATTTATGTTGTCTGAGGTCAGCCTTAGATAAGCCATGTTAGGAAAGGATCATGGCCTCTCACCAATTGGTTGACTTCCAAGAGATGGATGTTTTGGCCCTAACCACTCATTAAATCTGCTACTCTAAGGATTCCCTCCTAAGTTTTTCATAAAGTATACAAATTTCCTGGGCTTCCTATTTGATAAATGCATCTCATTTCAGGCTCCTGGATTTCATCAGTGTGATGACCTATGACTTCCATGGTGGCTGGGACACGTGTACAGGACATAACAGCCCCCTGCATGTGGGATCCAAGGACCAAGGAGATAACCGCTATTTCAACTGTGTAAGAAAGCAGTCTGAGGGGCAGCACACCACTGTAAGCAGAATACTGGCCTTGAAGTCAAGAAGGCCTTGGTTCAAATCCTGTCTTTGACACGTTAGCTATGTCACTTAACCAATTATCTCTTCAGACAACTTTATAAAACACTGAGTTATGGAGAGTTGCTGATGTGAGATCTGAAACTTCCTAAGAGTTCCTTCTACCAATAAAAACATAGGTTTGTATCCCTCTGCTCCCAAAATGGGCCACTAGTCACATGGGAGTTCTGCAGGTTTGAAGGCCTTTGTACTTGGGGTCAGTCAATTAGACCTGCCATTTTTCCAATAGGAAATGACATTTTGTTTTGTCTTCTGTAGGAATATGCCATGAAGTATTGGGAAGACAATGGGGTTCCAGCTGAGAAACTCATCATGGGGTTCCCTACTTATGGACGAACTTTCCGGCTCACCACTTCTGACACCTCTGTCTGTGCCCCTGTCTCTGGGCCAGGCTCAGCTGGTCCTTACACACGTGAGGCTGGCTTCTGGGCTTATTATGAGGTAGTGCATTTAAATTACTCATGCTTGTAAATGGGTTAAAAAAAAATTCCCATTCTCAAATATATCTCTACCACCTAACTCACTCCATGACATTCTTTCCTTGGGTTTGATATGCAATTTTGAGCGATAGAAAGCCTGGAGAAGAGAAGGACCAGATTTTCAATTATATTCACATGGAGCTTAAAGTTTTCCTTCTGGATGTTTCGAGATGTGATCCCATATTGGGGATAGTGCATTTATCCACAGTCGTGTAAATATGAAGAGGGTTTCTCTCAGAAGGCTTACGACAATCTAATCTTTTGGTAAGGGAAATGGGTTGAGCCTTACTTGCCTGTAGCCTAGTTTCTATCAGGTTTTAAACCTATTTTGTGACCAGTTTGTGACTTGAAGCTATGGCATAAACTCATTTTTTTTCAGAGACATGTAAGTGGTCTAGTGGATAGAGCTTCAGACTTGAGTCAGGGAGACCTGAATTCAAATCCTTCATCAGACACTTAGTACTTCTGTGACCCCTCTAAGACTTAGTTTCCTCTTCTGTAAGATGGGGATGATAATAATTGCACCCACCTTATAGGGGTGACATGAAGAACTAAATAGGGTTATCTATGTAAAGTACTTTCCAACATGTAAATCACTTTGTAAGTGGAGACTTATTAATCCAACAAATATTTATTAAGTATCTATTGTAGGCAAGCCATGTGCTGGGGTCAAAGAACACCATGGCTAGTTCTTTCTCTCTCTCTCCCTTTCTGTTTCTCTGTCTTTCTCCCTTTCTATTTCTTTCTTTCTCTCTGATGAAAAGAGATGGGGATAAGATCTAATGCACAAGTAGAGGTGTCAGTCGTGGGAAGGGTCCTTTCATACTCTAAAGCTAGCACAGAAGGGGAGAAGCGGAACATATATAAGGAAATTTGGGGCACAAGGGAGAATAGCTGCCTGGGATCATTACAGTTTTAAAATGTGTATTATTTGACCCACCCCATGTCTTAACATTTATTAAGCATATTATGTGCCAGGTCCTGTGCTAGGCACTGTGGATAGTCCCTGATATCAAGAAACCCCATTTTACTGGGGGAAAACAATGTGTGCATAAATACAGTCAAAATATAAAATAATTAGTGGAAGTTAAAAAAAATTAAGTTTTGGTGGGGAAGGATATTAGCTGCTGTGGGGATCAGAGACAGCTTTATCTTGAGCTGGAGCTCAGCCTTGAAAGAAATCCGGGCTCTAAGAGGTCAGAAGGTTCATTATTGTCATCTACTTACTCTTCTTTTCCCATCATGCTTTACTGATTGGCCACCTCAAATGACCCTCATTTCCCCTCCAGATCTGCACATTTTTAAAAGATGCAACAACTGTCTGGATCGATGACCAAAAAGTCCCCTATGCCTACCGAGGCAATGAATGGATTGGCTTCGATAATGTGAAGAGCTATGAGTACAAGGTAAGAATTGTAAGGCAAAGATGGATTCCTGCTTCCAAACCCCAGGGAAACAGGGTCTTTTCCAACACCGCCCATCTTCCTCCCAATACCCTAGTGAGCACCTCCTGACATTTGGGGCCTTCAGGAAGTTAATATGTAGGGAAAGCAGGAACATACTAAGGCCATAACATATCTCTTCAAGTGAAGCACAGGAGTAATATTTCAGTTCAATGTAATGAAATTCAATAGAAATTCATCAAAACATGGAAGACACCAAGTGTATAAAGACAAAAAATTGAAATCTTTCTTGCCCTCATAAAGCTCATATTCTTATGTCCTAAAAACTGGCCTTATCTGAATTCCTGCTCAATACAGCTCTGTGTGGGGAAAAGTTGGCCTCATACATCTGGTTTCCTTTATCAATCATAGAATTGTAGTCAGAAAGAGAAATTGTCTTCAGGAACTGTAGCTGAGAAGGCTGTGTGGGATCAACCTCAGCTATGTGTCAGTTGACAAAATTTACTTGAACTTACTAGGGAAATTCTCACTAAGAGAATCTAGAATTCCTTAGATTAAGTCATTGGAGTGCATAGTACAGAAAATATAGACTCTGTCCCATCTAAGGGTCTTCTCTCCCCAACTCTCTCCACTCACACCAGAACTTGCCTGAGTTTTTGATGAGAGTACTTCAACTGAGAGAAAGAACCCTAGGGACTAACTGCTAAGGTTTTTTCTTCTCCTTTCTCCACAGGTGGATTTTGTCAAGCAAAACAGATTTGGAGGTGCTATGGTTTGGGCCATTGACCTTGATGATTTCTCAGGAACTTTCTGCAATGAGGGCAAATATCCACTCATAAGTAAACTACGGTCTCTCCTGGGGCTGTCAGCAGGTAACTCAATGCTGGGTAACCCCGCCCCAAGAGCCAGGGCAGGTTTGGGAATATTAGGGGTATACTGGGGCAGCAGCCAGAAGAGACAAGTGTGCTAAGGACATCTCCTTAGAAATTAACTCAGGCAGTGCTAAATTCACCAAGCAAAAAGAGCCAGAGTAAAAGGAAGCTACTGGGACCGTGAGCATTTCTTCCCTAGAAAGACTGTGGCTTGAACTCAGTTCTGAAGGTAGCTATAATCTAAGAACATGGGTCTAGAGCCAGAAGGGACATCTATTCCAGTCACTTCATTTTACAGTCTAAGGAGCTCAAGTACAGGGCGATTGAGATTTGCCCAAAGTTACACAGGGAGTGAGGGGCAGCATTGGGATTCATACCCAGGGCTTCTTGACTCCAAATCCTGTCTCCTCTTCACTGTTCCCTCCTTGTCAGAGGTGCCTGATTCATGGACCCACAAATAAAAGGGTTTATTAGTTTATCTCTACAGATTTGGAGCTGGGGAGCAGAGAAACTACCTCCTCCATACAGAAGAAAGTGAAATCAAGAGACTTCAGAGGATAGTGCAGTTTAAAGCTATTCTACATTCCTGGGACCACTATGCCCCAGGAGCAGGGGTATTGAAAGACTAATGTAATAGCTACCATGCACTATTTGTCACCTGATATTTTACAAAGTGTTTTTTCTCACATCAAATCTTTGAGAGGAGAACAAGTATTACCCTTTTATGAGTAAAGAAAAGATCTCATAGATGACATGAACTGTCCAAGGTCATGTGGACAGGTGTCAGAATCACAACTCAAGACTCCTTGTGATTTCAAACCCAGTATTTTCTCCTTTACACCACAGAACCAGGGCACTGGGAATAGGTACGATTTTATCAATTTTGTCCCAGCACTCAGAAGTTGGTTGCATTCCTGGAGGTGGGGGCATGTAATGTGTTATTTCCACTAATCTTTTGGGTAGGGCACTCACCACTATACTATTGAAAGCTGGTGTTCAGAAAGGACCTTGTGTGTGGTCCATGATGGGGAATGTGACTGCTGTGTTGCCAGAATGATTTTCTGAGGGTTATCAGTTAGGAGCCTGGACCATTCAAGAGGGGATCTCTTTCTAGGAGTACCTTAGTGAGAATGAAGGGGAAAGCTGGCCACAAGCAATGTGAATTTTCAGACTATTTGCAGACACTTTTCATGTAATTATTTATTTTCTATAAACATGGAAAGTCCCTTTCTCTTTCCCCCCTCCACCATCCAGCTCTTTTTAATGTTTTCCTAGATGCTTCTTTACCCCAGTGGTATTGCCATCCCTGGGATACACCCAGTGGGACTCCCCTTAGGTACTCTTGCTAACTATAGACAGGATCTTGAGGGAAAGCGTTATCAGATACCCTCCTTAACTACATCTGAACCTAGGTTTTTGTGGCAGTTTCCATTTGGTGTTTGCTAGCTCAGGCACATTCTTTCCAGGCTCAGCTAGAGTCTGCATCTCAGAGTTAATCTGCCAGGGATTTGGATCCTGAAATGGATGGCCAGGATGAGGTTCTGTTGGTTTTTTAATCTGTTTGCTAATGAAAGTACCCCTCCAGGTGTGATTAATCTCAATTGCTTCTTGTCCTCTTGTAGAGTGTACCGCAGCCAGTAAAACCCTGCACGACCTGTTCCCAACCCCTAGAAGTCCAAGCTTCTGCTCTGACACTGGAGGAGAGTCAGAGGGTGATGGAGACAATGGTGGAGGAACTGGAGGAGATGGTAGCTTCTGTGCTGGTAAAGTCAATGGCTTCTACGTTGATCCTGAAGATCACAATAAGTTCTACCAGTGCGTGGGAGGCAACACCTTTCATTTCCAGTGTGCCCAGGGCCTGATCTTTAAAGAGAGCTGCATGTGCTGTGACCGGCCTTAAAACAAAGAGTAACACTTTGTTGAAAAGCATTCTGGTTCTGCCCCACCGCACCCCCAAACCCCACTCAATGGTGAGCTCTTGAAGGCAGACGTGTTTCATTGATCCTTGAATTTCCCTCACAGTCTAGTACAGTGGCTGGTACATAATAGGCACCCCATAAATATTCTCCCAAACACCCATGTATTTGTGATCTAATCAGTCTGGGAGCTTAATCCATCCACGGATGACTGCCTTGTGTCAATGAGCATCCCGTCTTTCCAGGATCACCACAAGGGCCCATCCTCATCCATGCCCAGGCTTTTTCCCTAACATCATGAGGGTACCAATGGGATAAACATCAGTGGAATATTTTAATAAACAGACTACTCAATACATATGCCTAGCACCATTATCTAAATAGCAACTTACTCCCTAGAGCAGGGAAACTTTTTAAAGGTGTTAGTTCAGCCTCTCCAGTGCCCATATTACAAGGACTTAATTATGGTTATAATAGCTAGGAAAAAAAATTGGTGCAGAGACTGGTATTTTATGTTGAATGAAGATCTGAATAAATTGAGCACAGCATGGTGGTTTGCTCAATTTTTACTTCATGGACCCCTAATGCCATCCTGAAGAATTCTTTTATAAAAGTTAACTGCAAAATGAGAACCCTCGGGACCTGCCCTGGGGAAAAGAGTTGAGAAAACTCACCCAGATCAAACTGGGCTCTCAGAGCATAGACTATTATTGTAGAGGGTATTACATTTACATTTGTTGTAGAGATTAGTCTAAATTGTAAATTAGGGGCTGAATGTCTACTGCATACCACTCTATTATGAAAACACACACATGTGCACACATCAAGTACATGCACATACACACAAGCAAACGAAAAGGGAAATATTCTTCTTTCAATGAGAATAATGTAAAGGTCATTTCTAGCCAAAGTCATAGTATTCATAAGGTCATTGGTCAACAGAGACCAAAATACAGTGGGCTTGTGTGAGAAGGGGGGAAGGGTCATAGGGTGGTGCTTAATTATCTTGATGAATATATCTAGACCAGCTTCTCAGTTTTACAGGTGAGGAAAGTAAGGTCCAGAGAAAGTGACTTGTCCAAGGTCAACAGGTAATCAGCAGCAGAGATGGGATTTGAATAAGATTCTCTTACCTCCTCCCTAGCTATCTTATCACTAGACCACAGTAAACTCTCTATGCCATGGGGGTTTGGTAAAGAGTTTGGCAATGTCCACTTGTCCAAGGAGACATTCTCCATAATTCTGGTAGCCAAAAATCTCCAACAGCTTTGTTCATCTTGATTTGGTTGACTGCCCCAAATGTGGCTTTGGAGAGCTCCTGGACACCTGCTGGAATGAATTCTGAGGTGTCCTCAGGGTTCTTGTCATGAAGTGCTCAGCAGCATTGGGGTGTAGCCTTCAGACTGGGACTAGAAGACCCTTGGAGGGAGGAGATTGCTTGGTTTGGGCTCATGAGCTGCTATTGTAGAGTCTAAAAAACCCAGTTCCATGCTACAGGGACCTTCAAACTGCTTCGGAGAGCACAGCTCTGACAGGTTGGCCACATTGTTTGAATGCATAATGTATACTTGTCAAGAAGACTATTTTATGGAGAACTCACACGGGGCAAGCATTCACATGATGGTCAGAAGAAGCAATACAAGGACACTCTCAAGGTCTCTCTTAAGAACTTTGGAACTGAACTGGCACAGGACTCCTCAATGTGGCATGCCCATATCAGGGAAGGAGCTGTGCTCTATGAGCAAAGCAGAATTGAAATAGCTCAAAAGAAATGCAGGAAATTTAGAGAATCCACCCCAAATGTTCACGTGGACTATTTGTGCCCAATCTGTGGTAGAGCATTCTCAGCTCATATTGGTCTGATTGATAACAGTGGGACACACTGAAACCTGACTCTAGCACAATGATGTCATTTTGGTCCTCTGAGAATGAAGGACAGCAACCACAGTGACCCAGAGTGACTTAAAATCCTTGAGGAGTCCTAACAAAACCAGTAAAATTTCACCCCTGAAAAAGGGTCCCCTGCACCTAGAGGGGGCCTGGGCCTAGGTAAGACTTGCTTTGTGCTTTCCAGGCATACTGAGACACTGGCCCCACCTTCCAGGCATTAGGGAGAGTCAAAAAAGATGGTAACAAAATGGCATGGGTGGAACTACTGTGGTAAAGTACGGAGGGTGCTGTTTTTGAAACAGAGAACCTGGATTCAAATCCGAGTTTTGTTTCTTCCTGCCTGGGTGACATTGAGCAAGTCATTTAACCTCATATTTCTCATCTGTAAAATGAGAGGGTTGGGCTAATGACCTTTATGGCCCCTTCCAGATCTAAATCTAGGATCCTGTTGACCTCACTGGGGTGGGGAGCTGAGGGTGGCTGTTTGTTTGTGCTCCCTCCAATAAAACCATCATAGGGGTCTCACAGCAGGGATCACTAGGCCCATATACAACAAACGGACACATGAAGACAGTACACTCTTGAGTTTTTAAAGAGTATTATTTTCGAACTTAGAATGAACCACTCCCCGCCTAGGGTTCAACCCTGGCAGACAAGAGGGTAACAGGGATACCTTGACTAAGTTGGGTCAGGGGAATGAACAAGATGTCAGAAAGATCTCTCAGCTATAATACAGGCTTAGGTAGGCCACTCGGTTCCGATGTATCCTGAATTCTTTGTCTGTTATCAGCTGTAATTGAAAATGATGTTAGTGAGTATCACATATTCAAAGTAACATTTCCCCCCACCCAGTGGTCCAAGGAGACTATGTTCTCTGTCTCTAGTTCTTAGTTACCTTGCTTGTATCTGTTCCTGGGGAATAGCTAATTATTCAAATGAAAAATTACAAACATAACTTTACAATTAAATGGTCAACAATAATATTTCCTTCACTCTGAATTCCTTCAACACTTATGGATAGAGACTACACAAATATACAAATATTTATATGTTGTCTTACAATTATTTTCTAAATACCTGATATTTGTACTCAGGTCATGAATTCAAAGACTGTGTGTGTGTGTGTATGTGTGTGTGTGTATGTGTGTATGTATTTGGAAATCATCTCACTCACTTGACATATTCTTCCAGCAACTGGACTCTAAACTCCTTGAGAAGGCAGGCAAGTAGCTACCATAACTTAGCATGGAGACACAGTTAAAAAGTCTATTAAATGAATAGTCGTACCTCAGTTTTTAGGGTCCTTTTCTTTAGGACCGGCACTTGAGCCCAATCTGGAGACCCAAATTTCATTGGTCAAGTGACTTTCTGGGAAATCATGGTTTCTGGATTGTAGGTTCCAGGGCTAGGGAGGCAAATTCATACCATGTCTAATGTTTTTGTTACCACCTATGTGAACCCATGTATTACCGAAAAACTCCCAGGACTCTGACAGCTGGGAAAAGCTTGACTGATTAATTTCCTGTTTGGGTGAGAAGGAATCAGGAGATGTTTCACTGAATGTTAGGATTTAAGATGCTCTACCTTGTCTTTCCCTAGTACCAGAGTCCCCAGAATAAAACATTTCTCTATTTTATACCAAGAGGTGGCTGGGGAGCCACAAGATTGCAAATTTCATGGCTACTGGCAAATATCCAAGATGAAGTTGGGCAGTTCTGCCTGAAAATCTACCATGATGCAATAGGGGTTCTTAATCTGAGGTCACTAAACTTAAAAAAATTAAATAACTAATAATTGTTTTTCTTATAACCCTATGTATTTTATTTTATACATTTAAAAACATTATTTTAAAAAGGGATCTAGAGACTTCAACCAGATTGGCAAAGGGACAAAGGGACACAAAAAAGTTTAAGGACTGTTGGGTTTGGAAGTCCACTAATCATTAGCAATAGTTTGAATTCCTTGAGGAATAGGTCTTAGGAATATCCAAGATAACTCTCTCCCATAGAACTATGGATGAAATCGTTTTTCATCTCTCATTCCTTGTTAGGCATGTGTGGCTATTCTAGGGAAGACAATATTTCATATTTTCTCTGGGAATGGCATTAAATATAGGATAAATGGTTAACTCTGACATAGTTTGACCATCCCTAGCTGGCTACTTTTCTTACTGCTGTGGTGGTATGAAAGAAAATCAAAGATTTGACATACCCAGGGAAATATGATGAGTCTGTGGGTCTCTCATCAAATCGATTTGAGATAGAGTTAAACGGAGCATAAGGAGGAAGAGCACAGTGGGACTTTATTGTCTGTAACTGGTATGAAACTGGAGTGGGCTTCAGCTCCTATTTACAAGAAAATATAGTCACTGAATAGATTTTACATATGCAAAAGTGAGCTACACAGACTTTCGGTGGTAGTACTTGGTGGTGGGGTGGGGTGGAGTTGGTGTACATCTGGAGGGCAGATCAGCCTTAAGTTAAACCTGAATTAACTCTAGACTATCATGAGCAGTTTGGGGCCCCATCCAATAGAGCAGGATTGGGAAAATTTAGAAAAGCACAACCTAAGCAGCAAAAATTTTTCTGTTCTTTTTAGTTGTGTGACCTTGGACAAGTCATATCAGTTCTCTGAGTCTTGGTTTCTGTATCTGTAAAGTATCTTCTTCCTTCCTTCTCCCCCTCCTTACCCTTACCCTCTAACCTCCCCTCTCCAGCCTCCCCCTCCTCCTCTTCCTTTTTAATAGCAATACTTGTCTACCTCACAGACTTCTGAGGATCCATTGAGATAATGTATGCAAAGTGCTTTGAAAACCTTATAAATAATTATTGTTGTTTGGTAGTTTCTGACTCTTTGTGTCCGCCTTTGGAGTTTTCTTGGCAAAGACACTGGAGTGGCTTGCCATTTCCTTCTCCAGCTCATTTTACAGATGAGGAAACTGAGACAAACAGCATCAAGTTATTTGCGTAGGGTCACACAGTAAGTGTCTGAGGCTAGATTTGAACTCAGGAAGACTCATCTTCCTGTCCAGGCCTGGCACTAACCACTACATCACCTCACTGCCCTCACAAAATATTGCAGATGTCCTATCTGTTACAAGAACAGGTTATCTTGGTGGAAAGCAAGGGAAGTCATTGGGAAGCAACAATAATATAAACAAAAGAGCTTCAATAAAATCTTAAGGAAAAAAAGAGTGCTAGGGCCAGAGTGCTGATCTGGGGTCCTGACTCTGATGCTTCCTAGCTGTGTGACCTTTAATGAATCACTACATCTCTCTAGGTTTTGGTTTGCACACATTAAAGTGGAGATAATATACTACCTGCACTATCTACTTCACAGGGGTGTTGTGAGTCACTTAGTGAATCTGAAAGCCCTACAGAAAAAGGAACTATTATTATTGAGACTATTTTGCCATCACAAGGGCTTAGATTCAACTATCTCATCATCAAGGGCCTTGTCTTCCATCTCTGAAAATACAGTTCCACAGAAAGATTTGAGACAACCTCTGCCTTTCTGTTCTCTTTTTCTTTCACGTACATATATGTAATCAAATCAAGTCCCCTCTAGTTACTAAGCATTTATTCAGAGGCCCTTATGTGCCAGTGTAAGCCCAAGCAAAGTAGGATTTTTTGTTGTTTTCTTTCAAGAGTTCAGTTTCCCAGGCTCACTGAAAACAGCTGAAGGATTGATCTCCTTTGAACCCTGATAATTGACAGCTATGCTGAGTCATGTAGGTTTCATGCTTACTGGCTCTTAGCCAATCAGGAGAGGAGTCTTTGTTAAATATTCTGAGAGGCTGGTATTTTGCTTTGCAGGTTTGCTTATGAGAAGGACATTTTGATTCCCTGGATGGGACTCTAAGTAGCCATTTGTTAAGATCCCTTCACCCCCACTCAGATGTTGTTGGTGCTCCCCTATCTAGTAGTGTATGTAGGTGGTTATATTACTTTATTCAGACAGTAATAGCCTTGTCTATTGATCTTTGTTCTAATTTCTCTGCTTGTATTTCCTCTGTTTGTATTTTCTCCATGTTCAGGGTGCTAACCTTTCCCCTGAACTAGTGAATGACTTACATATGTTTAATTAAAGAAGGATTGTTATCCCCTTTAAAGCTGTCTTTTATAAAGCAGACCAGAGAACCTGTGCTAGCAGGCCATCCTGGGAATGCTAGGGTGATTGCTAATACAGTAAGGCACAGGGCTAAGTACCGAGGAGACAAAAAAGGTACAAAGAACTCCCTCTCTCAAGGAACTCACAGTGTAGTTTGGGTGCATGGATGATCTTTAAATCAGAGTATATGAAATTGTCACTAACCTTATCAACTGCTTTAAATCATGGGGTAGTCCTGGATCCAATGATATATCCCGTATTGCTCATAGGGGTCTTAGAAAGGTTGTATGCCATGTTATTCTTCTGTAAGTTTACACATGTAAAAAGACAATGTCAGGAAGCAGTCCTACTAAGCTGCTTACCCCAGCATCAATGAATGTGGGATCGTCTTTCATTCTGAAGTCCCTGTACCAAAGAGACCTTCCTTTCCCTCTCCTCCATTGTCATTCTAATCCTTGCACACCAATATGAAGTCTAGAAAAGCAGCGGATTTGGAATTTACTGGTGAGGTTTGAAGTAAGTGACTTCTAAGGTCCTTTCCAGCTCTTAATGTAGGATTCTAACCTGTCCATGGATACTTATACATGACACAAATAAATAAGAGTTTTCAGAAGTTATTGAGGTGCAAAGATACTGTTTAAGCCACAAAATAGCACCTTTCCCTTCACTGATCCCCCAAACTTTTAGACTTTTGGAAACCTTCCCCAGGCCTTTTTTGGTGAAAGCTGACCAGTTTGTTATAAGAAAGCCATCTAATCGCCTGTATTCTGGGAATTTCATAGATTAGATGTCTGAGAAAGCACCAGGTTTCTCCCAAAGGCCTATGGGGGAAATTTTGGCTTTCTGGCTTTTATTGAGGTTTTTGGGGTAGAGCATGAATGGGGTCAGGGCTACAAGAGTCAGGAAGCAATGGAATGGCTGGGTTTTGACCAGAGGTATGGAAATTCAGCATGCAATTATATTGGAGGGAAGATGGAACTGGTGTTCAGCCCTTAACATCATTGAAGAGGAGGAAATTCAGCACATAGCATTATTTGGGTGGTAGGGGTGTTTTAGGAAACACTCTCAAAGGGGTGATAGCACACACACTGGATATTGGCAGTAGGTGAAGTGAGGGAGAGATTATTTAGTGAAGGGTGAATTAATGAATTCATGAATGAAGAGGAATTAATTAATGAAGAGAAGTGGAAAGATAAGGAACTGAGGGGCAAGGTGAGCACACAGTAACAGTGAGGAAAGAGGAGTTTCACCTCATAGGATTAATGCTGGAATTGGGGGATGTTCAGCATTGGAGGAGGGGATTCATTAAACAAATCAGTGGTAGGATATTTGATTGGTCAGTTTTTCTCCTGTTACATACTGGATCCTAGAGAGTTAAGAAGTGAGAACACACTACACCTAAGAGAGCAAGGTGAGGGATAAGATACTCACCTCCTCGTGAAAGTAGCATCCAGGTCCTCTGTGAGGCGCCCCCCCTTAGGGGCACATCCTTAATACCTAATCTGTTCGGAGGGTGGTGCAAGGGGAAGTTTTTCCTCTTTTGGCATGATCCAAAGCAGTATTTCAGCTGCGCTTCTGAAGGTCAAGAAAGAGCAGAAATGTCCAATGTAGAGTGTGTCGGTCCCCGAGGGACCTAGAGGGTGACTCTGTATGGGTGTGGATTGGGGGAGTGAGGAGGGTCATTAGTGGTGCCCTCCATATGGCAAGCCAACATGCCAACGTCCCCTCCGTCCCATCTCTTCTTTCTGAACCCCAAGGCCACTCCCCACCCGGTTCAAAAACTGGTCGGAGGCTCCCCCACTGACCTGAAAGCTCCCATTCCCAGTTCATGTCGCTAGCTATGTGTACAGTGGGTTGTCAGGGCAACAGAAGGGAAGCCGGGGGAGGGCGGAGAGCGCTGAGGCCGGCGACCTAGATTGCGCAGGAGTTCAGGTACCACAGGCGGGGGCGGGGCAGGGCAGCGCAGTGCAGGCAGAACAGAGGCGAACAGATGTGCGCAGAGGTCCCTCCCCTAATGCGCTGAGTTGTCTTTCGGCTTCCCTCCTCTAGTCATGGGGATAATGAAGCACAACCACTAAACTGCCTATTAAATTCAGCTCCCTTGCTGAATGTCACCAGATCTGAGGTTTATAAAAGGTGGTTGCGATTCGATAACCTGGAAACGGTTAACGGACGTGTGTTTTCAGGGTGTCTTTCTTTTCTTTTTTTGGCCAATACTTTTACTAGGGGAAAAGGAAGCTCTTTTAATTTCCTTCTTCCTAGAATCATCATCCATTCGGCTTCTGCAACCTAATGAAATGAACTTTTTCCCAGTGCTTGGGAAAGTAACTTCGTTGTTGTCCATAGAAGAGGAAGGCAAGGGGATCCTTGTGGAAAGAGAGCATACGAGAGACTGCCGGTTTCATGTACAGTCTTTTCTTTCTCTTCTGCTGTGTATGTGGAAATACCCCTTTTATTCAGAATTTAGTAAGATCGGAATAATAAATGATTATTTTAATGAAGGAAACAAGACAAAACCAAAGAAGGAAAGATCAAAGACTTTTAGGGAAACCCTCTTCTTGGATTCTCTGCTAGATCTCCATCACAACGCCTATACATCTTGGTTTGGTTCCTTACTTGTTCTTTATAATCAGAGAGTCATTCAGTAGGATTATTTCTGTTACATTTTTGGAAGAATCTTTACTGATTTTAATATTTGGACGGACAAGACCCTGTTGGAAAGGAACCCACAAGTCTTGCTCTAATAAATCAAGTTCTGCACCCCCTCTTTTCTTTTCTAGACACCATTCTTACCTGTTTCTTCTGAGGGACTGATTTTCCTCAGTTCCTTTTGTTGACTCATTATCTATATCAAGTTCCCTATCTATGGATGCTCCCAAAAATTCTGTCCTAGGCTCTTTTCTTCCTCTATACTTTCTTTGTGAACTGATCACCTCCTATGCCTTTGGCTACCATCTCTTCAGTAAATGACTTCAAAGATCTGTATTTCCAGCTCCCATCTCTAGAGCGTCACTCCTCCATCACCTATTGAACATTTTAAATTGGATGTCCTGGAAACATCTTAGACGCATGTCCAAAACTTAATTTATTTTCTTTTCCCTTAAACTCATCCTCCCTTCCTAGAGCAGTTAGATGAGGGTAGTGGATAGAGTGCTGGGCCTGGAGTAGGAAGACCTGAGTTCAAATGTGGCTCCAGACTCTTACTAGCTGTATGAACCTGGGCAAGTCACTTAACCCTATTTGTCAAATGGTCTGGAGAAAGAATGGTAAACCCTCTAGTATCTTTACTAGAAAATTCCCAAATGAGGTCATGAAGAGATGGAAATGACTGAACAATACCCTCCCTTCCATACTTTCTTATTGTTCCTGAAAGCCTCACCATCTTTTCAATCCTCTCAACATATCCCTGACTCTTTACTTTCTCTTGCATCTGACCCTTCTTTCCATTCTTAATGCCTACAACTTAAGTTCAGGCACTTTTCATATGTCTTCTAGATTACTAATTAATTACTAATTGATAATTACTAATCGTAATTGATTTCCCTATTTAAAATCTCTCATCTTTCCTGTCCATCCTCCACACCACTGCCAAAGTAATATTCCTTAAACACAGACCTGACCCCTTGACTCTCCTATTCCGCCAACTCCACTGGCTTCCTATTGATTCTAGAAAAAAATACGTACTCTCTCGTTTATCTATGAAAGCCCCACACAACCTGAGCACAGCCTTTCTTTCCAACCCCTTTGGGTGTTATTCTCCCTCCTACACTCTCTGATCTACCACACTGGCTCTGTTCCTCACCTGGCAGTCTTCATCTCCTCTTTTCATGCTTTCACACTGGCTGCCTCTGCAACTGGCATTCACTTGCTCCTGCCCTCTACCTCATAGAGCCCCTCTCTTCCATTATGACAGAGCTGAAAATCTGTCTTCTGTATTAAAGTCTTTCCCCACCTCCCACAGCTGTTAGAGTCCTCCCTCCCAAAGTTAACTACTTTGGCTATATTTTTGTTCACTTTAGTAATGACTTTTGTGGTTGTTTAGTCATTTTCAGCCATGCCTGACTCTCCATGACTCCTTTTCGGGTTTTCTTGGCAAAGATACTAGAAGTGGTTTGTCATCTCCAACTCATTTTACAGATGAAGAAACGGAGGCAAGCAGGGTTAAGTGACTTGCCCAGGATCACACAACTAGGAGGTGTCTGAGGCCAAATCTGAACTCAAGTTTTCCTGACTCTAGGCCTGGTACTTTATCCACTGTGCCATCTAGCTGCCCAATAATGATAATAATTATAGCTAGTATTTAGGGGACACAGCATTAGAATAAGAGATCAGGGCTATTGAAAGGAGTTAGGTTTTGCAACTTGAGCAAAGACTTCATTCTATTTGTAATTCCCTCCCCCCAGCCTCTGTGTAGGCTGGTGGGACACCAAAAGTAGTGGATTGGCCTGGGGTTAAAAGCCAAGCCATTGTGCAAAAAAGAAGCCTCTTTTTTTTTAAACTTCTTATCATTCCTTTAGAATCAGGTCAATTTCTTTCAATCTTCCTCTCTGTCTCTCTCCTCTCTCTGTTTCTGTATCTCCTCTCAATTTGTTGTCTCTGACTTTCTCTCTCCTCTCTTTAAGTTTCTATGTCTCTGTGTCTCTTTAATTTTGTTTGTCCTTCTCTGTGTGTCTTTGTCCCTCTTCATAACAACTAACATTTATATAGCAACTATTATTTGCCAAGCACTGTGATAAAAACTTTACAAATATCTAATTTAATAATAATCCTGAGAGGTTGGTGATGTTATTACCCTCATTTTACAGATGAGGACATTGAGGCAGGCAGAAGTTAAATGGCTTTCCCAGTTAGTAAGTATCTGAGACCAGATCTGAACTTGGCTCTTGTATCACCTTATGAGCTAAATGATGAGGGAAAGGTTTCAGATGATCAGGGAGAGGGAAATGATGAATGACTCTGGAATATAAGATTTCTGGGTGCCCTGAAATATATACAAGGCTGAACAAGCACTGGGGTGTTTTGGGGAGCATGGAGAAAATAGTTCTTATTTCAAATCAAAAAAACTAGATTTGAGTTTGGTTCTGCCATATACTAACTCTGTGGGAAGTCAATGAGTTTCAGTACCCTCTTCTGTGCCCTTTTGTTCCATATCTCAATTAGCAAATTAGCATTGGTATGGTGCCTGCTATGTGTGCGGCACTGTGCTGTATGAGTTGGGGATAGAAAAAAAGGAAAAAGACAAGTTCAAGTTCTCAAGAAGATCATAGTCTAGAGGATGGAATCCCACTGGATTTTGTAAATATAAACTATTATCACACCAGTGATTTCAGAGAAAAAAAGAATTGCCCCACCCCATGTGTACCTCAAAGAGTCTGCCCATGAAATCTTTAACATCTGTCTCATACTAACATTCGCACTTAAAATATTTCTGCATCAGACACACAAGATTGAGACCATTTGGGTGTCCATTGCTGGCTTTTAGTGTAGAATCATTAGAACATTATAAGCAAAGGGCGTTAAGTCAGGAAAATGGGAAAAAGGAAGGAAGGTCAAGTTTATGCCCAGTTGTAGCACTCACAGCTGGTGTCAAAGACAAGTCCAGTCGAGCAGTACTGCTCATAGATGTGGCTGTTCAAACAGTGTCAGGATGCATTCCTGTTATTGGCCACAGGGTAGAAATCATCAGCTTTGCCAGCACAGAATCCACTGCCCCCAGAGCTGCTTTCAGAACTGCTGCTGCTGCTGCTGCTCCCACCTGAACTGCCACTTCTGCCACTGCTGGGAGCTGATGTGATTGGAGCAATTGGTTGAGTTGAGGTGGTACAGCCTGGAGGAGAAAATCACTATGAATTTAACAAAGGGTTATGGCACTGGGGAAGGAGAGGTTTGAGTATCGGCTGAACAGTCAGGTTACTGAGATTTAGATTGCAAGCTCTGGAATCTTAGGAGAGACACTTATAACCCATCTGAGTCTCAGTTTCCTGATTTGTAAAAATTGTACCACCTACAAAAAAATGGTTATAAGGATTGTAATGTAATCACATTACATTAAGGATTGTACTATAATTAATGTAACCATTGTAATGGTTGTAAAGATATGTAGCATATAAAAAATAAAGATAACATACTTAAAGCATCATATAAACCCTACTTAGCTGGTGTGGCTGAAGGGGATATTCACTGACCCTGGTGAAGGAGGACTTTGTTTGAATCCTGATGCTATTTTTGTCACCTTGGGTATAAAATGAATGGGCTGAACTAAATGGCCTCTGAGATCCCTTTCAGCTCCTGAGCCATGATCCCATTAGTAGGAAAATAAGATTATTTATTGTGTATATTATGGCTAATAATATTTGTAGTGTAGAAACAATTGTATTTGTGCTACCCTCCTCACACAACTTATGGAAAACTAGATTTAGGACTGGAAAGGACCAGAAAGAACATCTAGTCTGTAAAGGAGACCCCTGAGGTTCAGAGAACGTAAGTGACTTGCCCAAGTTCACACAGATAGCAAGTGATAGATTCTAGATTTGGACCCAATTTTTATGATACTAAATCCAGTACTCTTGCCACTACATCTTGTTGTAAGAAAAATGCTTTGTAAAGCTTTATACTTTGGGCAAGTTATATAGGAACCATATAGGAACATAGACTTAGAGTGTAAAGGGGCCTAAGAATCAAGTTTGGAATCAGGAAGACTCATTTTCATGAGTTCCAATCCAGCCTCAGGTTCCTTATCTGTAAAATGAGTTGGAGAAGGAAACGGCAAACTACGCCAGCATCTTTGCCAAGAAAACCCCAAAATATCATGACAGAAAGTCAGACATGACTGAAATGATGGAAAAATAATAAGAATCCTGCTATTCCAACTCATTCATTTTGCAGAGGAGGGAACTGAGGCCCAAGGAAGTGAAGTGATCTGCTCAAGGTCAAGCAGGTAATTAAATGCCAGAGGTGGGATTTGAATCTAGGACTTCTGTCTGAAAAGCCAGTGTTTTTACTCCCTGGACCTCAGATTTTGTTTTTTCTTTTTTTTCATCTATGGCATGAGGAGGTTGAATTATATGATGCTGGAGGTCCCTTCCAGCTCTAGGTCTGTGGCCTCATAAATCAGAGGATGATGATCCATCATTCTACCTTAAAACTGTCCAAAGTCAACAAATTTGCCCATTTTTCCCCGCCTTCTCCACCACTGATTTCCACTTACACTATAAGTTGTGTCCTTGACATTATAATACCAGAACAAGGACAGACATGAGTATCTGATTCTCAGAATGGGGATAGGCATTTAGCAGTTGATTATTTGAGGTATCTTTCATGTGTTGTAGGGTGTGACAAGTAGAAAAAGGGGCATTTAGGGACCCTGGGAACATCTGCAGTTCCCACTTACTTGCGCTCTCCAGACCCAGGGCTTTCTTCAAGGTGTTGATCAGGAGGAATTTTCCCTGGTTGCAGAAAGTCCCAGTGAAGTCATTCAGGTCAATGGCCCAAACCATGGCTTCTCTAAAGTTATTCTTCTTCAGCCAACTCAGCCTGTGGGACAAGACAGATGTTTGCTCCAGGCCCAATCTTGGATTCTCCCAAGTCTTTGGGCTACAAGTAGGAATGAACAGACTCAGAGGAGGCCAGAGAATTACTCTACCTTGACTTGCTCCTGGGGTTGTCATAACCAACCCACTCCTTGCCCTTGTAAGCATAGGGGGCATCCTCAGAAGCCTCCCACACCTGAGTAGTACCATTCTTCAGGAAGGGGCAGATCTGAGAAAAGAGAAAATTGAAGTGGAGTTTTCAAGAAAAGGGTTGAGTGCAAATGACTTCAAGGAGAGTGTCTATGAACACTTTACAGTGAGATTTTAATTCCTTACAAATTTTGGATTGTCTGGCCTAACCGCTGTGGGCTACCAGGTCATCTCACCTATACCAGGTCTTCGGTAATCAGCCGGATAAACTTGTGGGGGAAGAGACCTCCAGAGTGAAGCAGAGGTGTAGGCTTTATTACTGATACAGGCTACATGTTGACACGCAGGACGAGTTCTCCCCATGGGAGCCTCCTTCTCCCTCCCGAGGAGAAAGGAATACCCCCTTTCTCAGGCTTTCCTGTCCCCAGTTAAGCTGTCCCAACTACATAGTTCGCTCGTGGACAGCGTGCTCTCAGCCCCTTAGCCAATTAACAAAACCTGCTCAGACTACAAACCAACCTCAAGGGTGGGATGCTCTCCACAGCAAGTTCCCACTGAGAAGAGGTGGAAAAACAAGATATAACTCGTGTCTCACTCCTCAGTTCCCAGCTGTTCTCTGTGGGGCCTCATGAGAGCTCCCTCACCTTTACCTGACACGAGACCGTTCATGTGAGAACTGAACTTGTGCCTTAACATTGGATCGTTTATTTTTAGTGATTATAAGGATATTGAGAGATGTAGAAGATGGGATTAGTCTAGGTTAAGACTTCTTAACCTGGGATATATTGGAGGGTCCATGAATTTGGAGGGGAAAAAAGTTACATTTTTATTTTCATAGACCTTTAAGTGGAACTTAGCATTTCCTTCAATTACTTAAAACATCACTGAGAAGAGAACCACAGACATCACCAGATTGCCAAAGGATGTTTATAGCATAAAAAAAGATTAAGAACCCCTGGTTCAGATAGATAACTTCCAGGATCCCTTCCAAATGTAACATTCTATGATTCTATGGCTTGTAAAGTATGACCTGACAGTTTGTGGAATGCTATAGATTTACAAAGATTCCATGGTGAATGTTTGCTCTCCCATAGTCTCCAGATGAGAATTTCAGATATTCTCTGTGACCTGGTTGAGAACCCACCTTAAAGTCAGATGTTTTGGTCTTCCAGTGACCCTTCTAAAGTACGAAAGGAAAAGAGGAGGCAGTAAGGTACTGTGGAAAGAGAGAAAAACAAATCAGGTTCAAATCTAGCCTCTGATACTCTCTGTGTGACCTGAAGAATTCACTCTAAATTATCTCTCAAATGAAAAGATTGGCCTAAATGATCTCTGGGGTCACTTCTTGCTCTATGATATTTCCCTTCTGTTTTCTCCTTTGAATTACAGAAAATTGGGACAGAGAAAGAAGGCTAAGTAAACATCACTGGGAACATGCAACCCTTTTCATTTCTGTTCACAAGCAGAAGGGTCAACAGTAGTCTTTCTCTCTTTTCATACAGCTTCTAGACACCTACCTCATAGTAAGCCCAGAAGTCAGACTGCCTGGTATAGGTCATAGCAGGACCAGGGCCAGAGGTAGAGGCACCGATGCCAGTTTCAGAAGGATTGCTCAAGATGAAGGTGTGTCCATAAGATGGGAATCCAACAATGAGCTTCTCAGCTGGGGCGCCATTGTTTTTCCAACAGTTCATAGTGCAATCCTGCAAGGGAAGGACATTTCTTTCGAGAACCTATTCAAATGCCTCCTCTTTCTTGAAGCATTTTCTGGTTGTTCCCAATTAATAACAACTAGGATAGGATTTTTGGCCTGGCAGTTTTTCAGACTCTATAAAGACTCTCCAAGGGTTCCATGATGAATTTTTGCTCTCCTATAATCTCCAAATGAGAACTTCAGACATTCTCTGTGTCTAGAGTGAGGGCCCGCTATCAGGACGAGCAGATTGTACTTCTCTTAAACTTGTCATAGTATGTTTTATAAAATAGCTAATTATATTTAATTAGAATTTATGACTACAATTGGTTATAGTTAATTGTATT
This sequence comes from Bettongia penicillata ogilbyi, assembly GCA_023548195.1. Classification (NCBI taxonomy): domain Eukaryota; kingdom Metazoa; phylum Chordata; class Mammalia; order Diprotodontia; family Potoroidae; genus Bettongia; species Bettongia penicillata. The sequence goes on from JAJHZJ010000756.1 coordinate 1,363,562, forward strand.
TTAATCAATATGGAAATGCCTTTTCCCTTCTTTGGGGTGGTGTGCTCTTTGAGACTCTGACCTCAAAGAGATTTTTAAATTTTATGTTATTGTCTTTCTCAGCATTCAACACACTACCTCACATATAAGAGATGTTTAACAAGTGATTGTTGAATAAATGAATGGGTGAATGAACACTTATTCCATCCAGAAGGTACCTTCTTAGTTATTAGCTTACTGCCCTGCCTGGCATCATCGAATTATCAAAGTCAATATGTAAAGTGCTTTGAAGACTTAAAAACCCTATGTAAACATAAGTCAGTAGTAGCGGTAGTAATGTTAAATGTAATGCCCTTAGCACAGTGCCTGACACACTGCAGGGACTTAGAAATCCTTATTCTCTTCCCTTTCCCTAGTTCACGGTATGTGCAGGGCACTGAGCCAAGAACTTTACAAATATCATCTCATTTGATTCTGACAACAACCGCTACAAGGAAAAGGCTGTTATGATCCCCATTTGACACTAGAGGAAACTGAGACAAACAGAGGTTAAGTGACTTGCCCACAGTCACACAGCTACTAGACTTGAATTCAGGTCTTCCTGACTCCAGATATGGCACTCTAACCACTGGGCTACCCACCAGGACCTTTTTCCTCCTTATTTGTTTCTCAGATCATTGTAGAGGGGTCTCATCATTCCACTCCATTGTGGTGACCTCATTGTTACTTATTCCAGCAAAAGCATAGATGGGATGAGTACAGAGGCAAGGGTCAATGTTATCCAATTTGAGGCTCCCCAGCCTGGCCTGTACTGGGCCCAGTTGGTGAAGTAGCATGTCAGATGGTAGACAGAGTGTGTTGGCAGCAAGGAACAAATGTCATGGTGAGGGACAACCTCATTCATTCATTCATTCACACGAGTATCTATTCAACAAGCATTCATTCAACCAGACATGGCAATGCGATGGTAAAAATGAAACAGTCCCTGCTCTCAAGAATTCTACTCAAGAATACATTCTACCAGAGAAAACAACATGTACATAGGTAAATATAAGGTATTATATATAATGTATATATTTCTATAGTGTAATTATATGTAACGTATTATATGTTATAAGGTCATATAAATACAAATTAAATATAAAGTAATTTTGGGTGTAGAGAAAGGGACTAATAAATGGGAGCAAGAGAGTAGAAGGTGGTCAGCTCTCCCTTCTCAGGTGCCACTTCAGTGGAGTTTTTTTTAAATAATAACCACAATAATAGTTAGTATTTATGAAACTGTTTAAGTTTTATGAAAATTTGTGTACATTACTTCCTTTGATACTCACAACAACCCTGTGAAGTAGATACATTTACGATCCCTATTTACAGAAGGGAAAACTGAGGCTGAAAGAGTTCCAATGACTTGTCTGAGGTCATACAGGTAGGTATTTAATTCAGCCACTTCTAACTCAAAGCTCAGGATCTATAAGCCAATGGAATGCCCAGTGGGATTACAGGCAGCTGTTCTCAGTGATCTGGTGGAGGGCGCTGGTTGGGGGAGAATTCCAAGCAGCATTTTATTCAAAAGGCATTTCCATCTGACTGTGAGGTTTGTTAGTAGAATGACTGCTCTGAATCTAGTTAGCTCCAGCTGCTAAATAAGTTGGCCTTCTCTGAACTCATATAATGGCCTAGATAATGTGCAAAGAAATTATCTGTACTTAAGAACAGCTAGGGGAAGCCAGGATGTGTCATAGCACAAAGAGTATAGGGCCTGGAGTCAGGAAGACCAGAGTTCAAATTCTGTCTCAGACATTTACTAATTGTGTGACCCTGGGCAAGTCACTTAACCTTGTTTGCCTCAGTTTCCTCATTTGTAAAGTGAGTTGGAGAAGAAAATGGCAAACCACTCTAGGATCTTAGTCAAAAAGCTTCAAATGGGGTCACAAAGAGATGGCTATGATTGAAATTACAGAAAAACAATAAGAATAGCAACCAATTATAAAGTACCTCCTACGTGCCAGGCATTCTATTATCTCATTTGATCCTTACAACTACCTGGGGAGGCAGGTGACATTATTATACCTTTATTACATTTTGAAATTGATTAAACTGAGGCAGGCATTAAGTGACTTGCTCAGGGTCACACACAGGCAATAAACGTCTGAAGTAGGGCTTGAACTCAGGTTTTCGTGAATCCAAGCCCAGCATTCTACCCACTGTACCGACTAGCTGCCTCTGTACATTTGAGAATTGGCTAGGTCTACGAGGATCTTCTAAAAACAAGTGTGTCTGTGTAGGGTGGGCAGTAGGGAAGCAGGAGCCTGTGACTTACCCAGCTGAGCAAGCAGCACCAGGGCCAGACCTAGTGAAGAAAAAAATCAATCAACAAACATTTATTCAGTACTTTACACACATCAGACACTCTGAGAATCCAACATTCTCCATTCTGAGAATCCAACAGAAATTGCATGGCCACTATGTGTGTGTTCATCCTTCATTGCCCAAGAAGACCATGCCATCAGAGAAATGATGACATGACTTGCACTTGACTTTGTTTTGAGTGAGGAAGGGCAGTGCTAGTCACCAGCCTCACTTCTCCTCCAGAGCCATCTGGATCCAGTGACCAGATATTCATCGGGATGACTGGAGATGACCCAGGATGAGGCAATTGGGGTTAAGTGACTTGCCCAAGGTCACACAGCTAGTGTGTGTCAAGTGTCTGAGGTGAGACTTGAATTCAGGTTCTCCTGACTCCTGCACTGGGGCTCTATCCACTGTACCTCCTGGCTGACCCATAGCATGGCCCCTACCATCAAGGAGTTTACATTCTGTCAGGAAATGTTCTATTTGATTCCAAGAGTTTTCATGCCCCCCCATCTTGGGTGTGCTTGGGATCCAATTCAACTCGGTCATTATGTTTTAAGTGAGTTTTCAGGGAAGCTAAGAATATTGTGTATCATAGGATGAAACAAAAATTAATGCCTGCAGAAGGTAAGGTGGTGAGCTCTTACTTATATAGATGTTCCCATTCTATAGACTTCTCTGTAGGAATCACAGAATTCCAAAGAAGAAAGGGACCTCAGAGACCATCACACTTAACCTACTTATGTAGGAATTCTCTGTAAATTTCCTGAAAAAATAGTCATCTGGGAAGGAGAGCCTACTATTTCAGCTAGATGAATTAATGGACAGTGTTGGACTTGGAGTGAGGAAGGCTTGAGTTCAAATTCTGTTTCATACATATGAATATAAATGTATATACACATATATGTACATAAACACACAATGTACATACATGTGTGTACATACATATAAACACATATGTATTCACATATGTTTGAGAACTGTGACCCTACGTTAGTGTCTTACCATTTAACTTTGCTCATCTGTAAGATGGGCAATGGATGAACAAGTTGTCGTTTATGATTGTGATAGAATACTCTTGTGCTAAAAGAAATGATGCTTTCAGGAAAACCTGGAAAGACTTATATGAACTGATGTAAAGTGTCGTCAGCAGATCCAGGAGAACATTATGCACAGTCACAGCAACGTTGTGTGATGGTCTACTGAATGACTTAGCTGTTCTCAGGAATTCCATGATCCAAGACGGAGTTGTTGTGAAGATTAAAGGAAATACTATTTGCAAAGTACTTTACAAATTCTGAAGTATTATATAAATGCTTTATTGTTGTTCTTACTTTCTAAGGCAGCCCTTTCCACTTTAGGATGGCTCTAAATGTAACACAGATTGAGTCAAAATCTACCACTTGGACATTTCTACCCATGACTCCTAGTTCTAACCTCTGGAGCCAGCTTGAATAAGGTTAATCCCTCTTGGAAGAAACATTTACGTAACTGAAGACCACTCTCATGTCCCCTTTCTGGTTCAGAGGATAGCAGGGACATTCCCCCAAGCTTCTGGATTCCAAGTCTCACTTAATGAAGCCTAAGATCCCACCTTCTGATGTGGCAGATAGACTCTTCATGAGCCCAGAGGTCAGATTGGGGGTCAGAGACTTCCTATCTGTGAGAGAGCTATTGTCCAAACTTCCCCGGTATGTTGTCCAGGGTTCCAGAACACACAGAGGCTGTGTGCGCAGAATCATCCTTTCCTTCTATCCACTATTTGCCTTGGTCTGGGACCAATCATTCAACTGATTCACATCCGATCCTCTTTGTCTGAGGAGAATGTGCAGAATGGAGTCTTTCAAGTGACTGCTGAAGCAGTAGCCATGTGCATGTAACCTAACGAATTAGAATAGAATTCTGCAGAGAGGTGAAAAAGGAGTGGGGTGTGTGTGTGTGTGTGTGTGTGTGTGTGTGTGTACAGGTGACTTGCTCTATCTGTCCTTCTTTCACTTCCACAAAGGATGATACCGAGCTGAGTAAATGAATCATCCTGGACCATTCTCCATTACACAGACTTTACTATTAAGCTTCCCTTTTCTTCTCCTGGCTTCTATAGTCGACCTGGTAAATAAAATGAAGAGAAATCAAGAGAAAATACCAAGGTTGGTTGCTGGAAAAATAGGAAAGAAACCCAACAAGGAGGTAAAGAAGGAGGGGCAAGGTGGGCGCCAATGAGTCACCACAGGCAATGGCTGTGTCAACATTGGGAGCAAAGAGAGATGAGCTCCTAAGTTACATAGAGCAAGTCCATCATAGGAGCAAGAAACCAGAGTTTGGATAAGGAGGACATTTCAGGATCTCAAGTATCACTGAATTCTTTTCAACACTACAAGCATTTATTAACTGTGTGCAATACCTCCTCCAAGGCAGGGATTATTTCATTTTTGTCTCTGTCCCATTGCGTAGCGCAATGCTTGACCCAACATTAGGTATTTAGGAAATGCTTGCTAGGGACTTGATTGGAAGACACTTGACTAGACATGGGAAACACTGAGACTAATGAAGCCGATGTTGCCCTTGGGAGCTTACATTGCAGAACAGAGGTTCCTAACATTCTTGTGTCATGGACCACTTTGGAAGTCTGGCAATACTCAAGGGCCTTTTCACAAAATAATTTTTAAACACAAAAAATTCACAAAATTACAGAGGAAAAATTATGCTAAAATATAGTTGTTATATATGACACAATATAACATATAATACATGACATGTATATCTGTGTATGCGTGTATGTATGCATGTCAATTATCAATTATATTGAAACAAATCAATTATATTGAAATATACATGCTATGACATACAGCACACATGTTTAAGTGCATATATTAATTATTAATTACATTGAGAGCAATTATATGAAAATAGTTTTAAGTATGACATGTAAAATATACAACACATGCTTATGTGTAAATATGTATGTATTGGGTATGTGCACACAAATATATATCACAAGTTTATGAACTCCAGCTTAAGAATCTCTACCTCTTACATTTTATAGATGAGGAAACTGAGGCCTAGGAGTTGCTTCTATAAGGCAGGTTGTGACAGCATCAGGTGGAATAGAAGAAACCAGTTAAAAAAGATAGGAAAGGACATTGGGCTTGGACACAGGAAGAACTGGATCCAGATGCCACATTAGACAATCGCTAGATGTATGACCTGTGGGCAAGTCACTTAAACAGCCTGTCTGTTTAACAGATAGAAATACCTGATTGTACTGAAATTCAGTTTTATTGATGAAATTACAGATCAAATACGTAACACCATATAACTTACTTAAAAAAATAATGAGTTAAACTAGGAATCTGATACATGGTGCTACCCATTTCCTTCTTTCAAAGCACCATCCCAGGTAAGTCCTTATCAGTAGCCCTGTGGCTGGAATTGCTTCTCAGGCTCTTTGCCCCAGTACATTCTGTGGTCTTCTTCCTAGATTTCAGAACTGCTAGTTAGACTCTATCCTCTGCTCTAGTAAAAATAATTCCCCAAATATATTTTGCACTTTCCCACTTCCATACCTTTGTTCGTACTCTTCCCCTTGCCTCAGATGCCCTCTCTTACTTCTCTCTATAAGTTTCAATGTCCCCTCTTCTTCCAGGCTCAGTGCAGGTTCACTTTCCTGGCACTTACACTTTTTACCACTCATTGAGGATTGTCTAGGGGGGTGATGTCCTGTTTGCCACGGTGCAATGCCTAGTCTAACCAGCTGATTCAAACAGTCAGTGGGTGACATGATTCAAACAGTCAGTGGGTGACATGTCTAAATCCCACAGGTGCAATAGGTGCACTCTGGATTACGATCCGTGAGAGCTTGGACTGTGTTCTTATTTTTTTAATCTCCACCTCTCATTGTAGTGCTTGGCACATAGTAAATACTTAAGAAATGTTCACTGACTGACTTACCTTCTAGGATTTGGGGATTTGATCCTTCTCATGATCAATATCACAAGATATAGGTCTATATGCCAGGGTGACAATTTATTAATCATGGGAGATAACCTTGGCAGCAAGATGCTAATCATTTGCATTTATCGATTTAATGGTCCTTGGAGCCTCATGGAGTCTGGGTCCCTGAAAGCCAGGGGAGTCTGGCCCTCTAGGAGTAGGGTTTTTCAGAAGGTTCAAGCTACTTCTTAAAGAGGCATCCTTCATACAAATATGACATTTCCTCCTTGAATATTCTTCAGTTTCTTTTAGCATCTTTCGCCACCCAGGCTCATAGCCTTACTGGTACAGTTAGGTCAGGAGGGGACATGAAGGACCTAGTCCAGGAAGTAGCTGGGAACATGCAAGGTGTCCCAAAAGTCTTAGTACAGTTGTATGCATTAAACTCCACTGAGACTTTTGGAATACCTTGTGCCTACCTTTGAAGATAGAGATGAAATCTAACAAAGAATAAGCTTTTCAATACTACCTATTACTTGTCTCTTTTTTTAGGTACTGAGTTTCTGGCCTGGATTTCCCCTTCTGAGAATATATTCTAATTTTCATATCAATTCCTTGGGTTTTACTGCTCCAAAGAAAAGCTGGAATTGATCCAGACTGGTCTTGGTTTACATTCAGTTAGATCTTGACTTGGACAGGGTCAAAATTCTCAGGAGGGCATTATGCCTACCTAGTCCTAGCGTTTGAACAACAGCCCTCCCCCTGGATGGATTATCTGACATGTGACAAATAATGCTTGGTCAGAAACCCGCACCGTGGAGGGATTGAGGACCTATGTGATCAGCTGGAAAAAGTCTGAGGGAAGAGTGGTGCCTGTATGATTTCTGTTTCCCATACTGAGAGAAGAAGGTTGGAGTTGACTGCCCTGGTCGACGATGGCCCCTGAAATCCTCAGGACTGAGGAACCTGCTGCCTTGAGGCCACATGTGGCCTTCTAGGTCCTTGCTTGCTGGTTTTTGACTTGAGTTCAAGTTTTACAAAACAAATCATGTCATTAAGGGTATTTGTTGTGTGAAGTTTGTACTCAATCCAAGGCCTCACTTGAGGACCTAGAAGGCCACATATGTCCTTGAGGTCGTAGGTTCCCCACCCCTGCTCTATATGCTTTCAACAAAGCTTCCTTTACTCTTGTAACTCACTCACGGGTCTCTTTTCTCTTTGCAAATTCACCACAAATGAGGCTAAGGTTTTCTTTATACCAGATGACCACTGGGATACCATCTATCTGCCAGCCTATATCTCCCCCTACTGGACAATATGGAGGAGCTCCTTTGGGAATTCAAGAAAGCCAAAAATGTGTACTTCTCCCAGTAATACAAGGGTTCTTGGTTTAGTATTCATGAACTTTAAAAAATTGATATCTGCATTTCAGTATATTTCTTTTCCTGAGAAGCCTTACCCACTCCACATGGTGCTCAGCCCTTTCACCTGTTGACTGTCTCTCATTTACCTTTCATGCAGCTGGTTTGTACATAGTTGCTAGCATCTTGTCTGCTCGATGAGACTGTGATCTCCTTGAGGACAGGGACCATCCTTTGCCTTTCTTTGCATTTCTATTGTTTACCTCAGTACCTGGCATGTAGGAGACATTAATAAATGTTTGTTAACTGACTGAGGAGGGGGGCCCATAGGCTTCTCCAGACTTGCGCAGGGACATCCATGAGAAAAAATGGTGAAGACCCCCTGAATTCATATAAAAGGTTAAGAACCCCTGAATTGCAATGAGTATAAAACAGCCATGTCGTAAAGTTGTGTCTACATGAATGTTACACAGAGTTTAGATTGCTCTTAGAATCACAAAGTTATTGGCCATCACCTAGAATCTGTCCTTAGTGCATACTGGAGAAAAGAAACCATGGCATGGTGCCCCATAAACTGCACCAGTGAAGACAATCTGTGACTCACTGTTAGTTAAAATGGAATAACAGATCTGCAGCCTGTAAACATTTATTTCTGTGGTTTTGTATTTACTTTTTTTTACATTGAGATCTCATTTTTAAAAATTTTGAATGATTCTTGTTGTTTAGTCATATCTGAGTGTTTGTGACCTCACCTGGGGGTTTTGAGGGGCAAAGAAATTAGAGTGATTTGCTGTTTCCTTCTCCATTTCACTTTACAGATGAAGAAACAGAGGTAAATGGAATGAAATAACACTTGCCCAGAGTCACACAGCTACTAAGTGTCTGGATGTCAGATATGAACTCATGTCTTCCATATCCCAGGCCCAGAACTCTATCCACTGCACCATCTAGTTGCCCTTGAAAGATTATAATGTTGTCTAGTATGAAGGGGAAAAGATCTAATTTGAATTAAGGGAAAAGATGTTCCCCCAAGAAATTTTTCTACATCTGAGTCGGGATAGGAAGAGGAATCAATGAATTCCTAGAGGTCATGGGTGGTGGCATCTGTAGCCATACTCAAGTTTTGAGGCCCCCTCTCTCACTTTAAAGCTGAGATTGCCAACCAGCAGATTTTCTAGTTTCATCAGGGGTCATTGAAGCATGACAAGCTACCCTCTTCTGGATCCCAAGTCAGAATGTGACTTGGAGCACCCCTGCCTTAGGTCTTCAATGTCCCTTTTTGCCTGGACTACAGCTACCATCCTCATTTCTGACCTCCAGCATTCCCCTTCTAGCAATCTTGGCTTCTGCCCATGCTAACAAGGCTCTGATAGGTGAGCTTCTGCTTTCTCTTACCCAGAAACCAGACTGCAAGTTTCTTTGCAGACATAAGCATCCCATACCTTTTTACACATATTCCTCTCCATTTACTGGCTTCTTTGCTTAGAGTCTTGAGGTAAAGACTGCGCTTCTTGCTTGTTTCATATGCCCAGCTCTTGCATAGAGATGGAACATACTAAGTACCCAATAAATGTTAAATGCTCAGTCTGTCTGTCTGTCTGTCTGTGTCTATGAATCTATTTGACCCTCACTATTTCATTATCTCATTATCTCTTACTTTTCTACCTATCTTGTCACTATCCACTTATATATCAGTCTGTTAATCTATTTCACTATTTCATTGTCAGTCTATTCATTTATGTATCAATCTATCTTACCTTCACATTCTCACTATAAATATCTTACTATGCACTTATCTTTCAATATATTCATTTACTTCACAATTACACTATGACATTATTCACATAGCTCTTACCATCTATTCCATTGTCTCTATGTCTGTCTATTTATCTATCTACCTACTATTCAGGCTACCTTCTTTTAAACTCTTAAGTCAGACCTCAAACCGGGTATATATTTTTTTTCAGGACTCCACTTTGCCCATCCAGCCTAACTTCAGTTCAATTTGTTGAACATTTCTTAAGGGTTTCAGAGATAGAAAGAGAAAAATGAAGCTGCCGCTGACCTCAGAGGATTTACATTTTTCCAACAGGATATAACATATACACAAGAGAAAGAAAAACATGTATGAGTAGTAATTTCAAGAGGGATCAAGAGGTATGAATCATCTCAGAAGACAAGGCTTTCTACTTGCTTGTGCTCATCTGATGATGTATTCACACCAAGTTCTGTCTTCTGTCACACCTAGAGTTGTGACAGATACTCTATCATGTGCTTAGCCTGCCTGCTGAAAGCATGTTGCATGAATGGAAGTGGTGGGAGTCAATGCATGCTGGAGGATACTGTGTCTGGCTTCCCAGGCAGGAAGGCAATCAGGAGAGGAAATGGAGAGATTTTCCCCCCTCCCACTTTCCACGAATGCCTACGTTTATTCCCAGGACACCCTTGGGATACAGGAATCTCTCCCTTCCTCTCAATGTCTCCTCCTTCCTTCCACTTTGATATAGGTTATAGATGCACAGTCATGCAAAACATAGTTCCATGTTAACCATGTTGTGAAAGAAAACACAAAACCAAAATAACACCCATGAAAAATAATGTTTAAAAAAAGTATGCTTCCATCTGTGATCAGACAACTTCAGTTCTTTTTCAGGAGGTGCGTAGAACTTTTCATCAAGCGCTTTGAAATTGTTTTGGATCATCGCATGCTCAGAATAACTAAGTCATTCACAGCTGATCATCATGCAATTTTGTTGTCACTGTATACAGTGTTCTCCTGATTCTGCTTATTTTACTATGCATCAGTTCATACAAGTCTCTCCAGGTCTTTCTGAAGTCTGCCTGTTCATCATTTCTTACAGCATAATGGAATCTCATCACAATCATATACCACAACTTGTTCATCCATTCCCTAGTTGATGGAAAATCCCTCAATTTCTGATTCCTTGTCACAACAAAAAAGAGGTGCTATATATATTTTTTGTGCATGTGTGTCCTTTTCTCTTTTGTTTCTCATCTCTTTGGGCTGCATATATAGTTGTGGTATTGCTGGGTGAAAGGGCATCCCTGGTTTTATAGCCCTTTGGTCATAGTTTCAAATTGCTCTTGAGAATAGTTGAATCAGTTCACAACTCCACCAACAATGCATTAGTGTCTCAATTTCCCCACATCTCTACTATTTGTAATTTTCCTTTTCTGTCATATTAGCCAATCTGATATGTGTGGGTGGTACTTCAGAGATGTTCTATTTGCATTTGTCTAATCAACAGTGATTTAGAGCATTTTTTTCATATGCCTATAGATATCTTTGATTTCTTTGTCTGAAAACACCCTCCTCATATGTTTTGACAATTTATCAATTGGGGAATGACTTGTATTCTTAATAATTTGACTAAATTCTCTTTATATTTGACCAATAAGGCCTTTGTCAGAGAAACTTGCTGTAGAGTATTTTTCCCAGAATGATCACTAACTGTGTGTTTCCCTTCACCCTATTGCCCTGCCTCTGTTTGTCTTATTCTTTCCTTTCCACCTGTCATTCTCAAGTGTTTTGCCTACCACCTCCATCATTCCATCCTTCCTTCCATCAGCACCCCACCCCCTTCTCTTATCCTCTTTCCCTACTACTTTCCTGTAGAGGAAGGTATATTTCTGAACTTAACTGAGTGTGTACATTATCCCCCTTTGAGCTAATTCCAATGAGAGTAAGGTTCAAGCATTTCCCTCTCTGTGTCCTCCATCTTTTCCTCCACTGCATATGTTCTTTTGCACCTCTTTCATGTGATATATTTTACCCAGTCTACCTTCCTCTTACCCTTTCTCTCAGTACATTTCTTTTTCATTTAATTTTTTTAGATACCATCAGAACATAGTCACCTCAACCCATGCCCTCTATCTATGTTTATTCCTCCTAACTTGACTAATAATGATAACACTCTTAGGAGTTATAACTATCATCTTCCCATGTAGGAATGTAAATACTTTCCCCTTATAGAATCCTTTATTATTTCTCTTTCCTGTTTATCTTTCTCTCAAAGTAGTGGACATGCATGTGCACATGCATTAGAAATTACCTCACTTTGGGTCTAGGCTACACAGATTATATACCCACAGAGCAAGGAATTTTCTGCTCCTCTTCCTGATTCAGGATGCCTCTGTCAGTCGACATTATAGTTTCCTTGAACAAGAGAGTGCCCCCAGGAAACCTGGGTTCTGTCAGCCATAAACAAAGAAATATCCTAACAAGAGTGTCGTAACAGTATAGTTTCCATCAAATAACAAGATAAGAGAAATGCCATTAATCTAGATAGTGTCCAGTTCAAGGCACCTCGTCCTTATCAGTCATAAATGGGAGAATATTCCCATTCAGCTTAATTTGGGGATTCACTCAGAGTACATTTCAAATGGGGTCAAGCAGGGTCCCACATCTTTCCTCCTTTTGGTCAAAGCTCCTCTGATGTTATCACCTGCAGACCAAGAAAGCTTCACTCTCCCTCAGGGAGTAGGAAGGAGAGGTTTAGCAGCTCTTTTCAACACAACCAAAAGCAAGTAAAGAAGGAGATCAACGCGATTGTGAGATAGGGGGAAAACTTCCACAGCCAGGTAACCAAAACGAGTGCATTCTATAGATACAGGTAAATGGAGTATATCATGCAAGGATCAGCCAAGGGGGCTGAGGTGGGGAGAGAGCCCTTCCTCTCACAGGCCTGTTCTGGATTCTTGGGAAAGCTCTCTGTATCAGATTTGTCTTCTTCAGTCCATTGTGGAAACAAAGGACAAGGTTACCTATGAGCTCAAATATGCACTTGGAATTTTAGGCAGTATTTAGATGATCCAGGAGTCCACACCCACAAGTTGACTACTGTGGGAGTAGTCAGAAAGACCTGGTAGGGACTCTTAGAAAACATATGAGCTGACATTTAAGAGAAAACTCCTAACCATTTTTGGATCTGAGTTTCTAGTCAGCATAACATAGTTCCTTAGTAAAAGGCACATAGAGGCGGCCCCAGAGAAGCTGACCCGAGCAGACTTCAGAGAGGAAAGCTCCGGGAGAAGCTCCAGCAGCCGGGAAAGTCCCTCCGCCCACAGAAGCTACAGGTCAGTAAGAAAGAAGGCTGCGATAGGGGAGGGGAACGGAGCCGTGACTCGGGCCCCCTCGGGAGGAAGCGGCGGCGGCAGAGACGGGGGCAGGAAGCGGCGGAGGCAGAGGCGTGGGCGGGCGGCTGAGGCGGCAGCGGCCCGGAACTCAGGAATCCCCCAGCAGCAGGTAAGATCTTCAATACTGAAGGTCTTTCCAACCTGAGGGAGCCGAGCAGGGGAGACGGCCCTGACCCCACCCTGCTCTACTGCTGAACGCCTCTGAATAAAACCCTCAAGGGAGCTGAGCACAGCAGGCGGGGCCCCCCAACCCGCCCCCACCCGCTCCGTTCCTGAAAGTCTCTTCAGAAAGCCCCTGAGGGCCCAAACTTAGGAGGCGACCCTGCCCCCACCCCTGCGCCAGAACTAAAGCTTGCTGCGGGAAAGCGCATTTGAATCTCAGAGGCCAAACACTAGCTGGGCGGATCCAGGCGGGGGTGGAAAGGAATCTCAGAAGTCAAGTAACTGGCTGGGAAAATGCCTAGAAAGGGGAAGAAAAATAAGACTTTAGAGAGTTTTTTTCAACAAATGCAAATGATCCCAACCTTCGGATCTGATGGGGAGGACGAGAACGTATTTTTCCCATCAGGAAAAGATGTGGAGGGCGGGGCCTCAGTACCCCAGACACCCCAGGGGGGTGTTGGGTGGGCTCAGGCCTTGGAAGAGCTTAAAAAGGATTTTGAAAAGCAAGTTAGACAGGTGGAGGAAAGACTGGGAAGAGAAATGACAAAGATGCAAGAAGAGTATGAAAAAAAAGTCAATATCTTGGTAAAGGAGACCCAAAAAAATGCTGAGGAAATTAACACCTTGAAAAATAGACTCACTCAATTGGCAAAAGAGGTTCACAAAGCCAATGAGGAGAAGAATGCATTCAAAAGCAGAATGAGCCAAATGGAAAAAGAGGCTCAAAAGCTCCCTGAATTTAATAGTTCTCTCAAAATTAGAATGGAACAGATGGAGTCTAATGATTTTATGAGAAACCAAGAAATCACCAAACAAAACCAAAAGAACGATAAAATGGAAGAGAATGTGAAATATCTCATGGGAAAAACAACTGACCTGGAAAATAGATCAAGGAGAGACAACTTAAAAATTATGGGACTACCTGAAAACCATGATCAAAAAAAGAGCCTAGACATCGTCTTGCATGAAATTATCAAGGAAAACTGCCCTGACATTCTAGGACCAGAGGGCAAAATAAGTATTGAAAGAATCTATCGATCACCACCTGAAAGAGATCCAAAAAGAGAAACTCCTAGGAACATTGTGGCCAAATTCCAGAACTCCCAGCTCAAGGAGAAAATCTTGCAAGCAGCTAGAAAGAAACAATTCCAGTACTGTGGAAATACAATCAGGATAACCCAAGATCTAGCAGCTTCTACATTAAGGGATCGAAGGGCGTGGAATAGGATATTCCAGAAGGCAAAGGAACTAGGACTCAAACCAAGAATCACCTACCCAGCTAAACTGAGTATAATACTTCAAGGGAAAATATGGTCTTTCAATGAAACAGAGGACTTTCAATCATTCTTAATGAAAAGACCAGAGCTGAAAAGAAAATTTGACTTTCAAACACAAGAATGAGAGGAAGCATGCAAAAGTAAACAGCAAGGAGAAGTATTAAGGGACTTACCAGAAATGAACTGTTTGCATTCATACAGGGAAGGACAATATTTCTAACTCTTAAAACTTTTCAGTATCTGGGTGGTTGGTGGGACCACACATACACATGTACACGCATGCACATGCACACACATACACACATGCATTCACATGCAGAGACAGAGAGCACAGATTGAACTGAATAGGATGGGACCATACCTTAAAAGAAATTAAGGTAAATGGTGAGAGAGAAATGTAGTGAGAGGAAAGAGGGGGAAATGGAAGGGGGTAACTATATGTCATTTAAGAGGCAAGTAGGAGATGTTTTTAGTGGAGGGAAAAAGAGGAGAGCTGAGAAAAAAACAAACAAACAAACAAAAGTTTACCCTTATCACATTTGACTAAACGAAGGAGTGAAATGCACACTCATTTTGGTATGAAAACCTATCTTACAGTATAAGAAAGCGGGGGAGAAGGAGATATTGGGGGGGGATGATGGAAGGGAGGGCAAAGGGAGGAGGGAGTAATTGAAAGTCAACACTTGGGGAGGGACAGGATCAAAAGACAGAAGAGAAACAATGAGGGGCAGGTTAGGAGGGATGGTAATTCAGTTAGTTTTACACAACACGACTATCAGGAAGGTCATATGCAAAGCTACACAGATGTGGCCTATAATGAATTGCCTGCCATACCAAAGGGAATGGGTGGGGAGGGAGGGATGGGGAGAATTTGGAACTCAAAGTTTTAGGAACAATTGTTTAGTATTGTTGTTGCAACTAGGAAAGAATACCTACAGTTAAGGAGGAATAGAAAGTCATCTGGCCCTACAGGAGAAAAGAGAAGATGGAGACAAGGGAAGGGAGGGATGACAGAAGAGAGGGCAGATTGGAGATAGGGAAAATTAGATTGCTTGGGGTATTGGGGTGGGGGGAGGGGTTAAAAGGGGAGAAAATTTGGAACCCAAAAATTTGTGAAAATGAATGTAAAAAGCTAAACAAATAAATTAATTAATTAATTAATTAATTGATTGATTGATTAATTAATTAATTAATAAAAAAGGCACATAGAGATGGTCCATTTTCCTGCCACACAAAGCTAAGTTCAAATAATGCAATAAAGTATATCTCACAATTTCCAAAATGGCAAAATTACCTTAAATCAGGTACAGATCAAACTCCTTGGAGGACTCACAATGAACTAGCTTTGAGAAGGGAGATTTACATGCCACCAAGGTAACCAAGAAAACTTAAACATAAACCATGCAAAGCAGTACAATCATTATCATCAGTGTTAACTAACATCAAGTTTCCTTGTGTCCATGTAACCCATTTATAATGTCCATTTAATCAGCACTTTTTGAGTCCCAGGTATCTCGTATAGTTATCTGGTTCATAGATAACTTTTCTTGGAGAGCAGATTTTATTCTCTGGATAGCTTTGAAAGGGAACTCTGCTTCTCTAGTTCCAAATCTACAAGTTCCTAGGTAATTCTGACTTAGTATAATTTAGTGAAGCCAATTAAATTTGGCTCTCCTATTTTGAAACTCCAGAGAATCTAAGGTTATATACCATTTGCCGTTTCTATATTTGTCTAAGTCCTGCATATAATATAAGAATAATTTTTAGAATTTGAGGGTGCAACCATAAAATGACCTCTTCTGCCTTTTAGAATGATCACTCAGATACTTAAATAATCAGAAAAATCTAATCATTTCCCCCTTAGGAGGTAATCATCCCTATATTATTAATATCTGACCACAAATAAAGATTAGAATTGTAAGTTAACTCAGAGAAATTCTGGTGTCATTCTATTATTTAATAGATTTAGTACTTTACTTACAAGACTTCTTGATTGTAGAAATTTGCTACAAGTGGAAAAAGAGGAATGGGGTTATAACAGTGTCATATATCATAATAGAAGGGGTAAAATTCCTTACCTCTGATTGATTCCAGGCATGAGTCACATCTGACAAACAATGACATAGTCACAAGATGTTAAAAGCAGGACTCAGAGTTCATCAGGTGAAGAATTTTCCTTTTCAGAAAGGAAATATCACTGTGGGCAGGCAGCTATGTGGTGCAGTCAATAGAGCACCAGTGCAGGATTCAGGAGGACCTGAATTCAAATCTCACCTCAGACACTTGACCCTCACTAAATGTGTGACCTTGGGCAAGTCACTTAACCCTAATTTCCTCATCCTGGGTCATCGCCAGTCATCCTGATGAATATCTGGTCACTGGATTCATATGGCTCTAGAGGAGAAGTGAGGTTGGTGACCTGCACTGCCCTCACTCAAAACAAAGTGAAGTGCAAGTCATCTCATCATTTCTCTGATAGCATGGTCTTCTTTGGCAAAGAAGGACGAACATACACAGCACTATGGGAAAATAGAGTCAGGAGGACCCTACCTAAACTGTGTCTGAGGTTGTCCTCAAAACTTTTCCAGGACACAGACATCCACCTTTACAAGTTCCCAACCTACAGCACATGCCATTTTCTATTATTGACTTCATGACAATTCAGACAAGTCTCCCTGTAATCAAAGCTCAAAACAGCAGTAAATTACCATCTCATAAAGTCTTGAATAGCAAGTTACAGTAAGCAGAGCTTCAGGTGGGTTAAACTTTCAAAGATCACATATCCTACCTACAGAGTAAGTATTAACTATCACCTCATGTTGGTAACAGTAAGAGATTCATCACAGAAAAATACTACTGCTCTCAGAATCCCTTCAAACAATGGGAGCATCTTGAAGTAGTTTGTATACATATCTATACATGTACTGATTCCAAGAGTAAATAACAGATGTACTAAAATAAGATTTCCCTTTAAGATAACACAAAACAGCTTATAAGTTACTACTTTTCACCACCATAACTGTCTATTCTAAAATCCTGTTCCTTACAACAAAAGCAAAAGAGGTTCCTCACTTAAATCTAACAGCTTAATAAATTTACATACTTGCTTCACAAGCCTGTTTTTCCTTCTCTAATTGTGCTCATCCTTCTGAAAGAATGAGATACTTCTCTAATTGTGCTCATCCTTCTGAAAGAATGAGATACTTCAGGAATTGAATCTTAGCCATATAAGTTCAAACACTACAAATGCAGATCAAAACAGCAAGATCTCTCCCACTTCCAACTCACCACAGTAATTTAGCAAGAAATTACCTTACAAATGGAAATTTAGTAGGCCTTCTAAAAATCACACAAAAGATTTTCACAAAACATTTCTTCCTGAGAGTATTTCCCTTTATTAAAACAGTTTAAAATTTATTCTAATGTTAAAAGTAATAATTACTAAACTTTTATGAAATAAATTGAATAAAGTCAGAAATCTCTAAAATGATAACTGTCTCTTTTCAACCTTAAAGCAAAACTAAATCTTTAAAATTGGAATTTATCAAAACTAAATTGATGTAAAATGTTTTTATGTAACATAACTAAGTCCCTAAAGTGTTATAACACATTAAATTCCTAGCTATCACAAAATTCCTAGTTGCCACCTCCCGCTAATCAAGAAGGTCTTTCTAATGGGAAAAGTGATTCAGTTTTTATAAGCCAAGAAGAACATGCCAGTTACAGGAGCCTTATCACAATAACAAAGATGACCAGACCTTCTTAACCTAACACCTCGAAAGATTATAAGAGGAATTGCTTTTCCAACAATGTAGCTGATATAATTGTTTACCAAGTTACACAATATAAGAAAATTTAGAAATATAACAATTCTGAAAACAATATTATGTATTTAAAACTTAAAACAAACCCATTGTCAATCCAGGTGAATGTACTTCCAAATTGCCTTGCACAGAAAATTGGTCATCTCATCATTAACATGCTTGAAGCTAAATACTTAAACCATCTTTTATGATTTCAAAATGAGTAAGATATTTAAAAAAATACCATTAAAATAAATATCATTATTATCACTACTATGATTGCCTGTTAATAATTAAATATACCTCATTAAATATTTAACAATTTTCAAATTACCTATTTTTTTATCTGATCCCTATCCACAAATAGAAGTAAAGTAATGCCAGATTTTCACAGCACTGCAGAATTAGGTGGGACACAAGAAACTGTTTAACCCAACTTGTACCTGAAGAACAATGAAAATCCTTTCTACTTCCATCCAGAAGTTGTTCAATACTTAAAGACCTCCAGTGAGGGGAAACGCATTACCCCTTGTGTTTTTAGTGTTTAGCTTCGTTGTTTGGTTGTTTTTCACTCACTTGTGTCCTTGCATTAAACCAAAATATCCCTTCCTGCAATTTGGTGACCGTATTTTGGATTTTCTTAGCAAAATACTAGAGTTGTCTGCTACTTCCTTCTCCAGCTCATTTTATAGGTGAAGAAATTGAGGCAAACAGGATTAAATGGCTTGGCCATTGTCACACTTTCTGAGACCAGATTTGAACTTAGTGATATGTCTTCCTGGCTCCACACCGTGTGCTTTATCCACTGTGCCACCTAGCTGCCAAATAGAGAGTTATAAAGAGATACATAGATAGATAGATAGATAGATAGATAGATAGATAGATAGATAGATAGATCTATTTTTTACCTCCAGCACCTGACACAGTGTTTGACATAAGGTAGGTGCTTAATAAAAGTTTGCTGATGGATTGGGATTCCCATTTCCCAATTCTCTGGGAAATATCCCCAATATTCTGGGACTCCTACCAGATATGTCTACCTGGCCCAAGGTAGTGGGAACAAGGACAGTGACTACTGGGTCCTGAGGATGCTTTGGTTCAAAAGTTTGTCAAACCTTCTCCAAAGTAGAGAAGGAAGGAAACGAGCATTTATTAAACACTTTCTACGTGATAGGCACTGTGCCAAGTGCATTACAAATATGATCTCATTTAGTCATAATAACAATCTTGGGAAGTAGGTGCCCTTATTATTCTTATTTTACAGCCAAGGAAATTGAAGCAAACAAAGGTTAAGTGACTTACCTGGGGTGGCATGGGTAGTAAGGGGCTGAGGTCACATTTGAGTTCAGGTCTTCCTGTTTCCAGACCTCGAGATCTATCCACTGAATCACTTCAGTGCCTCCTCTAAGATAAGACCAGCTTAGCCCTTGAGCACCAGCAGGTGTGGAAAGTACAATGGATGAGGGTTTAGGAGGTTATCATCCTGGCTCTACTTGGCCACTTACTAGCTATGCCCTTGGGCCAGCAGCTCTGGAGTTTTTGGTTCCCTATGTTGTCTAGATGATAACTAAGCCTTGAGCATCTCTGATGATGAGATCTGGCATCTTAGAAGCTGATGAGGAAGGGAGAAGAGTTCCGGCCAGCTCCTTCCAACCTTCCTATAAGTCAGCTAGGAGAGTTGAGGTGGGGGGGATTGGTGGAGGCTTAGTCATAGTAATTAAAGAAATGTTGTGTCACTCCTGCTAATTATCATGTAGAACAAGCTAATTAACTGCTCTAATTCGATCTGTATCAGAATAACTGCAACAGGCTCCACTCTGGTTTTGGCATCAACCTCCCTTTGTGTGCGTATTTCAGTTTTGTCTTCAGTTTATTGTTCACAAAGCCTGGTGTTCTCAGAATCACAGAACCTTAGAATCAATGAGTGCCAATATGCGGCAGTGGATGGACAGATGATCTTGAAGCCAGGAAGTCTGTGACCCCAGACAAGTCATTTAAACTCTCTGTGCCTTCAGAAATTCTGAGACTGTAACTTGTAGTTCTAAGTCTTTAGGGGTAGGCACAGGGATGTCCTTGGCAGATTTTTCTCACCCAGAGTTCCTATGTCAAAGAAATCTCAGGGTTAATCCCTATTCCATAGACTGTCAGAAATAGAAAACACCTGAGAGATTGGATAGAGTGTCAAACTTGGAGTCAAGAAGACCTGTACTCAAATCCAAGTTCAGACACTTTCTAGTTGTATGACTTTGGGTGAGTCATTTAACCTCTATTTACCTCAGTTTCCTCATCTGTGAAATGGGCATAATAACAGCAATACATTATAGAGTTGGTGTGACGATAAAATGAGCTAATACTTGTAAAGTGCTTGGGAAATTTTAATGTGCTATATATGTGATTTCAAGTATGGAACACATTGGATAAAGGAATTTATAATTATCCAAATCAACAAGAACAAATTTCCTGCCTTCTATATGAGGGGAGAAGAGAAAGAGGGAGGGAAAGAGTTTAGAACTCAAAATTTAAAAATAAATGTTAAAAATTGTTTTTACATGTAATTATAAAAATAAAATATTTAATTTAAATGTAAAAGCAAACAAACAAACAAAGAAGAGATGACCTTTCCTGAGTGGGATGTGGTGGAAAGTGATGTTCACACTGGACCTGGCTTGTTCAAGCAATAAGAAAGTGAGTAATTTCTCAGTACTCTTCCCTGGTCAGATTAGCATCTAGTATATTGTGTTTGGTTCTGGGCATGGAATTTTAGGAAAGAAGGCCTCAAAAAGGTAAAAGGCCTTGAGTTCATGCTACATGAAGACTGGCTGAAAGAACTGGAAACATTTAATTTGGAAAAGTGAACATGAAGAGAAGACAAGATAGCTGTGTTCATGTATTTGAAGGGGAATAGTGGGGCAGATGGCATAGACTTGATGGAAAAATAGGGGTAGTAGGTGGAAGTTGTAGAAAGGCAGCTTTAGGTCTGATATCAAGAAAAATTTCCTAACAATTAGAAGGAGGGATAGGCTGCCTTAGCAGACAAGTGGGATCCTCCTCACAGGAGGTCTTCAAGAAGTGCTATCAACCATACAAGTATAATCTCCTTTTATCATCAACAACCCTGTGAGGTAGGTCAATTGTTTTACAACGCATTTTGCAGTTGAGGAAACAAAGGCAAACAGAGTATCCAGGGTCACACAGTGTCTGAGGTCATATTTGAACTCATGTCTTCCTTACTCCAAGCCCAATGGTCTGTGTCACTGTGTCACCTAGCTGCCATATGAACCCTGGTTGAAGGAACTGGGGCTGGTTAGTGTGTAGACTTGTGCAAAGAACAGCAGGAAATGACATATTAGTATTAAAGGGCTACTTTGTGGAAGAAGGATTAGATTAGTTTTGCTTGGTTCCAGAAGGCAGAACTTCAACCAAATAGAAATTGCAATAAGGGAGATTTTGGTTTCATGTAAGTAAGACTTTCTAATAATTAGAATTTTGCAGAAATGAAATAAGATTCCTTCCAGGTGTAGTGGTGGAATAAGATTCCTTCATGGGCAGCTCAATGATGCAGTGGATAGAGTACCTGGCCTGGACTCAGAAAGACTCATCCTCCTGAGTTCAAATCTGGCTTGAGATACTTACTAGCTGTGTATCCCTGGGTAAGTCACTTAACCCAATTTGCCTCAGGTTCCTCATCTGTAAAATGAGCTGGAGAAGGAATGGTAAGCCACTCTAGTATCTTTGCCAACGCAACCTCAAATGGGATCACAAAGAGTTGAACATGACTGAAAAACAACTAAAGAACAAGACTAAACAAAAATAACATGGAGTAATGAGTTTTCCCTCACTGGAGGTCTTTGAGAATTGAATAACTTATGTTTGGAAATAAAAGGGATTTTCATTGTTGTTCAGGTAGAGGTAAGATTAAACAGTTTCTTATATCCCACCTAACTCTACAATGCTGTGAAAGGGTAGTGAAGTGGTGTAGTGGATAGAGCCCCAGTGCAGGAATCAGGGGGACCTGAGTTCAAATCTCACCTCAGACACTTGACACTCACTAGCTGTATGACCTTGGGCAAGTCACTTAACCACAACTTGCCTCATCCTGGGTCATGTCCAGTCATCTTGATGACTATCTGGTGACTGGATTCGGATGACTCTGGAGGAGAAGTGAGGCTAGTGACCTGCACAGCCCTCCCTCACTCAAAACAAAGTGAGTGCAAGTCATGTCATCATTTCTATGATCGCATGGTCTTCTTTGGCAAAAAAGGGCGAACACACACAACCACAATGCTGTAAGAATCTGATGGCAGTTAGCTTTTACTTGTGAATAGAGTTCAGGAACCAGGGAATAAGTCTAGACTGAATAGGCTGCTAGGAGTGTTGAGTGCTGATGAGAATTGGCTTTAGATTGAGCTACATTGGCTTTTGCCCAAGTAGGCACTTTTGGGTTTATTTCTTTGTCTACCATCAACAATAGAAAACCAGAGTAGAAGACAGTGGCCTTCAGGACACTAATTATAGGAGGCTTACTGTCCAGTCATTGTGACATGGCCATTGCAGGAAGCTGGCCTTGATGACGTGTAAGATCCTTTCCCATTCTAAGAGCTTCAGGTGGGATGGTGTTGTTGAGCCCCAGAGTCAGGGAGAGCTTGACAAAGAAACAGACACTACAGAACATTTATTTTCACCATTTTATTGCACATTTCTAGGGACTACTTGGGTGGCCTCAAACTCAGTGAACTCATGACCAGTTGCAACAGGAGCATTGAGTATCAAAGACAAGACCTGCCTGGCAGTGTTGCTGGTAGGTTATCCCATTCACACAGTTGTAGTAGGCATTCTTGTTTGTGGGGTCAGCATACAGGCCACTGGCCCTGTTGGCACAGAACCCACTGTTGCTGGAGTTGTCATCACTGCCACTGTTGCTACTGCCACCTGTCGAGGCCTTACAATCTGGGAATGAAGGAGAAGGTCATTGATCCTCTGCCCATGGTCTCAGATGTCTCAGGTAAGGGGCCTTCCTCTCATGTCCTGCTCCTGGTTATTTTCTCCAGGGCTTTGTGTGGTCATTTCCCACCACACTGGGCTTCCCCTGCTCATATTCCCATCTTGACCTGGCTGATCTACCTCTGAGACATTCTTCAATGTCTTGTTCAGTTTCCATTTCTGCATGAAGTCTTCTTTGACCACTCTAACCCTCAATGACTTCTTCCTCCTATGAACTCACAGAATTTATAAACCAAACCAGATATTCATCATTCAATCATAAAATGCCAAAGGTAAAACTGCTTGTATTGCTATTTAAATTTTAATGTATGCATGAGATATCTCAACTAGTCTGGAAATTCCTCATAGTCAGGAACTTTAGCTCATGCCTCTTGATATCCACTAGTGGTCCTCAAACATTCCCCCCTCAGGGCACAGGATTATTTTTTGCCAAGAGGAATCAAAGCCCATTCCAGGAGAGTCAGGAGATGCATGTGCTTGCAAGTATGCCTTCCAAAAGATGTCTTCAAGAGCTTGTTAAACCACCAGGCCCAACATATGGTACCCACTTCTCTGTGGTATGTAGTAGAATGCTGCACACCTTGTGTTCATATTCTTTTTCATTCTTTGCATGAATAAATGGGTTGACATGGGACTATTCCTGATATGCTACCCTTCTTGTTTTAATAATCATCTGTAGACTTAGGACTTTCCCCTAATCACACAGACTTGGAAGATCCTATTTTTGTCCAGATTCCATAATCTCCAGAAGGGCCATGGCTCTGGGGCCTAAGTGAGGACTTCACTTGCAGATTCCAGGAATTGCAAAAACCCTTTATCTCGGTGCCACTCTCACCCTATCAAATATTGAGGAGGGGGAAGGGAAGGGCAAAGAGCACACCTGCTGTTCCCACTTACTTGCACTCCCGGGACACAGAGTTTCCTTCAAGATGTTGATCAGGGGGTATTTCCCCTGGTTACAGAAAGTCCCAGTGAAGTCATCCATGTCAATGGCCCAGACCATGGCTCCTCCAAAGTTATTCCTCTTCAGCCATTCAGCCTGTGGGGACAAGACTGATGTTTGCTCCAGGATTCATCTTCGGTTCTCCTAAGGCTTTGTGCTACAAATAGGGATGTACTAACTCAGGGCAGCAAAGGGAATTACTCTACCTTGATTTTGAAACTCCTGAGGTTGTCATAACCAACCCACACATTGTCTTTGTAAGCATAGGGGACATTCTCAGGATCGTCCCACACCTCAGTAGCGCCATCCTTCAGGAAAGTGCAGATCTGAGAAAAGAGTATAATGAGGGTGAAAGGCTGATAAAAATTGTCAGGAAAGGCATCGAATATAATCTTTAAGTGTTTTATAAAGGTTGAAATAATTATACCAAATACCACAAACATAAGCATTTCCGTTTATAGAGTAGAACAGAACAAGTCATTTAGTCAGTGATCAATCACTGTGTAGTCATTATGTGTCAGAAATGTGCTAAGGGCTCTGGATAAAAAAAGGGTACAAGCTCATCTTTGCTCTCAGGGAGCTCACCCACTAATGGGAAGACGGCGTGCAAATAGCTCCGTACAAACAAAATACATACAGGATACACTGCAGATAATCCCAGGAGGATGGCACTAAGTTTAAGGACTAGAAAAGACTTCTTACAGAAAGTAAGACTTCAGCTGAAAATTGAAAGCAACCAGGAATTCTGGCAGGTGGAGATGAGGAGAGAGAGACTCAATCATGGGGGACACCCAGTGAACATGTCTTCTGTAGGGACATGGAGTGCCGATAAAGAGATGGGAGCGTTAGAAACCTCAAAGGAGACCTGTGTCACTGCACCACAGAGAATCTGAAGAAGACCGAGGTGTAAGAAGATTAGAAAGTTAGGAAGAAGGGAAAGAAGGGCTTTCAAAATCAAACAGGATTTTACATTTGATCCTGGAGGTCATAGGGAGCTCTGGAGTTGATTGAATTGATTGGGGACAGAGGGTGACATGGCTAGACTTCCACTTTAGGATGATTAATTGGGTATCTGGAGGATGGACTGTAATTGGAGAGGCTTGAGGCAGGGAGACCAACCAGTAGGATGGAGCATTAGTCCAAGTGGGAGGTGATGAGGACCTGTGTCAGGGTTGTGGCAATGTCAGAGTAGAGATGGGGGCATGTAAGAGAGATGTTAGAAAGGTAGAAATGACCAAACTGGGCAACTGATCAGACATGGAGAGTGAGAGAAGGTGCGGAATTGATACCTAAGTTGGGAATTTCAGAAGAAGAAGAATTTTGAGGGCAGGATAATGAGTTGTTTTGAAGATGTTAATTTTGTTTGCTCTTTGTCCTTCATTCTCAAAGAGGACCATGACCTCAGGAAGGTGATTACATGACATGCTAGTGAACTGGATTTAAATGAGGGAGGGTTAAAAGGACTGTAAAATGTTTGGTTCAAGGTGTATAAAAGGAAGGTGTGGTAGAGTGGATCGAGGGTCTGTAGTCAGGAAGATTCATTTTCCTACATTCAAATCTGGTCTCAGACACTTATTAGCTGTGTGACCCTGGTTAAGTCACTTAACCCTGTTTGCTTCAGTTTCCTCACTGTGAAATAACCTGGAGAAGGAAAAGGCAAGCCACTCCAGCATCTTTGGGGGCACAAGAGTTAGACATGACTGAAATGACTGAACAACAAATACAGAGGGCAGAGATTAGAGATTGGAGGTCAGGAGGAAATTAGGGCTGGACAGATAGATTTGAGAATCTTTTACATAGAATTCATGGGATCCTCTATGACCATCCAGTGAAATAGTGCAGAGGGATTAGTGAAAAGAAGTTCATATATTAAACTGTGAATTTATGTAACTCACCTCAAAGGGAAAGCACATAAACCTACTGTGAACTTAATTAACATTGGGATTCTAAATTCTGACCTTTTTTAGATACTTATTTTCAATAATTAAAAAGATTGTGGGAGGTTTAAAGTGAGGGTCTTGTACTGAATGATTACCAGGTCTCTTTCAACTGTATATCTGATATAAATAATCTGATATTATCGCACAACTCAGCTGCTTTGGAAGGAAGGGCACCCGACTAGATGTAGGAAAGCCCTGTGTGGATTACAGGAACTGCTAGCCCTAGGTCTCCAAGCATGATCTGCACAAAACCCGAATGAGATTCCAAATTTAATAGGCAAATACTCACGTACTTCTTACCTCAAACCTGAAATGCTACTTATCTCTTTCAAGAACCCCTGATTTCCTTATCTGAATACTACTTCTTGTGATGCAGATGACAACCCTTCCACGTCTAAAATAAACAGCTTCATCAACTGCTGTGGCCAAACGTCATCATTGCTCATTGACCAATCCTCTACTCAGAATGTCAGTACGCTGGTCAGGAGAAGAAGATGAGGCTGGTAACCTTGCACAGCCCTCCCCCACTCAAATCAAAGTCAACTGCAAGACATGTCATCATCTTGATGTCATAGTCCTCTATGAGAACAAAGGACAAACATAACCTGTGAGTGAATAGCAGCTCCTCTTCTCTCCTGTCCTGTCTTCTCATCCTCTCCTCTCTGTTGCTGTGTTCTCGTGTTCTACCCAGGGGAAGGTACATCTCCATGGCCAAATGCTGCCTTTTTTTCCCTTGGGTTTACTGGTTACATTTCTTGCTCAAAGATCAAACCTTAAACCCAATTCACTCTGGAGCTCATAGACTTGACATGACCCCACACATCTAGCACAGAGGGAATGTAATTGCTAAATAATAATTGTTTCTCTTTTACCCAGGAACCCTGAGGGTCTTTACCTCCCAGTTTGATTTTTTTTTTGGTTAAAGGGACCATCCCTTGAGTGACTACTTAAAGAAGCCTATTTAGTGAATGGGTGTATCTCACTCCAAGTGGGAATATGATAAGACCGTAGCCTGAAAGGGCCAGCATTTCCCATTGCATCCTGACCCATATCCAGTCATCCTGATGAATATCAGGCCACTGGAACCAGGTGACTCAGGAGAAGAAGGTGAGGTTGGTGACCTTGCACAGCCCTCCCCCACTCAAATCAAAGTCAACTGCAAGTCATGTCATCATCTTGATGTCACCGTCCTCTTTGAGAACGAAGGACAAACACAGCAAAAAAGGACAACACTGGTCCTGAGCCAAGAGAACATTACTGGACCCAGACTGAAAGGCTTCCTAGATAGACAGAAACTGCCAAAGTGTGTTCTCTCCTACCATAGTTTGGAGAACCCACCAAATTTGACTAGGACTTTGGTTGAAGTCCTTTTGTGAATAAGTCTTTTGCAATATAACCAAAAAATTCATCAAATGGGACAAAGAGGAAAATGAACCATTGTTGGGGAGGAAATGTGACCTTTTATTTTTATCTGCAAATAGAAAGTCACAAATAACTTTTCATCATCTTTGTGCAGCTTTCTAGCTACATACCTCATAGTAGGCCCATAACCCAGCCCCTCCTGTGTAGGGTCCAGCAGGGCCAGGGCCGGTGGTTGGTGCCCCAATGCCGTGGTTAGAGGGGTTACTCAGCCTGAAATTATGTCCGTAGGTTGGGAATCCAACAATGAGCTTCTCAGGGGGTGCTCCATGGTTCTTCCAGTAGTTCATGACATAATCCTGGAAGAAAGGTGCATTAGATAAATCTGGGTCCATCCTCTATTAAGTGCCTTCCCTGTTTTCTCCTCCATCTCTCACTATTTCCAGTATGTAAGGGATCTTGTCCTCACCTGGTTGTATGACACCATGAATTTCTATTATGCACTTATTACTTTCTACCTAGTTTTTAGTTATTTGTGTCTGTGGGCAGCCAGGTGGCACAGTGGACAAATCACTGAGTCTGGAGACGGGAACACTTGAGTTCAGATTCAGCCTCAGATAATTCCTGTATAACCCTGGGCAAGTCACTTAATCCTGGCTGCCTCAGTTTCCTCATCCTTAAAATGAGCTGGAGAAGGAAATGATAAACCAATCCAAGTATTTTGCCAAGAAAACCTCAGATGAGGTCAAGAAGAGTCAGACAGAATTGAAACGACTGAACAACAAGAAATGTCATGTCTTTCCTGTTAGATTATTGGTGTAACAATGGTGATACCCAACCATGACTTATTTAGCTCTGTATCTTCCCTAATACTCAGCACACTCCATTGCTTCTAAAGGATTGATTCCCAATTGTTAAAAGAGAATGGGAATGCATGGCCATGTACTAGGTATTAAACTGATCTCTAGGTCCCCCTCTCTTCTCCTAACTGATGAGGCTGTCAGAACATTTTCAATGATTTGTGAGCTAATTCGTTTCCTCTTAGAGACAGTGAGTTGGGTAGTAGACCTGGAGTCAGAAATACCTGCGTTCAAATTTGACCTCAGATACTTACTTATTGTGTGTTTATGCATAAATCAATTCATCGCTGCCTCTGTTTTCTCAGCTGTAAAATGGGGGTATAATAATAGCATGCACCTCCCAGATTTGTTGTGGACATGAAATGAAATTATATTGATAAAACACTTGGCTCAGTGCCTGGCACATAGTAGATACTTAATAAATACTTATTTATTTCCTCATTATCACAGAAACCGCATCATGATAATAAATATAAGTCATCAACTCAACAACTTTGCTATTTCCATCAATGGCACCTTCATCATCCCAAATACTCTTGATTGAAATCTTAGTGTTATTATTGACATTTCTCTCTTCCTCACTTTTGCCCCCAGCCCACCCCCTGCCCATCTAATCTGTGACCAAGTCCTGGTGATTTTATCTCAGCATTGTCTTTTGTTTATTCTCTGTTCTCCACTCACTCTACTTGAATCAATATGAATCAAGCTGTCTATACCTACCTCCTGGTTCCTATTAACGCACATCCCTTCTAGCTAATGTCTTCTAGCCTCAGTCCTCTTCAATGCATTCTTCTGCCAAAATAATCTTCATAATATACAATTCTAAGCATGGCCTTTTGTGCTAAAAAAAAAAAAGGATTCACAGCTCCCCGCTGTCTAATAGATAGAAATCAACATTTTTCTCCATAATGTGTAAGATTGGCAATAATCTGGCTCCAATTCTCATAGGATTATGTTGTCCCCTTCACATACTCATCATTCCAGACAAACTATAGTATTTAGTTACTCTTTCTCTTCTGTTTCTTTGTTTCTATGCAGACTCCCTTGGTGTGGCTAGGAGGTGTTTACTAGATCTCTCCTTTACTAGTTTTAGTGAGTTAATAAGCATTTATTAATCACTTAATACAAACCAGACACTTGAAGCCACATTTGATCTTACATCATGCTTATTTACACACGTGTTGGGGACTGCCCTTCTCCCCCCAAATGTATTAGAATGTTACCCCTTGAAGTCAGGGCACTGGCTTATTTTTTTTACCTCTACTTATTGAAAGCTTTCTCTTTTTTCAAAGGTTAACTCAGATGCTAACTCATCCATTAAACTTATCCCATTAAATTCTATCTGGGATGATCTCATCTGCTTCAGTTTTTACAGAACTTTCTCTTAAACATCTGTTTGGCTCCTATTACAGTCTACATTGCAAAGTACTTATTTTGAAACCTCATTTTGTGATTCTACAAATGATATGGCAGCTAGGTGTCATGCTGGGTTTGGAAGAAAGAAGTCTTGAGTTCTAGTCTCCCTTCAGACCTTGACTAGTTGTGACCACCTAGGCAGGCCTCTTAACCTTTTTACATATCTGTAAAATGAGGACAATAACAGCATTCACCTCATAGTGATGCTGTGAGGATCAAATGAGAAATATCTGTACCTTAAAGTTCTTAGAGAAATGTGATGATGATGTTCTTATTATCAGCAGCAGCTCTCAGAGTCATGTTTTTCATGTCTCTGTCCTGAGAGGCTAGTGAAGTTCCTTACACACTGTAGGCAGTACATGTATGTGGAATATAATCAGATCTCACAGCTATATTTGCAACCTTCACGTATTTCAGATCTTTGATTTCAGTTCTCTGTAGTTCTCATGGTGTATAGGGAACTCACCACACTGGGTTGGGGGCTGTTTTCACCAGTATGACTCTCCCAGGAGCCATGGAAATCGTAGGTCATGACATGGAAGAAGTCCAGATACCTGGGAAGGAGAACAGAATTGAAATTGATCTCTAAATGTTATTTGGTATATATTCTGAGGAGTGTGAAGTACTAAGAATTGGTTTTCCCAGAACCAATGATACATGATGCCTAGAAACGCTTGGAGGACAAACCTCAGAACTCACCGAGAGAGCTGGGGGATGTCATAGCCAGACTCGATGGTGGAGATGCCGGCAGCCACAGCAGCAGTGACCAACAGCCTGGGTCTGTTGGTCTGCTGGGCTTCCTGCTCAAAGGCTTCACGCATTTCCTGGGGGTGAGTAGAAGAGAGCAAGTGGACAGCAGTTAGTTAGTTAGACTTTGCTGGTAGCTCTCTGGACCAGGATCTTCCATTGAATACCCTTCAGTATACATCACCAATGCAATTCAGTTCATAGGATTGTGGATCTTTTCTTGGTGCCCAGCATGATGACTGGCACATAGTAGTCATTCCATAAATTGACTGATTACAAAGAACCCTCAGAGATCATCAAACATTTATGTCTCAGCACCAAAGATAAAACCAAAACCAAACCAAAACTAAAACCTCCACTGAAATCAAACCAAACAAACAAAAATCCAAAAAGCAAAATTAAATAGTCTCTGACCTCAAGAAGCTTCGATTCTGTAAATAATGGTGGGGGTTGTATGTGTATGGTGGTGGTAGAACATATACATAGTGAAGTAAATACAGAATGCATATGAAATAAATTCAAAGCAATGTGGGGAGTATGAGAACTCCTCACAACAGAGGAAATTAGAAAAGACCTCCTGGAAGTGTTGTTACTTAAGCTGAACCGTTGAGAGAGCCAGGGGTTTAAAGATTTGAAGATGAGGAGGGAGAGTGTACCAGGCGTGGAACACAAGTTGTATAAGGGAACAGAGATGGAAGATGGAATATCATGGAGAAAGTAAGTTTGGCTGGAATGTGGGGTATAAGGAAGAAATTATGTGTAATCAGCCTGGAAAAAAATAATTTGGAGCTAGATTGTGAAGGGATTTAAATGCCAAGCAGAAGGGTTGGTATTTGTTGCCTATAGGTAATAGTTAGCCACTGTAGTTTATTGAGCAGGAGAGTGATATGGTGAGAACCATGCCCTAGAAATACCAATTTGGAAGTTGTTTGGATGTGGGTTTGGAAAAGGGAGAGACTGGAGGCAGGGAGATCAATTAAGAATGTATTGCGGTAACCTAGGCAAGAGATTTTAAGAGCCTGAATTAGGATGTTTGCAAATATAGAGTTGAGGGAAGGGGAGATATATAAGACATGTTATTGCGGAGATGACATCAATAATCCTTGGAAGCTGGATGAATGGATAAGGGGTTTGTGTTTCGGCTAGCGGAAAAGTCAATGTCAGTTTAGAGTCAAAATGAGTGTAGAAGAGCCACCTACGTTCTCTGCGTTGCCTTACTAACATTGGCTACATACTTCTCAATCATACTCAGATGGGTCCAGCTCACCTTCACAAGCACAGTAAAGAGGTTCTTGTCCTGAGCAGGGCTGCCACGAGACCCAGGGTACTCCCAGTCCAAGTCCAGGCCATCAAAGTCATACTGGCGCAGGAATTTGATGACTGATTTGATGAATGTCCGGCGGTTCGCAGCACTGGAAACCATGGTAGTGAATCTGAAGGAGAAATAAAGATGAAGCCAGGAAATTCATATGCAGTACACAGCAATCTATGTAGTTCCTCACCTTTCTGAGTGACCTGTAAAATTCTACTGATATCTCAGACTGTATCCATCTTCAACTCACTCTATCTCATTTCTCTCCCATGCCAAAGCAGTGAACTAGCCATGATTCTCAAACTGGGATTGTCTAGACCAGGATTTAGCAAACTACTGTCTTGGGGTGGAATTTGATCTACTATGTATTTTCACACACCTCCAAGAATGATTTTTACAATTTAAAAATGTATACGTCATGGGCCTTATAAAAAGAGGCAGCAGGTAGATTTGGCTTTCAGTCTCTAGTTGGTTTCCATTGTCACCTTGGCTTTGTCCTTTACACTTTCCTTCTCTTTACCAATTGCTTTGATCTTCTCAACATTTCTAGAAGCTATTTCTTTTCTTATTTCTCTTTAGTCACTCATCTTTTTTCTCTTCGCTCTTATCTTCCTCTTCTCCCACAATGGGACCCTTCAGTTGATTGGCTTGGATAAGTCATTATGGCTGTGTTTTTGGCTATGGGTTCAGCAAGTCCAAATTCTTCACAATTTGCTTCAAAACTCTTAAGGACACCCCAACCTTGACCAGTTCACTTGTCTTGGTTTCTCCTAACTCCACATCTATAATCTCTGCTGTATCTGGTCACACCAACACAATGGCCCCTCTGTCTATTCTACCTGTGATCTTTCTTCCAAAATGTATGTGGTGCTAATAACTTCCCCTTAGCCCTAACTCACCACTCTCTATTATCATTTAAACAGTTCAAGAGTTCCTACCACCTCTCTCAACTAATTGGAACAAAAATGGTGACCCCTTAAATATGGAGCCTCTGACCTCATTATCACCACCTTCTCCAATATACTGACTCCATTAGGGAAACACATCTATACTACATCCTCAGTGTTCATGCTGGGAGTGTCATCTTATAACCAGATCCTTAAAATAAAAGAATCTGAAAACTGAAAGGTGCTTCAGAGGTCATCTAATGCCATCCATGTCTGAGCAATAATCCTTTCTCTTACATTCCCAGAAAAAAACCATTCATCCACTCACTCGATAACTCTTCAGGTAACTCATTCTACTCTTCTACAACCTTCATATTTCCTAGGCATAGTCAAAAATTTTCTCTCTTCCTATTTGAAGATGATTATCACATCTCTCCTAAGCAACTTCTGGTGCAGGCTAGGTATCTTCATTTTTTTTTTCAACAGATCTTTGTATAGCCTGGTCCAGGGGCCCTTCCCTATTCTGGTGCCCTCCTTTGGATGAGGTACTCTTCTTTTCTACACCCTGATCTTCCTCCTGTTTCATTGTACCCTTCTCCTCATGTCATGTTCATTCCCAATTGTGGTATCTAAATCTGAATAGAGGACTTTAGCCAGGAAGACTCTCTTTTCTATTTCAATAATTATGGACTGTTGAAACCAGATGGGACCTTAGAGATTGTCTCTGAGGGATTGTTAACTTGGGGGAAAGGGGTCTGTGAATTTGATTTTAAAAATATGTTGATAATTGTATTTCAAAATAACTGACATCCTTGACAATCATATGTCCTTTATTTGATGTGTTTAAAAGCATTCTTTTGAGAAGGGCTCCATAGGTTTTCCTAGATTGCCAGGGGGTAACTGACATAAGAAAGGATGAAGAATCCTTTCTTTAGTCCCGACCCCTCATTTCACAGCAGGGGAATGCAAGACACAGAATAGTTGAGAGATTTTTTTTAGAAGTTCACATTGCTAGGATCATTACACAACGTCCCATCTCCCAGGCCAGTAAAAGTATCTTTTGATAAAGCCCAAGGAAGACCCTCTATATGTCGAATTCTACTCTAGAGCAAAAATTCTAGCAATGTTACTTTAAAGAAAAAAAGAACACTAGGTCTCTCTATTTCCCCATGGCTGGAAGTGTGGGGGCTACTCGTAGGCCTCTTCCTCTCTGATCTGCACAAGGACTTTGATCTGCTCCATTTCCCACACAGATAGGTTTGCCCCTAATTACACAATGTAGTGAGTTTCCATTCCAAGGGGGGCTTGCCATGTGGATGCCAGACTGACCCCTGATCAGTTTAACATATAGCAGTTTGAGACTTTCTAGCAGAAGAGAGCTGCCAGCCTCAGCCTCCCAAGGGATGTGACCACCATGACTCCCAGGCATAATTATTTTATACACATATTTGTTTTATCTTGGTCGTTGAATGTAGTCATAGTGTCAGTCTTATGCTTTAAGATTTCTTAATGCAGGGGAAAATTGGACTTAATGTTTTTTTGCTTCATGTTTCTATTTACAAAGAGGCTCTTAAATCCTTCTAAGTCTATTATGATACTAATCTTAAGAAAAGACTTACTTGGAGGTTCCAAAGTTCCAGCCTCCAACTGCCAGAAGAGTCTTCAGCTCTCTGTTCCTATAGAGATAGAATAAAGAGAGAACGTCAGATCCTATATGCACTTACTGACTTGCAATATTTTCTCATGGGGAGAGAGATTGACTGGGTACCTCAGTAGGAAGGTCTTTGCAACAGATCTGATGAGGTGCTAAAGAATTTTTGTTAGGTTGTAGTAGATGTTCCTTCTGAGGTTAGCATGGTTGGGGTCCCAGGCCTTTCTGTACTAAGACTACAGTGGCACTATCAGCATCGTTAGGATATCTGCCATACGCTTAATTTTTAAACTTAGGTGTCTCATCAGAAGAGGGTATGGCTTCTATACCATCAGAGGAAATTGCAGATCTTAGCATAGAAAGGAGCTTGAATGACTCTTTAGTTGAACCCCTTCCCAGCTGATATTAGAACAGAAAGCCTCACAGTTCTGAGATTTCCATCTTCATCTGAATAAATTGGAATTGTGAGGCACACCCAACCCAGCATTTGCAGGTTGAAAGCACTTTGAGCAAGACCTGGAGTCAGGAAGACTCCCCTTCCTGAGTTCTAATGTAGCCTCAGACACTTCCTAGATCTGTGACCCTGGGCAAGTCACAACCTTTTGAAGTAGGTAGTATAAGTATTATTATCTGAATTTTACAATTGATGGAGCTGAGATGCAGAATGCTATTAAGTGCTAGAGATAGGAATGTTGATTCTCTTTCCACTACATCAGGTTCACTGTACCATGCCGGAAATTCCAGTAGCTGTTAGCAAGTATATGGTGGTACCACTTGGGCTCACAGATTCTTTCCAGTCTAAAAGAGATTAGAGGTCAAGATAGAGAATTGAAACTGTTGTACTTTTCTTCAAAAAATAGAACTATTTAGTTAAATAATAGCACAAATTAAGTAATTCATCTCTATAAGAGATAAGTATGAAAAAGAAATGCTGTTAAGATCAAGATTTTTTTCAAAATGGAATATTTAAGGACAGAAAATGCCTTCTAGCTCATTATAAATAAGATGTGTCTGTTGTTGTTTGACATCATCTTAATTATCCTTTTAACAATTATACCTCGAACCTCTGTACAAATTAGCACAGACGATCTTTTCATCCTCTGCCTTCTCTATTTCTTGCATGGATACAAGGTCTTGGGTGAAATGCGACACTGAATTAATTACATTGGGTAGGTTTGCTCTCCTAGCTCAGTGGTACCAAACTCAAATAGAAATGGGGGTGTAAAACTGCATAAGAGTTCATTATCACAGTATTCATTATAAGGATCCCTTTGGGCTGCAGATTGACTTAATTTTAAAATGTAACATCTATATGTTGTTGTATTTTTACTTATTTTGTTAAATGTTTCCCAATTGCATTTTACCCTGGTCTGGGTGGCCCCCTGGAATGTCGTGGGTTTCTTGTGGATACCTGTGTCCTAGCTCATAACTTTCAAGGGGATCTCAGTCTTTGCCTTTGGCTTCTTTCACTCTCCAGCTTGCCTTCTTCCTAACGGTTCTTTCTGTATCTAGCCTTTGCCACACCACCCTAGAGTTCCTCTTTAATGTTATGATCTCCAACTTCACAGATATAGGAGCCTGAATAATCCAGCTGTTAGCATAGATAATTCCCAAAGTTGGATCTTTGATTCATCTTGATGCTCCGTTATTGTTATTTACTTGTCTTTCAGTTTCTATTAAATATTATTTATAAACTTTTTTATCATACATCAACTTCTACCATCCTTAGAGATCACTTTTTGTTTCAGTGATTACTGGAATATTTTCCTTTAACTCCTCATTTTGCTGGAATGGAAGTTCCTTGAGAGTAGGGATTCTTTCATTCTTTGTCTTTGTACCCCTAGCACTTAGGATAGCTCTTGGCATAGTAAGTGCTTAATTAATGCTTATTAACGGATTGATTGATACTCTACAAAGACATACTTTGATACTACTCCTCTTTTTCCCCAGAGTTTTAAAAAATATATGTTTACAACAGAAAAGTAATTTCAAAATACACTTCTTTATAACCTCCAAAGAAGACAATGGTGCTTAAGAAATATTTGAGGAACTAGATGGGATACTTTTACTGACCAGCTGGTGTGTGCAGTTCTTTGATGTTCTGAACAGAAAGCAAACTCCTAGAGAAGAAGTTACTCTCCATGTGAGCCTCAAAACTAACAAGACTATATCATAAATCCATGTGGCCTACGTGTACCTCAGATACCTCTTGTCCTAAATACCAAATAAGTTGGGGCTATGTTTAGTATGAAAAGAGTCTTGTTCGACCTCTCTCAAGTGATTGTGAGCTCGTTGATTGCAGGGACTGTCTTTTGCCTCTTTTTGTATCACTAGCACTTATCAAAGTTCCTGACACATAGTAGGTGCTTAATAAATATTTATTGGTTGATTACTGACTGACTGATTGACCTTCATTTGATTAGTCTAGGGGATTCTAGCCCACAGTCAACACACCAGACTTTTCCTCTTCCTTACTTGTTTTTCAAACCGTTGAAGGATTTGTAGAGCTCCACGTCATTCCATTCAATTGTGGTGATCTCATTGTTGCTCATTCCAGCAAAAGCATAGATGAGGTGAGTACAGAGGCAGGGGTCGATGTTTTCTGGCTTGAATTTCCCCAAGCCTGGCCTGTATTGGGCCCAGTTGGAGAAGTAGCATGTCAGATGGCAGGCAGAGCCTGTTGGCAGCAAGGAGAAAATGTCATGATGAGGGACAGCTGCAGAGACTGCTCATTCATTTATTCATTCTTTCACTCATTCATTCAACAAGTATTTATTAAGTACCTACTGTGTGCCAGACACTTACAATGCAGTGACAAAATGAAACAGTCCCTGCCCTCAAGAACTTGGGAAACAGCATATACACAGGGAAGTAAAAATCTGAATGTTATATATACACAAACCATGCATGAAGTAATTTCAGGGGTAAAAGAGGGCATTAACAAATGGGAATGTGGGAGTGAGGAAGTGATCAGGGTAGCTTTCCCATAAGATGTAGCTTTTATGCTGAACTTTGAAAAATTACAAGAATAATCAGCATTTATGGAGCACTTTATGTATGTAAAGCATCATCTCATCTGATCCTCATAACAACCCTGGGCAATGGGTACTATGATTATCCCCAACTATCAATGACCAAACTGAGGCTGAGAATTTAAGTGACTTGTCCATGGTCCTAAAGTTAGTAAGGGTTTCAGGCAGGATTCAGATCTTCATGACTCAAAGTCTTATGTTCCATATGTCATTCCATCTAACTGCCTAAGGATTTCTTCCTTCCTTCCTTCCTTGCTTCCTTCCTTCTTCCTTCTTTCCTTCCTTCCTTCCTTCTTTCCCTCTTTCCTTTCTTCCTTCTTTCTTTTCTTCCTTCATTTCTTTCTTCCTTTCTTTTTTTGGAGGCAATTGGGGCTGAGTGATTTGCCCAGGGTCACACAGTTAGTAAGCATCTGAGGTCAGATTTGAATTCAGGTCCTTAAGACTCTAGGATCAGTGCTCTATCCACTGTGCCATATACTATTTAAGTATTTCAACAGGTGGAGGTGAGGAGGGAGAGCATTCTGATCAGGGGTTACATGTAGCCTGTACCAAGACAGGACAGAGACAAGAGATGGAATGCCTGCATGGATCAGTCATGGATCAGTCTGGAGCATAATGTGTGCACAGGGAATAACATGTAGCAATCCTGAGAAGGTAGGGTGACTAGCTCTTCAGAAAGCTCCATCGCAAATTTCCAGTAAGGTTTTGTGCAAGTCGACCTCTTTATATCTAGTCTTTGGGGGTGGAAATGTCAATAGTATTTACAGATGAGCTCAAAGATCTGTACCTGCCTACTTTGCAACCTGCTAAAAAAATATCCATTGGCCCACTTCATACTCACTGGGCTCACCTTCTCTTAGCTTGCCCTAGGCACCTTTCTCTGATGTCCCGATCAAGTTTTTAATGTAAATCTTGCTCAGAGCAATATGAAAAGAGGAAAAATCACTCGCATTAGAGTCAAAGTATCTGGTAAACAGTCTGGCATCAAATCCCTCTTCAGTCATTTACCAGCTGTGTGACCTTGGGCAACATGCTTACCCCATCCTCTGCTTTCTCATCTGTAAAATGGAGATGCCATTACTTTTACTGCATATTGTGAGGAAAGCATTTTGTTGATGTTAAATGAGAGCCTTTTTAATACTGATTTAATACTTTCAAGGGTTATAATTTCACAGGTATGAACAGTCCCCTCTACAGATGTTGAACACACCTGGTCTGTGACTTAGTAGATGAATTTTGAGAGGTATTATGACCAAAATATTAATTAGGCTTTGGCCAACCTCAAAGATGGAATTTTCTAACTTAATTAAGACATTGAGGGGCCTGGAGGGATTCTCCATAACAGGAAACCCTGCGGAACCATGAAAGGAGGACTGAAATAGAAGGCATCGTGAAACAAGGAAAATATACATGATGAAAAAAGCAGCATTCTCTTTCAGTAGGGTAAAGGTCCCAGACCAGAGGCTTCTTTATAAATTAGAATCCCTTCAGACTTTCAGGCTGGGATCAGGGATAAGACACAAGTTCTTATTATCCTCTTTCAGAAAAATATGAGAGAGCAAGACTCCCTGGGAGTATAGTAATGCCAAATGTGAGTATTAGCTTTGGATGACCTGACAAAGGGTAGCTATTAGAGGGATAAATTATATCCACCTGACCTTTAGGTTTGAATAGTAGAGTGATAGCTCTGAGTAGGTCCAGCTACTAAAATAAGTTGTCCTTAACTGAACTCATGCTGCATAATGTGCAAAGAAATTATCTGAGCTTGGATGTTTGAGAGAATGAAGAGGATTATGAGAATAATAGAAAAAGAGATGGGGGAGGTGGGTAAAGCAGAAGCTTATGACTTACTCAGCTGGGCAAGCAGCACCAGGGCAAGACCTAGAGAAGAAAAAGACATAAATTAAAATACATTTACTAAGCGTCTATTAAGCACCTACGTTAGTATGTGTGATGGTGGCCATGTGGCGCAGGGGTTAGAGTTCCTGACTCCAGGCCCAGTGCTGTATCCATCATGCTACCCAGCTACAAAGATTTTTATTTTTCTCTCTATCCCTATTTATTCCCAATGTTTGCACACTGGTTCCCAACAGTTTTTGTTCTTGGAACACCTTTCAACAGGTGAGTGCCCAGGGTAATTTAATGTATTACTCATATTACTCTCTACCATTATTTGCTGTTCAAGGTAGCATTAAATCATTTTTAGCACAAACCCCGTGGACTGTCTTCACAATCCACCTAGCACAATGTCTAGCACAACAGTAGGCTCTTAATAAATGCTTAATGACTGATTGATTCCAAGACTGTTCTAGATGCTGGGGACATAGACAAAAAGGAAATTGATGCTGCCTTTAGAGAACTTACGTTCTAGAATAGGGTTCTTAGCCTTCTTGGGTTATGCCCCTTGGACAATCTAGTGAAACACATTTACAGGGGTGGGGAATCTGCAGCCTTGAGGCCTAAATTATAGGCCTTTTCTTTTTTTTGTTTATTTTAATTTTATTATTTTAGACCTTTTCTTAAAAGATTTTAAATCCTAAAATACTGAATGTTTTTTTAAATAAAAGCTCATGGAACCCAGGTTAAGAATCCTTATTCTAGAAGGATGAGATCAGTATCATAGTTGAAAAGGAAGAGGCTTCACAAGCTGTCCAGTCCAATTCTATTCCACCATTTTAGAGATGAGGAAACTGAGGCCCAGGGAGGTTATAGTCTGTAGGTAGTAAAAGTCTCAAAGGTTCAATAGAAGAAAAGAAAGGATAATAAGATCAAAATAAGAAGAAATGGAAGTGCAGATAGGCATGAACTTAGAGACAGGAACACCTAGATTCAACTTCCATCAGAGAGACAGTAACTGGGTGACCCCGGGCAAATCATTTAACCTCCTTGTGCCTTCCTTTCCTCCTCTGTAAAAATAAACAATTAAACTTGATGTTCTCTAAGGTCTCTTTCTAGATCTAAATCTATGAGCCTATTATCATGCAAAATAATTCTTTTCAAAGGACCCGGGAAGAAATGGAAAGGAAGAAAGTCACCAGGGTTTCACTCACCAGTGGGGATGATGGATTCACCATGGCTAATGTCTATACTGGTCTAGTAGGGGTTGGTCTCTCACTTTTATACCCTTGAACCAAGTCTTATCAGGAGGGCTCCTAAGTATGGGGAATCAGATGTGGCTAATGAGTAAATCCACAGATCTCCCCACAACACCGCATTATAAAGGGAATAGAATGAAGTGACTCCTTCCAAGCACAGTGACGATGGTGCCACGAAAGGACCAGCATGACAGCTCTTTGGGCAGTTTCCCGAGTTGAAAAATCTTTGGAAAGGAAGTCTAGCTGGGTTCTGTGCTGTGGACATTATGTGCCCGGAATAAAATCATGTTTGCATCAGCATTTAAGCAACCCAGCCTTTGAAAGTAGTCATTAGGTTAACAAATGATTTCTTTATGTGCAATTACTTAGCCTCACTTGATCTAACTTGGGATCAAGGGAGCCCTCATTCCTCCACAGTGTGACGGCGTTGATCTCTAAGCGCTGTGCACACACCTGTTCTGTGGAATAACTTCAAGTCATGATTTGGTGACAAAGATATCCAGAGATCTCTGGTTCTCAAAGTGGGGTTCATGAGGGTCTCCAAATGTTCTGCAGTCTAGTGCAGAATCTACAAATACTTTCACTAAATATTAGTCAATAATACTGAAAATTATGGTCTCTTTCGTTATTACTCACAATTTGATGAAATAACTTTTGGTGTCTGACATGATTTCCTGCTTACCTCCTTCCAACTAACCTCTTATGACCCCTTTCATCTAGAAACATATTTATGGCAAGAAAACCAAGGCTTTGTCCCAAGGTACCAAAACTTAGAGGGTTGTTGTGCTTCTTTGGCAGATAAAAACACCCGATTTTAGTATTTACTTAGCAAAAATAGTGAGTTAAAATAAGAAGCTAAGAGACGGGGTACTACCTCTTTTCTTCTCCCAAAGCTATACTCTGGGTAAGTCCTTATCAGTAACAGAGAGATTGGTGTTGCCTTTTGTGCTGCTTGCCCCAAGTTGATTGGGTGGCCTTTACTCTAGTTGCCAGAATTGTTCATTGCAATTCTTTCCTCTGCTCTGCAGTAAAAACTGTTCTCCAAACATACTTTGTACTTTCCTACCTTCATACCTTTGCTCATACTTTTCCTCTTGCCTCAAATGCTTCCTCTAACTTCTCTCTGTTCTAAGGCCACCACTTCCAGGCTCAGTTCAGATCTACTTTCCCCTAAGAAACTTTGGTGAACAGTGTAACCCCTAGCAATCCCTCCTTTCAATTCTCGTGATGCTTACTGTTTTTACTACTCTTTTGGCATTGCCTAGTGGTACAATCTCCTGTTAATTATCATGTATATAGGCTGACTAGCTGATTCAAACAGCAGTTCACAGATAAGACTACATCTAGGTGGAGTCCTACGAATGAAATGAAAGTCATGAAGCCTCAAGAAAACAATCTTGAAAGCAGGAACTATATTTTTGGTCCTTTTATACCTCCAGCTCTTACCACAGTGGCTAAAACATATGAAGCCCATCATAAATGCTTGTATAATGACTGACTGACTAAACAGCTAGGGTTTGGGAATTTGGTCACCTTAACCAATCTCACAAGAGGTAGATCTGTGAGCCACAATGGACGTTTATTAACTGATAATGGGATCTATCCCTGGCACCATAAATTATGCCTGATAGACATTTGCCCTGATGGACTTGTCCACTCAGGAGGCCAAAGTTATTTAATAAGGAAGTTTTGGTTTGAACAAAGAATCAGGAAAAAAGGAGATTGAATGTTTTGAAAAGCCAATACAGAATTTATCTTTTGCTACAAATTTGGAAAGGATGAGTTCTATTGATCAATAAAATCAGATCCCTCTTAGTCTTGGAAAGTGCTGAAGCATTTTAGTTCTGGGTCTCTTCAAAATGATGGAATCGGGGTCCAGAATGAGGCTTTTTTTACATGAACAGTCTAGAAATGTATCTTGCTTGATTAGGTTTATTTATTATAGGTAGTTTTTGTCATTTTTTCTGTAGGAATAGACGTGAGAGGTGAGAGGGAGATAAGGTGGTTTCTTTGTAAATTCAAACAAATATGTAATCTTTTTCTTAAGAGTGAATGTTGGGACTCTAATCCAAAGCAGTTTTAAAAGCCTTCCAACCTTATGTTGAAAAGATTATGTAGACAACAAAGAATTTTAGGATCTCATTCCGTAATACTATAGAAGACACTGCCCTATTCAAATAATAAAACTTTCGAGGTGAAGATGTGAAGACACTACATTGGAACCTGACTCCACATTAGAGTCTGGGTCTCTCTGAGGCCAGGAGAAACTGCCCCTGCAGGGGTACACTTTCCCAGAAGGCCCAAGTTACTTCTTAAAGAGCAATTCTTCACAGGGATACACCATGAGAAAACTTTTTCCTTCTTGAAAAGTCCCTAGTTTTATTTTTCAGACTCAGTACACTCCTTGATTTACTACCTTTCTCCACCAAGGTCCAGGATCTTACTGGAGGTGATGGGTCAGGAGAATACCTGGAGAACCTAGTCTATAACCATATCAACCTATCAGTGGCAAGCAACAGCAGGGAACATCCATAGCTTGGGGAAGAAACATTGAATCTGACAAAGAGTTAGGTTCCTAGCACTTCCTGTATCTTGGGACAAAGAGGCTACACACAGGAGCAGGGTGTCAAGGAAGTTAATATTGTAGGACTCCCCTCCCCTTACACCTTGGGAGTGAGAACTATGATGTTTCCTTGATTCCTTCAGGCTGTTTCTTCCTGAATAAAGGAACCTCATAGCTTTCAGTCTCAACTATAAAGTAGGAAGCAAGTTAAAGGGAGAAGTTAACAGGAAAGTCAGAAGAACAGGAGACATAAAGTATGAAGATTAGGATGGTCGCTTACCAGTGAGGAGAGTGAGCTTAGCCATCTTTGCCTCAGTGGTGAGTGAACAAATGCTGACTTTCCCTGCCTTTTATACCCTACCTTCCCTGCCCAGTGACCTTCTTGAGTTCTATTTTTGTCCTACTAGCTCCAAGGTAAATGTTGATATTTGTGACCATTACAATGCTCAGCTCTGTTCAAAAGTCCGTTATTGATAAGGAAACATCACATCACAGTTTTTGCTTCTCTAGAAGAAAAGCCTGTGCTCAAAAAGTGATGACAACTCTGATAAGTATCATTATTATGTAACAATTTGTGTAACTCCAAAATTTATGATATTGAAGGGATCATATAAACCTGTGTTTGGATAGTTCTGCAGCTCACTTCCTCATCCTTTGGGATATTCAAAGGTGTTGGTCCAATGGGATAGTTCATTCTGGACAGAAATGGAAGTCTAAGGG
This sequence comes from Bettongia penicillata ogilbyi, assembly GCA_023548195.1. Lineage (NCBI taxonomy): Eukaryota > Metazoa > Chordata > Mammalia > Diprotodontia > Potoroidae > Bettongia > Bettongia penicillata. Next base: position 1,407,109 of record JAJHZJ010000756.1, read on the forward strand.
ATTGACATAACCCTTGGATAGTTAATCACAGTCTCAGTTTCTAAAGAATCATAAAATCTTAGAAAAATTACTGGTGGATTGCTATCTTGACTGACAGGTATAGTATCCTTCTTTAAGAAATCATGGATCAATTAAAGTAGTAAGACTCTTAGAGTTGGAAATTGATGGCTTTAAAGCAGAGATCCTCAAAGAGTAAGCTGGGGAACCCCATTGGTCCCTGGAACCCTTTCAGAGGGAATATGAGGTCAAAATAATTTTTATAATAATAAAATATTTTAATTTCAATATAGTAAATATTTATAGATATCACCTAGAAAAAACAAAAACTCTTCATGGGGTATTCAGTAGTATCTAAAAAAGTAAAGAGGTGTGTTTGAGTTTGAGAACTGCTACTTTAGAGAATTGAAGATTGTTAAAATTGTAGATTCACCTCTACAACAACAGATCAACTGTTCTTAACTTCAAGACCAGTGGACCACCAGTAATGATAAGGAGAAAATAGCCCAGTCCACTATTGCTGGTTTTAATTGTTTTATTTAATTAAGAAATTGTTTACTAAATGGAGCTAAAACTTTTCTCTTTTATAACTTCCCTTTAATTTTTATCCCTGAGAAAAAAAAAAATTTTATCCCTAAGACCAAACAGTTCAACCCACTCCTTCTCCCGTGTGACAACCTTTCAAATATCTGAAGGCAACTCTTACTCACTCTCTAAATCTTCCCTTCTCCAAGGTGTCTGGTCTTCCTTTCAGGCAGTCCTCATGTGGCATATTTCCCAGATACATTTCACCATTCTGGCTGCTATAGAAGTGCTCCAGCTTCTCAGCAACTCTTCCAAAACATGGCATTTAGAACTAATTACTGTACTCCATATGGAACCTCAGTGAAATGAGGACAATATAGTACTCATATATATATATATATATATATATATATATATATATATATATATATATATATATATATATATGATGGTAGATGGGGTGGGGAGGTGAGAAGATGATGTACATATATGGCTTCCTATTTGTGTTTACAGGGGAATGAATGAAGGAAAAGTAATTTATTAAGTCCTTTACTATATGTCAGGGATTGTTCCAAGTGTTGGAGTCCCCCAAAACCTTACATTCTAATAAGGGGAGTCAAAATGGTAGAAGTGTCTCAGTTTGGTAAATCATGGGGATAGTAAATGGACTTGTAGTGGAAATGACTGACACATTCTTTTTCAGGAGTAATGGGAGGGAGGGAATAAGCATTTATATAACACCTGTCATATGCCAGACCCTGTGCTAGGGTCTTTAAAAATATCTTATTTGATCATCAGAACAACCTTGGGAAGTGGGTACTGTTATTATACCCATTTGACAGTTGAGAAAACTGGGGCAAACAGAGATTTGTGATTTGCTCAGGGTCACACAGTAACTAAATGTCTGAGGCTGAACTTGAACTCAGGTCTTTCTGACTTGATGCCACTTAGGATTGGAGAGGAAGTTATTGTCATGAGCTAGAATGATTATGATAAGTAGAGAAAAGGAGATGGTTGAGAGAGTTGTTGGGAGTGTCATTGGCAACTTCTTAGCCATGTGGAGTGACAATAAAGAGTTGAAAAGGTCTTCTAAGTGACTAACCTGAGTAACTGGAAGAATGGTAATGCCTTCAACAGAACTAAAGTGGTTAGGAGGAAGGGTCAGTTTGGGGGAGAAACGAATGAGTTTGGATTTGAATATGCTGAGTTTGATGTTACTTTGAGACATCTAGGTGGAGACATCCAAAGGGCAGCTGGAGTTGTGGGATTAGAGCATTGGGGAGAGGTATGGACTGGCTATGCTCGGGAGTCATCTGCATGGAGATGATAGTTAAATACATAGGAGTTGATGAGATCACCAAGACAAAGTACAGAGAGGGAAAAGAACCAGCTTCAGGACAGAACCCTTGGATACTCCTCAAACATATGGGACAGGACATGAATAATGATCTTCCAAAGAAGTCTGAGAAAAATTGGTCAGATAAAAAGGAGAAGAGAGATGAGTGTCATGAAAACTCAAGGAAGAAGTGAACTCAAGGTTAACAATGTTGAATATTTAGACTCAAGAAGAATGACCTTTGAGAAGGTTGATGGATTTATCAGTAAAGAGGTCTTTAGTGACCTTGGAAAGTTTCACTTAAGTGGTGTGAATAGAAGTCAGACTGAAAGGTATTGAGAAGTGCGTGACAAGCAGGGAAGCCTAGGAAATATTGCTTTTTCTAGGAGGTAATTGTGGAAAGGGAAAGAGATATGGGATGTTAGCCTGAAGGGATGGTAAGATCAAATGAAAGTGTTCTCAGCTGGTGGGGAGTGGGGTGGATTTGAGAATGTCAATGGCAAGGAAAAAGCCATTGGATAAGGAAAGGTTGAAAAATAGGCAGAAGGAATGATCAAAGGGGAATCTACCATGTGCCACCTGGAACACCACACTAGATGAGGAAATGAGAGGGGCAGGATGAAGGGCACAGGTGGAGAGAATGATATCAGATAAAAGTGCTACCTCATCCTCCCAAACTAGAATAAAGGAAAAGAGAAGGGGCATGATGTTGAGGTGATTAGAAATGGGGGATTAGTGAAGAGAGGAAGCATCTGACAAATGAACTCATTTTGTCCAGTGAAGTATAAGGAAAGAGTCTCTGTTAAGAAGGAAGGAGAATGAGTTGATATTGGTGGCCTGAGTAGAGAAGAGTTTTGAAAACAGCCACTTTGGAGAGTGAGAGTATATGAAGAAAGAGTATAAGGTTTGCTGGGTGGTTGTAACAGCCCAGGGAAGGTTGGACAGCATAAACTTGAGTGGGAGCTCCTAGCATGCTCAAATCCTGGTCTTCTAAAGACCTCCATTGTTTTTTTCCACTACACTATATTGCTAACCCACCCTCCCTCAATTGTGGCCTCCCCAGATAAGACTAACTTAAAAGAAACATGGGTTTCACAAAATAACATCAATGAAACTGCCTAACTCCAGCTAGCACATATAAAGATTATTTTTGCTGGGCAAAGAGATTAAATCAAACTTCCACTCAATACACATGCTATGTACATGTTAAGTCGTGTCCATTCCTGGAGACACACCAAAGCATAGGTCATCCTGGTTCCTTCTTAATTATCACTGAAAGGGAAGTCCCCTAGGCTGTTGTTTGAACTCCTCCTAACACCTTTGACATTCAGGATATTCCTGAATGTGCTCAGCAGTTTCCTTGCTTGGGATTTCCTTTCTTGGCCTGCTTTTGTGTATAGGCTGCTTTATCTTCTGACTGACCTGGCTTGAACTCTGCTGAATCTTCCTTCCTGGACTTTTCTGTCACTAGTCTTCCTCCTTTTGCTTTTTGCTTTTTAGTGAACCTTGCTATGTAAGTCCCAAGGATAAAGGATCCTTATTCTTCTCTTCCAACCCATTTCCTCCATCTCTGTGAGGTAATAGGTTTATAATGACATGGTCTTAGAAAGCCAATAAGATTATAAAATAGCACTGAGAGGGCCTCTCCTTTTGATTTCACAATAACAAGATTGGAAAGAACCATAAGACAGCAGTTTAGCTGAAAAAGATCTGGAAGATTTAGTAAACCTTAAAATGAGGTAGGAATGTCATATAAGTAGCAAACAAAGAAACAAGCAAAAACAAATCTTAGTCAGTCTTGGGCCACATTAAGAGCACCACACATGCTTCCAGGAATGAAGGACAAGATGGTCCGTACGTCCATGCCCTGCTCTGGTCAGACTACGTTTATAATGAAACTGTGTTCAATTATGGGGGCTATGGTTTAGGAAGGACATGGACAAGCTGGAAAGTGTACAAACGATAGCAAATTGCCTTAAGTTCACTCAAGTCAGAATCTGTTGAGCTGTTCAACACTGGAGATGTTTAAGAAAAAAGGCTATGGGGAGGGAACGGGTATGATAGAGGTTTTCACCCATCTAAAGGGCACTTGTGTGGAAAATGAGTTGTTTTTTTTTCTGTTAGATTTCAGGAGATAAATCTATGGGGAACATGTATAAAGAGGACCTATGTCAGTAACCACTTGTCAGAGAGGATACAGAGGAAGTTTCTCTGGGGATAATGGCTGGATTAGATGGTTGTTGAGCTCTGTCCAACCTGAAATCTCTGTGGTTCTGGGAGCCTTTTTGGTTCTGTGACAACAATTTTTGCTTGGATCTACTGGGCCACAGTTCATAATAATCTTATTCCTTTGAGTGCTGTAGCACATCCACTTATGGATGCTGACCAGGGTCCTGTTAATGTGGATCATGCCTCTTCTTAGTCAAGTGCAGGAGCCTGGAATTTAGTGTCAGAAATCTTGGGGTCAAATGCCATTTCTACTGTAAGTCACTTAACTACTCTGTTTCTCAGTCTGGTCATCTGTAACATGAGGGAGGTTGGGCTGGAATACCTCTACAATTCTTTAGTAGCTCTAGGTCTTATGAACCTCTGAGCTGGTAAATTAGGAAATAGGACTAAATCAAGGTTCTTACCCTTGGATCAACAAATCCCCATAGATGGATTTCAGAGGACCTATAAACTTGAATGAGAATACTACTTTTTCTTGATTTCCAGTGTCATCTTATCTGTTTTATTTTATGCATTTAAAAACATTCTTCCGAGAATGGGGTCCATAGGCTCAGCTTGCTGAAGGGGTCCATGACACAAATGGACTAGATGTTCCCTAGACCCCTTAGAGTTCTAAATGCCATGAGTGATCTTCTAGGACCCTTTCTATCCTCCCTCTTCTTGGTCAGGTCTTTTTAGTGTTCAAGAAGGGTGGGATAAAGTTCCCAATGAGAAAGCATTGAGGACAACATCTGGGTGGCTTTTTGTGCCCCAACTCTTGCCATCTATGCACTTCTCAATAAATCAACTCATCAATCAATCAGTGAGCATTGATTAAGTATCTACTGAATTAAGAGAGGCTCCATGGTGTGGTAGATAGAGAACCAGTCTTGGAGGCAGGAAGATCTGTGTGCAAGTTCTGCCTCTGAAATGCTGGCTGAGTGGTCCTTCCCTGGCCACTTCTCTAAGACTATAAATTGGGGAGAAAGTTGTTGTCATGTCTAACTTTTAGTGGCAAAGATAATGGAGTGGTTTGCCTTTTCCTTCTCCAGCTCATTTTACAAATGAGAAACTGAGGCAAATAGGGTTAAGTGACTTGCCCAAGATCACACAGCTAGAAAGTGTCTGAGGTCAGATTTAACTCAAAAAGACTAGTCTTCCTGACTCCAGGACCATCATTCTAACCACTACAGCACCTAGCTGTCCTACCTTCCAAGTACCAGGCAGAAATCAGCCCCTCACTATCCCCCACCTTCCACCCTCGTCCCCAGGGAATTAAACTGAAGGAACCAGATAATGAGTTAATGAGTTCTGTCTAGAGCTGTGCATTAGATTTCTGAGACCCTTTCCTGCCACTGGCTCCCTTTGGTTTCCACAATGAAGTATGACAGTAGGGTTTCCCCTTCTCGCCTCATCTTGGGGAGTAAGGAAGAAGAACTCTGGTGAATTACTGTTTGTTCCACACTGAAGATTGATATTGTTATTTTGGAAACCTCTAAGCCACATTGCCTGAGGCCCCAAGAAAGCATGGATGGTTGGTCCTGCCTAATCCGTGTTTTGTTTGTTCCAGTGGAATCCTTCCATGGCAGTGAGGAGGAAGGACATTTGTCCTCCCCCAGGGGACAGAGCCAGATGACTTCAGTAGTGAAAAAATACAGGTTCAATCCACACTACTGTATTTGAATTCAGTATGGTGGAAGGAGCCCCAGACTTGGGGTCACGAGGCCTGAATTCTACTTTCAGCTGCTTCATAAACTCATCTGAGTCAACTCAGAAAATGTGCTTCTATTCTCAGACTCTCACTTTCTTCAATTCTCAAATGAGAAACAAGGGACTATTTCCCTAAAGTGCTTTTCTTGTTCCAGTTAGCAGTGTCTTGGGGTAGGGGACAAATTCTCCGGATCTTCATATCCTCATCTATAAAATTGGCAAGTTGAATTAGCGGTTCTCTAAGGTCCCTTTGAGCTCTAGGAGACTAGCTGGAATGTCAATGGGAATGGAAATCTTTGGAACTGTGGAGATTGGATGAGAGTGTCATGGGTGTCAAGGGAGAGGGGAAGAAAGTGAACTAGGGAATAAACAGGTCTATTCCCACCATCCACTGTTGCATTTCCAAGACAGCTACTTCCTCTATTGGGATAAGCATTCTTATTGTTGAGTCTTGAAGAGATTCTTGTCAGCAGTCACAAAGTATGTAGAGGAAAACAGAGTATAAAAAGATTGTAAAGGCAGAAAAGGGATAGGTTGTAGAGGGCTTCAAAAAGCCAATCAGAGAATTTGATACTCAATCCTGGAGGTGATAGGGAGCCATGGAAATTTATTGAGTTGAGATGTGTCATATTTAGACTTTTATTTCATGATCACTCCTCTACTCAATAAACTCTCTGTTGCTTCTGAGATCAAATAGATACTCCTTGCATTCTATGGTTCAGACAGATTCTCCTCCACTGTGTTCCTTACATATGGTAGTTTTTGTACTGGTTCTCCCCCATGCCAAGAATGTACTTCCTTCTCATCTCTGTCTCATAGAACTGGAACTCCTGGCTTCCTTCAAAACTCAGGTCAAGTACCACCTCCTCCATGAAACCTTTCCTTTCCCCTACCCCCCTTATGAATCTGTTACCGTCCCTCTCGAAGTATGATTGCCAAATAAATCCTCTTCCCCCACATCACCCATTACAGGATGATGCATGCCTTGAATGAATAAGAGAAAGCAGAGTTATAAATCTATATTAAAGAAAATATAAATGAGAGATTTATTTGGCCATTATGATGACTATCAGGGGTGCAATATTTGGTCCCTAACAAAGATGGATAGATGCAACCATGTGTTGACTAAAACAGCTATCTATTTTCTCAATCAAATAAAGAACTATGTCCCTTGTTGTACAGCTAATTTCCAATATTCCTGGAAGAGTACAATGGACTTTCATCCACATTGAATTGCGTGTTTGTGTGTGTGTATAGGGGTTGGCTGTCAGTGTGTGTTGCTGGGATTAAAGATATTGCACAATAGAATTTGATAAACCAATCAACATCAAAAGCCATAGGCCCTTCAATGCGTTGTGTTTAAATGAAGGTTCCAAAAGAAGGAACACTTCTTCAACTGACCATATCCAAGGGAGCTGGAGAAAAGAACAAAAAAAGGGCCTCAAGACATCCCATGTGACACCCTCATGATAGAACCATGAATCATAGCTCTACACTAGGTCATCCCATTGATCTGTGATGGAGACTGATGTCTCTACACCAGGGCTGAGGAAGGGGATATAGCCAGAGATTCGAGCAGGGAGATTTGGCCATGACAAGACTTCAGGGTGGGGAAGGAGAGATTTCACAATGGTCTTTTAGGGAACTTCTCTCAGAACTTGGACCCTGGGTACATCAAACTCTTGTTGGTACTCTTGGTTCATACTTGCAAGCAGATCATTCAGTTTATAGATCATGGTTATTCCTCGGCCAGAGTCACTTGGATGTTTTATAGGAAGAGGAGGAATACAACTCAAGGAAAGCTAATTAATTTTCTACACTTGAGGTCATGGCCAGGAAGCCACCCATCAGCCTAAAGTAGATGGTTCTAGTTACAGGAGTTCAGAGTGGTGAGACAAGACAGACAGAAAAGGCCCAGAATAGAATGCATGGGGCATAGAAGAGGAGTAGACAATCTATTGGATAGAGAAAATAAAACAGATCAATAAATCCAGAGTGTTTTACCTTGAGGCTACAGAAGGGAGTTACAATTTTGTGAGGACTCAGGATGGAGATGATAAAGGGCAGATAGCCTTCTAAGTATGATTTGTAGGTCCTTTGGACTGGCTGACATCCCATAACATGGAAGAATTTCATCAATGATGTCTGTGTGTCTGCTGGATGAGTTTAATGTTACTTACCTGGATATCACCTTAATATTGTCACACTGTGAGTTAGAGCATGTCATAAATGATACATTAATCCTGTTATGGCATCATGCTTGTAATACAAGATGGACAAAAATGACTCTTTTCATCACCCTCAAGGAACCTTTTGGAGAAGTCATTTTAGGGACTAGTGGACTAGAGATGGATCCATATTACCTATGGACCACATGCAATGGGTGGTATAAGGAGAAGGAGGTCCCTGCATCCCTTAGGAAAATCTTGTGATCTTCTGCCTCCTTTACACCTCCACATGTATTACTGGAAATATTGGGTAAGTCTTATGTTATCTAGTCTCAATGAGGCAATCATTACGGAAAAGCAATCCTTTCAATCTTCCCTAGAGAGACAGATAGCATAGCAAATACAGCCCTGGACTTGGAGTCACGGAGATCTCTATTCATATCCTGCCTCAGTTATTTACTGGATCATTGACTCTGCCAAATCACTCAACCTGTCTCATCTTTGGCTTCCTATGTGTAAAATGGGAGTGATAATAGTACCGACTTTACCAGGCTGTTGTAAGGATCAAATGAGATAATCTATGTGAAACACTTTACAAACCTTAAAGTGATAAGTATGTGACAGTTATTATTAATTAGTAGTGCTAGGGGGCACAGAGCACCTAGCCTGAAGTCAGGAAGACAGTCCAAATAAGGCCTCAGATGCTTACAAACTATATGACCCTTAACTCTGTTTTTCTCAGTTTCCTCATCTGTAAAATAAGCTGGAGAAGGAAATGGCAAACTACTCCTGTATCCTTGCCAAGAAAACGCAAAACAGGGTCATGAAGGGTTGGACATAACTGAAACAACAAAAATTATTAATAATAACAAGTTATTTTCAATCTTACTGCCCTCACCTATTCCAACTTTTCTCAAGTGCCCCACACAACTCCCACTGTCTGTTCTCTCACTGAAGAATTTGGCTCATATTTTAATTAGAACATAGAGTCTATTGACTCTGAGTTCCCTCTTCTCCCCTGCTGTTCATCCTTTATTTTTGAAGAGACCCAATGACATCTTTGGTCAAGCTCTAAGTCCTCCCTAGTGTCTGCTTCAGTTGCCTTCATGGCTGTTGGAATAAATTGCCCTCATCTTCTCATTCCTCAGGGGCAGAGGGTATCTTCATATTCTTGGGGTAGACACCTAACTCACTGAAAGGATTGAGGCTCCTTGGTTACCTTCAGCCTAGTTAGCCCATCTGCCAAGATGTTTTAACTAGGGTATGGCCATGATGCATGGTATAGCTTTTGGGAGCCATAGGTCATGAGTTCCCTCAAAGTCTTTGGACATCATCACCTATACTTTTTTCCTTTACTCTACTCTGTGACAAAAAGTAATGGAAGTATCTACCCCAAGCATGTGGAGACTCCCTCCAGTAGAATGGGCAGAGCAGCACAGACGTTGAAGATGACAATCTGCATCCTGAGCCAGAGCCAGTTTTCCTGACTTTTGTCTTCCCACTGGACTTCAATGCCTCTGGAAGAGAGAGTGAGGCTGAGGACTTTGTGGAACGCTGCCTCACTTCAATCCAATTCACTCATGAGTCAAGACATCACCCCTTGATGTCATTGGTCCTCCTCTAAAACAAAGGACAGGAATCTCCCTGACTGGGGGGCAGAGCCAAGATGGAGGAGTGAGAGCAGTGACTCACCTAAGCTCTCGGACAAACTCCTCCAGGTACCTCTGAAAGGAGAATCTGACCAAATTTTGGAGGTGCGGAATCAAGTGGGAGACAGACGGTGACGGATTCGGAGCTCAGGTGGGACTGGAAGGTCCACGGGAAGGATCTGTTCCACGGGGGTGAACCCACAGCGCACAGCGCAGCGTGGCCAGCACAGCGGAGCAGAAGAGATCCAAGAAACCTGAGTGGCAGGCAGAACCAGAGGAGCGGCACCCGGGGTGGGAGACAAGCCGAACCGAGTCAGTGAGAGCCGCGGAGCGCCAGATATCAGCGCAGCAGCTCCTGAGACCTTCAGCCCGAAGATCAAACTTTGGTAAGTCACTTACTTGAACTTCCGGGAGCCAGGATGCGGAGTGATCAGTTAATGCTCTCTCCTTCCCCCTTCATGACCATGAAAGAACCATAAAATATCTCCCCAGAAAAATCCCAGATCAGTAGAATTAGAAGAAGGAGACCAATTGTCTCATAACACCTGAGACGAGGAAAATAGCTAAGGGGGATTCCTCATACGGTGGCAGAGGCAAACCTGAAGGACAGAGGACCCAGGGCAGAGAAAATTTGCACTAGGACCCAGGCAAGCCTCACCGCCAGGAGAGGAGACCCAAGAGGGTTGGGAACATGCATTAACATCTAGGCGTGCCTCAGCTGTCTAGGGGAATCAGAAAGACAATAGGGCAGTTGGGATTACCAGCTCCTGAGCTTGCCTTTGCCTCAATTCAGCTGAGGAGATCTCGTGGGACCAGATCACTCCTACTCCACACTTAACAAGCTAAAGGGTTGATCAGGGAAACACCAAACAAAAACCTGCTTTTAGCTTTTTCACACATCAGCTAAGCAAAAAGTTCTCTAGCTTCTGACTGAAAGAACCAGAAGCCACAACACTCAATCAAAATCATGAACAGGAAAAAGAAGAGGGCTGAAAGAACCATAGAATCTTTCTATGGGGATAAGGACCAAAACACAAACCCCAAAGAGGTCACAGCTGAGACTGTACTTCCATCTGAGACTTCAGAAGGGACTATGAACTACTCGCAAGTACAAGCAGCTCTCCTGGAACAGCTGAAGAAGGAAATAGAAGATAAACTGGCCAATGATTTTAAAATTATTAAGAAAGAATTCACTGATGAGAACATCTCCTTGAAAAGGAAAATTGAACAAATGGAAAAAGAAGTTCAAAAATTAACTGGAGAAAATAAATTCCTGAAAGGCCAAATGGAAAAGGAAGTACAAAAATTAACTGGAGAAAATAGCTTCCTAAAAGGAAAAATTGGGCAGATGGAAAAAGAGATACAAAAGTTAACAGAACAAAACAATTTGATGAAGATTAGAATTGGGCAAGTAGAAACTAACGACTCAATGAGACAGCAAGAATCAGTCAAACAAAATCTAAAGAATGAAAAGATAGAAGAAAATGTAAAATATCTAATTGGAAAAATTGACCTGGAAAATAGATCCAGAAGAGAAAACTTAAGAATTATTGGCCTGCCAGAAACCCAGGATGGAGAAAAGAGCCTGGACAATATCTTTCAGGAAATCATCAAGGAAAACTGCCCAGAAGTACTAGATTCAGAGGGCAAAATAGTCATCGAAAGAATCCACCGTTCCCCTCCTGAAAGGGATCCCAAACTCAAAACCCCAAGAAATATAGTTGCCAAATTCCAGAGCTATCAAGTGAAGGAGAAAATATTACAAGCAGCCAGAAAGAAACAATTTAAATATCAAGGAGATACAATCAGGATTACACAGGACCTTGCAGCTTCTACATTAAAAGATCAAAAGAATTGGAACCCAATATTCCGTAAGGCAAAGGAGCTGGGACTGCAACCAAGGATCAACTACCCAGCAAAGTTCAGCATAACATTTCAGGCAAGGAGAAAGTCATTCAACGAAGTAAGGGATTTCCAGAGTTTCCTGACCAAAACGCCAGAACTTAATAGACAATTCGATCTTCAAATGCAGATCTCAAGAGAATCATAAAAAGGTAAACAGTGGGGGGGGGGGGCAACAACTTGCTACTCAATGAGGGCAAGTGGTTCACCTCCCTATAAGGGAAGATGATATCTGTTTATCTTGAGAACTGTGCGTCTATTAAGAAATATAAAGGGGATAAGCATAGGGGGAATGGGTATAAAGTAAATGATATCATGATAAAAAAATGTGATTTAAGTATGAGAAGGGAGTGTAATAGGAAGTGTGAAAAGGAGGAAGCAGAAAATGGCAAATTACATCACAAGAAGAAGTACAAAATCATAGTAGAGGGAAAGAGGGGAGGGAGATGAGCATTGTGTGAGAGGTACTCTCATCGGATTTGTTTAAAGGACGGAACAATAAACTTAAGTAGAAAATCCTAACTAGCTCTATAAGCAGTGGGAGGGGAAGGGGGAAGAAAGGGGAGGGAGGCAAAAGGGAGGGAAGAAGCAATAAGAGTAAAGGGGAGTAAAAGGGAGGGGGGCTAAAAGAAAGAGGGGTAGGCGGCAAGAGGAGGTGGTGAAAAGTGAATACTAGTGAGGATGGGAAGGGAGACAGCAGAGCTAAAAGCACAAATGGTGGGAAAGAAGATGGAGGGAAATACACAGATTGTAATCATAACTGTGAATGTGAATGGAATGAATTCTCCCATAAAACGGAGACGGATAGCAGAATGGATTAAAAGCCATAATCTAACAATATGCTGCTTACAAGAAACACATTTGAAACGGGGGGATACACATAGGATAAAGGTTAAAGGATGGAGCAGAATATATTGTGCTTCAGCTGATGTAAGAAAGGCAGGAGTAGCAATCCTAATCTCAGACAAAGCAAAAGCAGAAATAGACCTAATCAAAAGGGATAAGGATGGAAACTATATCCTGCTAAAAGGCACCATAGACAATGAAGCAATATCATTACTAAACATGTATGCTCCAAGTGGTATAGCATCCAGATTCTTAGAGGAGAGATTGAGGGATTTGAAGGAAGAAATTGACAGCAAAACTATACTAGTGGGGGACCTCAACCTCCCTCTTTCTGAACTTGATAAATCTAACCTCAAAATAAACAAGAAAGAGGTTAAGGAGGTAAATAAAACTCTAGATAAGGCAGATATGATAGATCTTTGGAGAAAATTGAATGGGAATAGAAAGGAATATACCTTTTTCTCAGCAGTACATGGAACATTTACAAAAATTGACCATGTACTAGGACATAAAAATCTCACAATCCAGTGCAGAAAGGCAGAGATAATCAGTGCATCCTTCTCAGATCATAATGCAATAAAAATTATATGTAATAAAAGGCCATGGAAAGATAAAGCAAAAATCAGTTGGAAACTAAATAATTTAATCCTAAAGAAGGAATGGGTTACAGAAGAAATCATAGAAACAATCAACAACTTCATTCAAGAGAATGACAATAATGAGACAACCTACCAAATCTTATGGGATACTGCAAAAGCAGTTCTTAGGGGAAGTTTTATATCTTTGAATGCCTACATAAATAAAATAGAGAAAGAGGAGATCAATGACTTAGGTATGCAGCTGAAAAAGCTAGAAAAAGAACAAATTGAAAATCCCCAAGAAAATACCAAATTAGAAATACTGAAAACCAAAGGAGAGATTAATAAAATTGAAATTAAGAAAACTATTGAATTAATAAATAAAACCAATAGTTGGTTTTATGAAAAAACTAATAAAATTGATAAACCTTTGGTCAATTTGATTAAAAGAAAGAAAGAAGAAAATCATATTACTAATATTAAAAATGAAAGGGGTCAACTCACCTCCAATGAGGAGGAAAATAAAACAATAATTAGAAATTATTTTGCCCAACTTTATGCCCACAAATTCGATAATCTAAATGAGATGGATGAATATTTTAAAAAATACAAATTGCCCAGATTAACAGAAGAGGAAATTGAATACTTAAACAACCCCATCTCAGAAAAAGAAATTGAACAAGCCATCAATGAACTCCCTAGGTAAAAATCTCCAGGACCAGATGGATTCACAAGTGAATTCTATCAAACCTTTGAAGAACAGTTAATTCCAATACTATATAGACTATTTGGGAAAATTGGGGTAGAAGGAGTACTCCCAAATTCTTTCTATGATACAAATATGGTTTTGATACCCAAGCCAGGAAGAGATAAAACAGAAAAAGAAAATTACAGACCAATTTCTCTAATGAATATAGAGGCAAAAATTTTCAACAACATTTTAGCAAAACGAATACAGCATCTTATCAAGAGAATAATACATTATGATCAGGTAGGTTTCATACCAGGAATGCAGGGCTGGTTAAATATTAGGAAAACTATTAGCATTATCAATCATATCAACAACAAAACCAACAAAAACCACATGATTATCTCAATTGATGCAGAAAAAGCTTTCGACAAAATGCAACACCCATTCCTATTAAAAACACTGGAGAACATAGGAATAAAGGGAACTTTCCATAAAATAATAAGCAGTATCTACCTAAAACCTTCAGCAAGCATTATATGCAATGGAGGTAAGCTAGAGGCCTTTCCAATAAGGTCAGGGGTGAAACGAGGATGCCCATTATCACCATTATTATTCAATATGGTACTGGAAATGTTAGCGGTAGCAATTAGACAAGATAAAGAAATTGAAGGAATAAAAATAGCCAAAGAAGAAACTAAGTTATCACTCTTTGCAGATGATATGATGATATATTTAGGAAATCCCAGAGATTCAAGTAAAAAACTACTTGAAATAATAAACAACTTTGGCAAAGTTGCAGGTTACAAAATAAACCCACACAAATCTTCTGCATTCCTATATATTAGCAACAAAGTCCAACGGCAAGAGATAGAAAGAGAAATCCCATTTAAAGCTAGGGTAGACACTATGAAATACTTAGGAGTTTACCTGCCAAAACAAACCCAAGGATTATATGAACACAATTACAAGACACTTTTTGCACAAATAAAGTCAGATTTAAGTAAGTGGAAAAACATCAGTTGTTCATGGGTAGGCCGAGCTAATGTAATAAAAATGACAATTCTACCTAAATTAATCTACTTATTTAGTGCCATACCAATTAAACTATCAGATAATTATTTTCTAGAGCTGGGTAAAATCATATCAAAATTCATTTGGAAAAACAAAAGGTCCAGAATATCAAAGGGACTAATGAAAAGAAATGCTTGGGAAGGTGGAATAGCGCTACCAGACCTCAAATTGCATTATAAAGCAGCAATTATCAAAACCACTTGGTATTGGCTATGAAACAGAGGGGTAGACAAATGGAATAGGCTTGGCACTCAAGACACAGTAGGCAAGGAATATAGCAACCTCCTGTTTGATAAACCCAAAGATCCCAGCTTCTGGGATAAGAACTCACTGTTTGACAAAAATTGCTGGGAAAACTGGTTAACTGTGTGGCAGAAATTAGGCATAGACCCATGCCTGACACCGTACACAAGAATAAAGTCCAAATGGGTACATGATTTAGGTATTAAGATTGATACCATGAATAAACTGGAGAAGCAAGGTATAGTGTATTTATCAGATTTATGGAGAGGGGAAGAATTTTTTTCTAAAGAAACGATAGAAAGCATTATGAAATGCAAGATGGATAATTTTGATTACTTTAAACTGAAAAGTTTTTGCACAACCAAACCTAATGCAACCAAAATTCGGAGGGATGTAGTAAATTGGGAAAAAATTTTTACAGCTAAGCTCAGGGATAAAGGCCTCATTTCTTGAATATATAGAGAACTGACTGAAATACATAACCATCCAAGGCATTCCCCAATTGATAAATAGTCAAAGGATATGAACAAGCAATTTTCAGGGGAAGAAATCAAAGATATCTCTAATCATATGAAAAAGTGCTCTAAATCACTATTGATTAGAGAGATGTAAATCAAAACAACTCTGAGGTACCACATCACACCTGTAAGATTGGCAAATATGACAGAACAAGAAAATGATAAATGCTGGAGAGGATGTGGGAGAGTTGGAACACTAATTCATTGTTGGTGGAGCTGTGAGATCATCCAACCCTTCTGGAGAACGGTTTGGAACTATGCCCAAAGGGCTACAAAAATGTGCATACCCTTTGACCCAGAAATATCGCTACTAGGACTGTATCCCCAAGAGATTATAAAAACGGGAAAGGGTCCCACGTGTACAAAAATATTTATAGCAGCACTCTTTGTGGTAGCCAAAAACTGGAAGTCAAGGGGATGCCCATAAATTGGGGAATGGATGAATAAATTATGGTATATGAATGTAATGGAGTACTATTGTGCCATAAGAAATGATGAACAAGAAGACTTCATGGAGGCCTGGAAGGACTTATATGACCTGATGCTGAGCGAAAGGAGCAGAACCAGGAGAACTTTGTGCACAGCAATGACCACAGTGTGCGAGAGTTTTTTCTGGTAGACTTGGAACTTTGTAATAAAACAAGAACTTACTGAGAAAAAAAAAAAAATCCTAATGTCGGTCTTCTAAGGCAAAATGCCTTCCACACTCAGAGAAAGAAATATGGAAGTCACTTGCAGAATGTAGCAGATCATGTTTGTGTGTGGGTGGGTTTCAGTGTATTATGTGTTGATTTGTTATATGATTTCTTCCATTTATTTTAGTTCAATTACATAGCATGAATATAGTGAAAATGTGCTCAATAGGAAAGTATATGTAGAACCTAAACAGAATTGTATGCTGTCATGGGGAGGGAGGGGGGTGTTGGGGGAAGGGTGGGGGGGGATAAAATCTTAACTTTAAGGAAATGATTGTAAAACATTAAAAAAATAAAATAAAATAAAAATAAAACAAAGGACAAATGACAATACTAGCATAACACAATATGAGTGTGCAAGACATCTATGTGAAATTCAAGAAAGCAAAGACAGCTTGTCATTGTCTCCTCCACAGTCAATGCACATTCATTTTCTTGTTGTTCGGTCATTTCAGTCATGGATGACTCTTCATGACTCCATTTTTGGGTTTTCTTGGCAAAGATCCTAGAGCAGTTTGCCATTTCCTTCTCAAGCTCATTTGACAGATGAGGAAATTGAATCATGCAGGGTTAAGTGACTTGCCCAGACTCACACAAATAGTGTCTGAGGTGGGATTTGAACTCAGGTTTTCTTGATTCCAAGCTCAGTATTCTATCCAGTGCATCATCTGGCTGCCAATATTTATTGAGTATGTACTATATGCCAGTTGTTGTGCTAAATGCCGGGAATACTAATATGAAAACAGAAAGTCAAGGAGTTCACAATCTAATGGGAGGAAATAATACACAAAAGAAAGCTGCAAAGTAGGAGGGGAAAGGGATGGGGGGAAGGGGAAGGGGTATGAAGGAAAGGCCAAAGAAATTGTGCAGGAAATGAGGAGACATCAAACATGTTGTTTCTGTTCCCTCTCTTTAAATAGAGGAGTTTATGGCTCCTCCAATCAAAAGGGCAGAGGAAAGTGATGAAGGGAGCGTAACTGGGCTCATTGAATCTTCTAAGATGATGAGATTTCCCAAGGATGAGTTTACCTGGGCCATGAAGTCTGAGTGCTGCTGGAGAAGCCAATTAAACAGCATGTGGCAGTTAAATGTCTCTGCTATCTTCCCTTGTACATAGTAGGCTCTTGGTCAATGTATGTTGAATTGAATTGAGTAGTCCAGTTGAGTTAAAATGCAAAGCATATGGAGGAGAGGTGAAGGAGACAAAGCTGTAAATGTTGCATGGCACCAGATTGTGGAGGGCCTTAAACACCAAACGAAGCAGTTTGAACTTTGCTTCATAGACATAGGGAGTCATTATGTAAGAAGTTTAGCCAGATGGAAGTTTCTCCTCCAATGATCACATATTTCATGTTTGTATCAGAGTTATGTGTCAACAGTTAATCCTAAACCCTGCCAGAACAGCTAGAAATAAAGACATTTCATTTCAATGCTAATAGCACACAATATTGACTCAAACAAATAGGGGAAGAATTCTCAATAACATTGATGAAACCTCACTTACTCCCT
This sequence comes from Bettongia penicillata ogilbyi, assembly GCA_023548195.1. NCBI lineage: Eukaryota > Metazoa > Chordata > Mammalia > Diprotodontia > Potoroidae > Bettongia > Bettongia penicillata. Next base: position 1,424,755 of record JAJHZJ010000756.1, read on the forward strand.
CCCAGTTTTTATCTTAATGTTCTTTATGCTTCTTGATTAGGTATTTAGAGACTTTCCAGATTTCCATTTCCTTTCCTCAGTCTTGGCTCACAAGCTCCTACCCTATCCTTTCCATTACAACTCATATGACTAAGCTAGATGGTGCAGTGGATGGAGTGTTGAACTTGGAGTCAGGAAGACCTGAGTTAAAATCTCCTCTCTTATCTCTTTATCAGCAATGACTTTCCAGAGATTCAACTTTGAAATGAAGACAATAGAAAAGAGAAACTCTGAATCTTCCTAAATCATTGATTATTCATAATAATTTCTCTCCATCATAAAGAATCATGAGATGGGAAGGAGGAAGAACTGAATTAATATTACTTGACCCAAACACCAGGCTCTCCTGTAAATGAACAAGCAGGGTTAAGTGACTTGGCCAGGATCATGCAACTCATGTCTGAGGCTGGATTTATATATGTATGTATAAATATGTATGTGTAGCACACACATATCTTTATATGTTTATGGTATAAAACAAATAAGATATATACAGGTACAGGTGTGTATGCATACATGTACATGTACGTGTATCGTGTGTGTGACAGGTACTGTTTTATTTTGGTTTTTTATCCCATTGTTTCTTATACATATGAGGCACTTAGTACTTGTGGGATCAAGTTGAATCTGACATTCTGGTAGTCCTTTATGTCTTATAGAGGTATTTCAGAATATTTTGTCATTTGGTCATCATGTCATGATGTGGAATGTAAGGCAGGTATTATTGTAGGCAAGTATCATCATTTTTCCCAGTAAGGCAGGTACCATTAACTATGTTTTGGATACGTGAAAATTTAAACTCAAAGAGTTTAATGACTTGTTCAAGGCCACATAGCCAGAAAAAAGCAGTGTTGATTTGAGTTCCTACCATTTAGCTCTTAAGTTTAATGTTCTGTCACTATTGATGCTAAATTTCAGCAAGGAATTAGCCTCTCTGTTAGAATATAGCATACATATTCCTCCTCACTCCTCGTTTTAAAATGCAAAAAGAGGTATGATTTAAAAGGGGTGTGTGTGTGCGTGTGTGTGACACACACACGCACACACACACACATGTATATATATATATATATATATATATATATATGTATGTATGTATATACCCATCAAACGACAGAGCTAGAAAGTGGTGGTGATGGTGTGTAAGTGTTAATAAAAGGGGCTGCATTACATTTCTTGACAAAACATTACCTGGAAAGAATTGTTTTTAGCAGTTAAACTCAGGATACTTCTGGTCTTGTGGGGTTATCTGCTATCAATCAGGACTATGAGAAGTAGACTACCCCAATATCAGGACAACCACAGAGTCTGACTGGGGAATCCCTCAACCACAAAGAGAATGTGCCATTCATATAGATCTTTGTAATCAACATGGTGCCCAGGCTCATTCTGATTGATTCTCAGGCAATTTTCTCCCAAAGAAATTATGGGATGACTAAATAGGTAGAAAGGAAATAGCAGCTAAAACAGCTATTATGGGATAGTGGCTTAAGGTTTAAAAATGGGGCCAAAGGAAGTATGGTGCAACATCATAGTAAAGACCTCAAGGCTATAAAAGTTCCTTGAGACTGCTATTTGGGGAAATTCCCAGCATTATGCCATGTTATCTGCTTCTCTCATTTGTATTGGTCAAATGGGCAATAAGACTCTGTCCTGGGCTTCTTTCTCTCTTTATTTTTCCTTCTTTCTCTTTTTGTTACGATTTTGTCAGTTTCCTATGGGTTAGATTATTGCCTCTAAGCAGATGATTCTCAGATTTTGGCACAGATTTTTTTTAATCTTTATTGTGATGTTACTGTCCCATGTCACCAGCTACCTGATAGAAAACTCCACTTGCAGGTCCATTGGCATTTCAGAGTCACTACATTCTAAGTGGAACTTATTACCTTCCCTCCAAAACTCATCCTTCTTCTAGACTTCCTTACTTCTGTTAAGGGTGCTATCATTCTCTCAGTCCCCCGTATTTGCAAGCAAGGACTCACCCTTGACTTTTTTTCTCTTCCTCATTCTCAATATCCAATCATTTGCCTAGTCTTACGAGGGCTACTTTTACAATCCTTCTGGAACTACTCCACTCACATGGCCACTGTTCATTTCTTTCCTGGACTCAATAATAATTTCTTTTAGATAACTCTCTCATTTTGCAGATAAAGAAATTAAAACTCAGAGGTTAATGATTCAGCTGAGGTCACAAATTGCAATGCACAAATGGTCTGAATTCTGTTACAGCACAGATCACAGATGCATTCTGTGATGCATTCAAAAGGCAAATAGGAATGGTTTTTAGTGTAAACTGTTATTTGAATTGTCCATATCAAGGTCCACCTACAATTAACTTGGATAAGGGGAGAGTTCAATGGACTTTCCTAACCTATGAGAGAACAGTGGCCAGAGAAATTATAGCATTCATGAAGAGACATATGGTAGAAGTAGAGATAAGAGAGGAGTTTGTGGAAAATATTCCCCAACACTAACTTCTTGTGTGTGATTTGTCCTTCATGCTTGAGGAAGACCAAAATGACATCATACTGATATGCTCTCAGAAGGGTCTGCTATAGGTAGGGCACAAATAGTCCATCTGATCATTTGAGAAGGAGATATCTCTAATTCGCACACCTCATGTTTTTGTTTTTGTGTTTCGAGCTGCCAGAATTCTGCTTTGCTCATAGAGCATAACACCTTCCTTGATTTGAGCATGTTATCCTGGATGGTCCTGTGCCAATGTCTCCCATGTCTCACAATTAGTATTCATATTCATCAGAGAGATCTTGAGAGTATCTCTGTATTGCTTCTTCTGATCACCACGTGAGCACCTGCCTTGCATGAGTTCTCTGTAAAATAGTCTTTTAGGCAAGTGTAGATTTGGCATTCAAGCAATGAGACCAATCCATTGGTCTCTATTGCTCTCTGCAGTACGGTTTGAATGCTTGGAATTTCAGCTTTAGAAAGGACCTCAGTGTCCACTGCATTTTTCTTGACAGTACTCTTCAGAGCTATCCTAAGACAACTCAAATGGAAGCAATACAATAGGGAAAATTTTTTTTTTATTTCCAGAGCAGCATTAGAATCTAGATCTGGCATTTTGTCAAGAGCAAGGAGATTTCTTGTGTAAATCTTACCTAGGAGGTTGTCTTGTGGGTAACCAACTCAAGTTCCTTCAACCTGGTGGGACAAATCCTTAGGTCACTAGACAGAGTTGTTAGGGACTTGATCCATTGCAATTACTTTGGAAAGGGGACAAAGTATAGACTCCAATCTACCCCCTGTTGCCCAGACCACTGTGTGGGTGACTAAGTGCTATGTGTGGACTAAGTGCCTTAGTCCACCAATGGCATAACTGGGGCTCAAATTCTCTCTAAAGAGGCAGCAGTGTGGTTCAATGGATAGAGCTGTACCTGGAGTCAAGAAGACTTGAGTTCAAGTCCAGTGTCATACACCTAGCTGTGGGAAGTTGGGGAAATCATTTAATCTCCATCTGCCCCAGTTTCTTCACTGGTAAAATGAAGATAATGATAGCACCTACTTCCCAAGGGTTCTGTGAGGATCAAATAGGATAGTATTTACAAAGTACTTTGAAAACCTTGAAGTGTAACATAAATGCTAGCTATTATTAAGGAGAGGAGAGGATTTCCTTTCCAGTATCCTTATTGGAGGAAAGGAGTATTCTTCATGGGATTTCTATCGCTTAAGGATTAGAGGATTAGATATGGGAGAAAGGGGCTACAAGAGATCATGACCTTGCCTCCACCACCATTATTGACTTTTTTGTGACTTATTTGGACCTTGAAGTTCTGATGAAAACCTATCCAATAGCCTCCAAAGATGCTTCTATTCTGGGCAGATTTTCAACTATAGATGGCGCTACAATATAGATCAGAATATTGCTCCTAGGGAAAATCCAAGAGCAGTACCTTCAGAGGGGAACCAATGAGGGTGCTTCATTTGTTTTGCTTCTGCGGCTGCTGCTGAGGATGATGATGATGATGACGACGAAAACGACGGCAATGATGACAGGCTCCTGTAAATTCTTTGCACCTTCTACATTTTCTGTAGGGTGAAAGAAAGACTGCCTTCTACTGATTTGCATTTATCATATTGGGTATTTCTGTAAGAATTGAGGACTTTTTTTAACGCAGTTTTGTGGATGTTTAGACATGTAATATGTTTGTACATTTTCCCAGGGTAAATTCTAAGCTCCAAGAAAATGAGCGAAAGGGAAAATGACCTTCTGGCTCACTTCCGGAATTAGAACTAGTCCACATGGATTTGTATTTCGTACATATTTTGTATTCACTTCTCTCTGCAAAACTGCTTCCCCTCCAGTAGAATATAAACTCTTGGTGGGAAAGGATTATTTTTGTTTTTGCCTCAGTGCTTGCATAATTAACAAATGCACAAGTGGTAAGCACCAGACGAAGAATTCAAGTTTTTAAAAAATTGAATCATTCTCAGAGCATTGGGAAAGTGTCTGTTAAAGTACCTCTCGTGATTAAAACTTCTATGAAGTGAGAAATCACCCACTAATTTATTATTTTGTACATGGCAGATGTTTTCATTTTCATGAAATATGGGTGTATCTGTAATGTTAAAATACACACACACACACACACACACACACACACACACACCTCCTTCCTATAAATATACTATTAAAGAACTGAATTTGAGTTCCACTTCTGTGCCCAATGACCATCACTGTTAGAAGTATTGATACTTCTCCTCCCCACATTCCCCTAAGAAAGGGTTCTAAGGTAACAAATATTTCTTCACAAAACTCCAGTCTCCTTCCTTTCTCCAATCACCATACCAATTTGAGGGGGTCCACTAATAGGTATGAAACATGCAACTACCCCTTCTCTCATTCCAGGCATCACTCAATGGGGGATCTTCAACCAGGTGAGGACAGTCTTTACAGCCTTCAGAGGCCATTGTAGGTGTCTTGGAAAACGGGCAAAGGATAAGTTCCATCTACCCCCTGCTACCAAGGACACTGCATGGGTGACAAATTTCCATGGGGAGGGAGGAGAGAAATCTTAACCCACCAGAGGTATAAATATGAATTTTGTCACATAGGACAAAAATGTTTTGCATGGTGCCCCCAGGTGGTGAGGCAGCTACACAAAGGACTTTGCGAAGATGTCACTGGCATATTTGAGTTGAGGGAAAGGGAACTTTGGCCCTCATCTCTGTAAGGGTTAGAAAGAAAGATGTGGCAACCAGAGAGAAAGACTGAAAGGGGAGGGATAGAGATAGTGGCCTCCCACTCACTCTCAGAAAGTTCATCACTCGGCTCCTCCCTCCACATGTCAGTGTCTGAGGACAGAGCTGTATTTGGACCATGCCTGTGATATACCCAGTGTCCACAGCAATCCCCTGAGCATTCCAGATCACCAATGTCCAAGTACCTAATTCATGAAGTCAGACAAAATGGAATTTAGTTGAAAAGAGTATTTTAATGATCATTCCTTCATGAAAGCTCATGACCAGTTGCAACACAAGCAGCTGGTATCAAAGACTAGATCAGCCTGGCAAGTTTAAAAAATAAATAAAAAATTAATTAATTAAAAAAAGAGATGTGAACTGGAGGCTGAGAAAAGAGAGTGAAGCTGAGAAAGAAAGGTAGAGTCTAGACATATCTTAATGGTTAGAATATTGAATTTAGAGTCAGGAAGTCCTGCGTTCAAATTCTGCCCCAAACCCTTACTAGTTATGTGATCCTGGGAAAGTAATATCTCTCAGCCTCAGTTTTCTTGTTTGCAAAATGAGGGCGTTTGACTCAATGGCCTCTAAGATACCTTCTAGGTCTAAATTTATGAGCCTATGAGGTAGAGAATGTGCCTTCCTCCACCTTCAGGGTCAATACAGGGAATGAGATGGTATGCAGGGAAGTGAGGAGAATTTGTGAGGAACTGTCCAACTTTAAATGGATTAATGGGGATTTTTAAATAAGAAAGTCTTGGTAAGGAGGAAAAGGAGGTAGTCCTGGATCCAAAGCAGTAATTTGTCTCTTAAGTCTGATCTGATGTCCCACCAGCTGGGAATGTTCTCTGAATGATTCCTGTAATCGTGCTATGAGAGAGAGCATGTCCACCACAGGGTGAAAGTAGGGAGTGAGGATGAGAAGAGTGCAACCTAAAGATTAGAAAACAGAGCTGAGCTTGCCTGCTTGGGATCCCACCAAATGTACAACAAGGTTAGTGGGCAGTGCTGAACTCCAATGCAGTAGGAGGACAAAAGCGATGGAGCTTAGACTTAGAACCCTAGAGAGCTTTCTGTCTTCTTTATTTTTATCTGGGAGTAGGGGGGAAGGGTTTGATCTAGAGAAGGTGTTCTCAGTATGAATCCCATGGACATACAAGACACCTGGGTGTAGATTTTGGAAGGTCTATATATGAACTTGGATGGGAAAAATGACATCCTTATTTTTAATAGAATTGGCTTCTTTTGTCATTCTATGTTTTTTTTTATTTTCTGCATTTAAAATCATGACTCTGCAAAGGAGTCTAGATTCTGCACCAAACTCTAAGCAAGAGAGTCCATGATGCAAAAAGGTTAAGAATCCCTGATTTAGAACTACATGATAGGGAAGGTGTTTGAGATGCCAGAAGATGCATGGAGATACCCAGACACTCTTAGAATCATTGAACAAGGCCCAGACTACTTAGAACTCAGTTCCTTACATCCTGAGGTTGTCAGCAAAGCTAGCCAATAGCAGTGAATCACCAAGGAAAGAAGAGAGAGAGAGAGAAAATGACTTGAAACACTTGAGAGAGGGAGAGAAGAATAGCATAGACACAGAGATGGTAGAATGCCACTAATGATTATTATAGGTATAAGATTTGTGGGACCCCTGCCCCTACCTCAAAATATATAAGGGAAAGAAGCAGAACCTACCTTGATAGTGAAACTCTTGGGATTATCATAACCAATCCATTGGTTTCCTTTGTAAGCATAAGGAACCTCTTGAGGGGCGTTCCACACTTCAGTGGCACCTTTCAAGAAGTCACAGACATAGAACAGGACATAACAAAAGCTACAAGTCAGAAGAAGTAGGTTCTGGATTTTACTGTTTTATAATTGGGTAACCTTAAGAAAATCACTTCCCTCTAGGCCTCAGTTTCCTTATTGGTGAAATGTTAAGACTGGATTTGATAACCTCTTAGTCCCCTTCGAACTATAATGTTCTGGGACAACACATTCTATACGCCAGAATATTCTTTTGCTCCAGCCATTTCTTCCATCAAACCAGGCTACCATTTTCCTCTCATAGGAGAATATACTGCCCTCTGACTTCCCACAGTATCAGGTGGAATGAACTAATTCTAGTCTCAGGTAAATCCCCCTCCTTTGGTTTCAGACTGAATGCCTTGTAGTTTTTCAAATGTTCATTAAACTCAAGCCTGCAGAGCTAGGATCTAGTCTTGATGATGCCTTTAATGAGTTGTGTGACTTGGACAAGTTAACCTCACTGAGCCTCAGTTTGTTTATGTAAATAATACAATTTGCCTTGTGCTCATGGAAGGATATGTGAGGATCTAACATGGGAGCATAGGAACCTCAGTGCTTGGGAAAGTGAAAATGGTAGATACAGTTACCAAAACACGGACTGTTGGATGCTTGGGATACTGTAAACCCTTTGAGATAGGAATTTTTTCAGTCATTTTGTCTTTACATATTTATCAGTGCCTTGTACACACATTTTTGGTGCCTAATAAATTTGGTTCTTATAAAATTTGTTCAGTTGAGGTAAACAGTTCCATTCCCACCCTTCTCTGTGCCCCTATGCCCATACCCACCCAAAGCAGTAAGGAGACAGAGTGGAGCCTCTCCTCTTGTGTTTTCCCAGTTGAGCAGTAAGGCCCACTGAGCCCCTGTGGACCTTACCTCAAAGTAGGCAAAGTAGGCTTCCAGCTTCCTGGGTGTAGGGTGCAGGAGTGCCATGGCCAGAGGTGGGAGCATCCAGGCCATGGTTGGAGAGGTTGGTGAGGGTGAAGGTCTGCGCATAGACACCAAATCCAACCATCAGCTTCTCAGCAGGGGCACCATTGTTCTTCCAGTAGTTCATGGCATAGTCCTCAGGGACAAAGGAGAAGAAGGAGTTAGAAACTCACCACGCTGGGACAGCTATAGGTATGTGCCCTGTAGCTTGTGCAGGTAATATATCCTATCTGTACTTCACACCAACACGGTTATGTCTGGGTCCAGATCCTGGCCAGTCCACAGAATGAGATAGCCTGACAGAAAAGGAAAAGAAATTAGGGGACAGGCTTCTCAAGTGAAGAGGCCCGCTGCACTGGCCATCCAATTTCATGCTAATCATTCAAACAACAGGCATCTATTTAGTGCCTACTATGCGCCAGCATGGGGATACAAAGAAAGGCAAAAGACAGTGCCCTTGGGAAGTCCACAATCTAGTGGAGGAGCTCACAATGTAGAATGAAAACTTCCTGAGGGCAGGAGGCCATTTCTTCTTGATCTCTATATCCTTCCTAACACAGAAGAGGTATGTATGAGGTACTTAACAGAGACTTACTAGGAGAATGATTTTGGAAAAATGAATGTCCTTAATTTCTAATTATTATTAGAATTAATTTCTAATTAATTAGAAACAATTATTACTTCTAATCTTAACAATTGAAGTACATCTGAGGCCCCAAATGGACCCATTTCCTTTCTCTTTTGGTGTCATATAGATTATATTAATCACTCCACATTATCTGTATGAAGGCTCTCCCCTTTCAGGTTGTTATCCAATTTTAAAATTCTAAACTGACTTCCATGTCCAGTCATCACATTTCTGATCAACCTCAGACAGAAGTTTAAAAGGTTTCCCTTCTTGAGGATAATGGTAAGGGGACAGGAAGTCAGAACATGTAGTCCTGAAATAAATAGAAGACATTTGTGGAATATCTGTTATGATAATTTTATTATATATGTATACATATATGTATATATTCAATCCACTGGTCTCCTCTATTAATCACAAAGAGTGGAGAGTTGACTGCAGTTAAGCTTGAATGTTAGGGCGGGGCCACAAAATAGGAAATGGGGGGAAAAGGGAGATGATGTGATTCAAGGGCAATTGATTGAGAGGAACTTTGCTACTTACGGCATGGGAGATTTTGAGCCCCTGGACTCCTCTTTAAAACGAAGCTTTCAGACCTACATGAACTCATTCTGCTCCGCGTTCCACATCTGTGAGATGAGACCTATGCTCTGCAGGCTCCTTCAGCCTCCCAGAGAGCTGGGACTCCCGTCTTTATTCCCTAGTGGTGCATTCTCCTCTCTTCTCTACCATGCCTGTTCAAAGGCTCATGGCAGCTATTGTATCAGAGCCCTCAAGACAGAGCTTTCCTTACCACATTATAGTAGATGTAGTCCCCCTTGTCATTGGGTCCACCATACAGAGGACTGTCCTCTCCAGTGAAGCCCTCCCAGGTGCCCCTCATGTCATAAGTCATCACGTTGATAAGATCCATGTATCTCAAGGAGAGGAAGAAAGCAGAGAAGCGACCCAAGGGAGATGAGGCTCATGGTCTTCACTCCAATCCCTCTGTGGATTGTACTCCCCTCCCCTTCTGTATTCCTTAGGCCTTGACCATCAGGAGTCTTTTCCCCTCTGTACCATTCACCTGAGGCCTTGTTGACCATCCTTGATCCTTACCTACTGGGTTGCTTTGTAATTTTTCACTACTTTGTTTCATGTGTTTGTATATTGGCTTCTAAAGAGGACACAACAAAGCAAATGGGAAGAACAGCTATGCAAAACCATCAAAAATGAATGTTGCAAAATGGTGAGTTTTGGAGTTTAGCTCTGAAGAAGAGATGGGAAAAGATATTCCTATTCCACCTCTTTGTAAACAGGGTCCAGAGGTATGGTACATAGCACGTATTTTCACTTTTTCAATAGATAGATCAGTTTTGATGATTTCTCTCTCTTGTTTTTTCTTTTTTCCTCCCTCTAAAAATAGTATTTGTTACATGAATTAGGGCAGCTGGGTGGTGCAGCAGATATCATACCAGTCCAGGACTCCATAAGATCTGAGTCTAAATTCAGTCACAGACATTTACTAGCTGTGTGACCCTGTTAGCCCTATTTGCTTTAGTTACTTCATCTGTAAAATGAGCTACAGAAGAAAATGGCAGAACACTCCAGTGTCGTTGTTGAGAAAACCCCAGATGGGCTCACAAAGAGTGACTGATGAACACATATGAGATACCTCCCAGGGAGTGGGGAGGAGGGTGTATAGGATGGGAAATTTGCTGATGTTAGAAAAAAAAGGTATTGATAAAATTTGCTAAAAATAAAGAAAACCCATTATGACGTTAAGGGCAGGAACTAGTCTTTTTTTCCCCCTTTGTATGGAATCCATCTACTCAGAGCTTGATGTCTCCCATAATTCCATATAGGGCTTAGAGTTGTTTTGCTTTTTTTCACCAAGCATGAAAGTAAATAATTCCTATGCTCAAAACATAGGGGAAATTTGGAATAGTGAATGATTTCTTCCAATTTTGCAAATATCTCTAGAGATAAGATCGAAGTCTTAACTCTCAAACTAGCTTCCCCCAAGAAAGCTAGGTTGGAGTCTCCCAAGACTCTGACTTGCTTTCTCATTGGTAGGCCTATATGAGCAGCTCTACTACCTCTGTGACTTAATTGAACCCTGATATAAGGAATCGCGTGGGCTTGGGAAACACTTGGACATCTCAGGGATCTGGTAGGCTGTCTCAATGGTGTCTTTGCCAGCAGACACAGCAGCAGAAATGAGGAGTCGGGGCTTGTTGCTCTGAGTAGCCTCTTGCTCAAAAGCCTCATACATTTCCTGGGATACAGAGGGCACAGGTTTGATGTTGTAAAGTTGGTGTGTGTGTGTGTGTGTGTGTATGTGTGTGTGTGTGTGACAGAACCCAGAGCCATTCCATTTTCCCTATAATTACACACACTCTTGTATTATTTGATTGTTATCATGTTTCTGAAATTGGAGGGGGGAGAGGAACAGAGAAGAGAGTAAAATGACCTCCAGACTTTGAGTTAGGAAATCTGAGTTCAAGTTCTCATAATGATGTGACATTAGACTTGTCACAACCTGCTGTACACTAGATGGTCTCCAAGACCCTTTGAAGCATTAATATTTTGCCTCTGTGTATTCTTTTAAACTCCACAAAGACAAGGACTGGGTATCCAAAGTCCCTTTGACTTTGTGGGACCTGTCAGAGTTTGTTCTCTACCGTCATAACCTTTGAAAACTTGACTTAGTTAAAACTTGATCATCTGCTATTAGATTAGTCAAGGGTGGGCTCAGAATACATATAGATGATGAGTTGGGAGAGCATGAAAGTAGATCTGAAAAGTTCTGAGGAGACATGAGTGGCTAAGTGAAAGCAGAATTGTGCCTGGGGAGCTCAACCCATGAGGACATTCCATAAAGGCCATATGCATCGAAGCTTTTGGATACCGGTCTGATAGATCAAGGAGTGATGCCTAACCAGGGCAGAAGAGCTTCTAGGAGATAAAAGCCCCATGTAAAGCAAAGGAGAACACCCAGCTGGTAAGAGAAGACACTGATACAACCTTCCTTATAAAGACTTTGTGAAGACCCCCTTTGGATATTATATAACTTGGGTGTGGGGATGAGTCTTTTGGAAGTCTATTATTGAAATGAAATCTACAGCTGTTGCTCATTGTCCATCAGCTCCATAACTTTTTGATGGTTTCAGGGCAAGGGTCTGAAATGTGCTCACTAACTCCTAACTTAGCACACTGATGGCAGATATGCAAATATAGGCATGTGGTTGTGTGGGAATGTATCAATGGAGCTTTGTGATAGATAAGGTTTTGGAATGTCAGAATTTGTTTCTATTATTGTGGGGTAGTGGGAAGACCTCTGGTCCTGATGTTGGAGGACACCATTTGTACCCAAGTAGTGCTGCTTACTAAATGAGAGATCCTAGGGAAATCACATATTTTCTCTAGACATTAGTTTCCTCATCTGTAAAATGAGGAGATTAGAATCAGATGATTTCTTCATTTCCTAAGGCTAAGTCTTGTGGTCTTATATGATCCCTCTTTCATTTCTCTTCCTCTTTCATCTCTTTTCTTTTCTCATTTAGTTTATCACCACCACTCCCTTCATTCAGTTGGTTCTTCTCAGTGATAATATCTCTTCTGAGAATTATTCTTTCAGGTATCAATCCCTGCCCCCTACCCTCGATGGGCTCCTCTGGCCTCTCTCCCTTCCTCTCCCTCAATTTTATGCTATATCAGAAAAAGCATCAATCACCAACCCCTCCAAGGTGACCAGGGATCCTCCTATCCCTTGGACACTAGAGAGAGAGAGTTTACCTTCAATAGGACGGTAAAGAGTTGCTGAGTGTCTGCTGGGCTGCCCTGATTCCCAGGGTAATCCCAGTCAATGTCCAGCCCATCAAAGTTGTACTTTCTCAGAAATTGGATGGCTGATGGATGAAGGTCTGGCGGTTTGCAGCAGTAGCAACCATATTAGAGAATCTAGAAACAGCAAAACGAAAACCAAACCAAACTGATGACAGGCTTAAGCTATCCTGGGAGCTGAAAGGGAACCCATTTCCTTGTGAACTGATCTTCACTTATTTTCAAAGGGCCAGATCCCCCTGGAGTATAGGTCTAATGTTCAGGGGCCTTGCACAGCCTGTTCTAAGGATATTGTCTAGCCTTGCCCCAGTTGCCTAACAAGGAGTTGAGGAAGAAATATCTAATAACTTCAGGTAGTAGCACCATGAGGATCCTTGCTTTGGAAAGACTCAGAGACATTCTGTCTGGGTTTGGGTTGGGAAGGGATAGGGAATTGGGGTGGGGGAAGGTAGTTTTGATTCAGCTATTGCTACCAGAATTCTTATACTTTACCCCTGAGTTCCAAAATTTCAGCCTCCAACAGAGAGCAGAGTTTTCAGCTCAGTGTTGCTATTGATAGAAAGTTACCTGGTTTATAGAAATGCCACTGGCAAAGAAAACCAACCATCCCATGGGTCAAATGGTAATCCCTCCATGTATTGAGGCTAACAACCTCATGGTGCATCCTAGAGCCTCCCCTTTCACCCAGCCATTGGAAGTCACCAACTCTTCTTCTATCTAGGAGCCTGGGGGAGTAGAATAAACAATGGTTCAGGAGTCAAAAGAACTGGGTTCGGGTCCTGACTCAGGTATTTCCTAGCTGTGTGACCTTGAGAAAGCTGCCCAGACTCTCTGAGACTGTTTCACTGTCTTCTTCTAAAGGCTCTTCATTCCACCAATCAATGAGCCTTTTATTAAGTCATTTGCCAGGCATAGTGCTAGGTGCAGGGGATACCAATGTGAAAAGGAAAACAATCCCTACCTGAAGGAGTTTATGCTAACAAAGAAGACAAGAAGTGCATAGAGAAGTAGATGAAGAATAAATATAAAGGGAAAAAATACAAAGTAGTTAAGTAGTAGTACTAATAAACGTAGTAGATTTTCTTCCAAGATTTTGTTGGCAAAATTACCAGAGTGGTTTGTCATTTCCTTCTCCAGATCATTTTACACATGAGGAAACTGAGTCAGATAGAAAAGTTAAGTGATTTGCCCTGGTTCCCATAGGTAGTAAGTGTCTGAAGCAGGATTCAAATTCAGATCTTCTTGACTCCAAGCCTAGCACTCTACTCACTGTGCCATTTGGAAGTCTCTGTGAGACAGAATCCTAGTGTGGTTGTAGATAGGATTTAACATCTAGCTCTCTTTGGGATTCTGCTCTTTCCTTAGTCAGGACTTCCTGCCAAAGGCAGAGAACTCAACCTAGGACTAACTAGGTCTTGAGCTTGTTGATGCCAGCATAGAGAGTCTTATCGTTCCACTCAGTGGTCTTGATCTTATTGTTGGTCATGCTGACAAAGGCATAGATGATGTGGGTGCAAAAACAAGGGTCCACATTTTCAGGCATATAGCGGGAGATCCCGGGGCGGTACTGGCCCCAGTTGGTGAAGTAACAGACAATGTTGACTGCTGAGGGCAGAGTCACAAAAGAGGGACAATGGGAATAACATGAGCTGATGACCTCCCTCCCCAGATTTGTCTCCCCAGCCTGGGAGCAAACACACTTACCCAACTGCAGCTGCAGCAGGAGAACCAGACCTGAAGAAAGAAAGAGAATCTTGTCAGAGGATGCTGGACACTTTCCTGGATTGAAGGCAATAGGCCTAAAATCCAAATGGGCAGTAAAGAGAAGAGAGCAGAGAGGAACAGGGGCCTCATCACCTACTCTACAGGTCACCACTACCACTGGGTGTCTGACATAGTCTCCTTGGAGAAGAGAGATGTAAGATGAATAGGAAATAAACGCATTGCAGTCCTCTGAAACAATTAGGAATCTTTACCCCTGTGCACCCCAGCTGGGCATGATAAGGATTAAATGAAATAATTAAAATAATAAATATAAATAACTAGCTTCCTGTGATCCAGAGGAACCCATCTCAAAGGATCATACAAGAGACCTTAAAGACCCCCTATCCCTACCCCAACCTGAACAAGCATTCCATGATTCGACAACACTCCTGACAAGTGATCATGTTTTCACCTTTGTTTGTAACTCTAGAACTTGGCTCAGTGCCTTGATCATAGCAAGAGCTTCATAAATGCTTGTTGACTGAATGACTGACCTCCAATGACAGGAACACTATCTCCTGAGATATTTGGGATATTTCTAACTGTTAAAAAAATATTTGCTTAAAACTGAAATCTACCATTATTCCTAACTCTGCCTTCTGGGATCAAAGAACACAAATCTAATCCCTTCTCCAGTGGGGTAACCCTTCAGAAAGTTAACACCTGTGATCATATTCTCTCACTAAATCTTCTCTAGTCTTCTTGCTAGCTCCATTCCTATCTCTCTGAGATGTTGGTACCTTGCCTTTCACAGCAATCTGTAGTCTCTTCTCTTTGACCCATCAAATGGTTTTCCCCTTCCCTCTTTCCTTTCTCTATCTTCCCCTTTTCCAAACCTAATCCACACAGTCAACTCTGCTCCTTTGGGCTCAGCAACTGAATTTCAGAGTTTTCTTCTTCTAAGGGCCCAAGTTCCCCAAATTCTCTTCCAAGTAACAATTTAAGTACTTGGAATGCTTCCCTTTTAGCTCTGCTTACCCCTCCTTCCCACATATAGAGATAACTTTACCGATAAAAATATATGTCCATCTTTCTCTGCTATTTGTTCCATTTGGTAGAGTAACTTAGTTTTGTCAGTGGGGCTACACTGATCCCAATAGTCATTAATTGGTTAAGTATATCAACGAATCCATTAGCAAGTATTTTTTGAGTACATAGCAGAGAATCTAGAGTGAAAACAACCCTGCCATCAAGGTAGTGCCATGCTCTGGCATATGACCAATTCAAAGATTTTCTTTCCCCAAGGACCCAAAATACATGAGCCATAGGCAAGGAAGTGCTAAGCAGTGGTAGCGCCAACTTGGGGGAATGATGGATGGGTGAATGGACAGAAGGATGGATAGATGGAAAAGAAAAGGCTGAGAAGCCAGTTTCCAGGGAAGGAGAAAGAGCAACTCCTCTTGGAGGTGCTAGTCTCCACTCACCAGTGAGGATCCGCAGTTTGCCATTGTAATGCTGAGTTGTCACTACCAGGTCCTAGCCCAGCTGGGTTCTTGACTTGCTTTTGTAGGGAGTTGTGGTAGCCTGCCTCCTGCCCCCACCCACCCCCTTGGGGTGAAGTTCAGTGGTGTACATGGTGGGATGATGGAGGCATGAGCTTCCACGTGGCTCCCCTTCATCTGAATCTGATCTGTGTGTTCCATCTTGTGTCATTAGCTCAAAGTATAGGGAACATTAAAATGGAAACTTTCCAAGCTACTTTGAAGGTTGACTGAAGTTACCAACCATTGTGGCAGGAAAGCAGTCACATGCACAGGGCTAGCTCAAGGAGCCAAAGTCATTGCATGAGCAGAAGGGCCCCTTCCTAGCCCTCCTAGGAGCTTGTGACAGGTTGTGAAGAGAGGAGGTTTGCTCCTCTTGGGTCTATCCTCCATAGCTCTTGGGGAACTGCTCTCTGGGTCTACCCTTTGGCATAACTGATAAGTGAGAGAAATTAGGACTGCTCCTTTTCCTGTGTTGTGCCCCCTGAATAACACTGAAAGGTAGATTGGTGCCAGATCGTAGAAGGCATGTCAATGCCAGACTAAGTAGTTTGGATTTTATTTGGAGCCAATGAAGAGTTTTGAGAAAAGAGTGGCAGGATCACATCTGTGTATAAATAACATTACTCTGTCAGTAATGTGAAGGACAAATGGGAAAGGGGATATTGAAGACACAGAGACCAGTTAAGGGACTATTACAATAGTCTAAGGAAGAAGTGATGAGGTCTCAACTCAGTGGGGACAGTGGGAGTGGAAAGGCCTGGGAGGAGGTGGGTGGGTACTTTATGCAGGCAAGATTTCAGTCCTGCTAACAGGACTATAACAAGTCAAAAGAGGACATTTTCGGTTAGATAAAGCCTCATGGTACCCTTTCAGTCTCACTAGGTGGGCCACTACCTATGGTCTTTAAAAAACCCTTCACACATTATGATTCCTCACTAATCTGTTCCTGTCAAAGGCATGGCCTTTGTTAGACTTTCTCCATCTGGTCTGTAAAAAATTTACTGTGACTTTAAGGACCACATGACAAAACTAGGAAGCACAGGAATGAGAAATTGGCCTTGTCAGTAAGTCAACTAGCATTTATTAGCACCTATTATGTGCCACATACTGTACTAAGCATTGGAGTTAGAAGGAAAGGAGAAAAAAAATCCTTCACTGGGAAGGCATCATTTCCCTCTGGTTTGGTTCTATAAAGCTAGGGACTGGAAGTGAATGAGGAAAAAAGGAAATCACAAACATTACCTCCCTGAGCCTTAAGGCTTTGCAAAATAAGGGAGCTGGTCTATATCACTTGCCACTGTGACTTTCATGAAAAACATAGGGACAGAGAAATCCCTAATGATACTCTGGCTTGGGCACCTGCCTTGAGGCAACCAGATCTGATGGAGAGAGTATCAGGGGCATGAGAGGAGAGAGTTTGCAAGGATTGTTGAGGACCTGTGTCTCCTGGGAACTTAGCTTAAAAATAATTCTCTGTAATCTCCCCTGTCCTGGAGACAGGTCAATGGGCCCAATGACCTCCGGAGGTTCTTTCCACCTGGAAAACCAAGGGCTCCTCTTAGTGCCTAAAATTGCTCCAACCCCAGAAAATATCCTTCCTAGCATAAGTTAGCTAGTCCAATGCCCATGCAATTGGATATATTCCCAACATTTCTTAAAGATTCCTAGGATGGTTCTTGTCTTCCTAGAAGGACCTAGAAATCCTAGAAGATTCCTCTCTTGATTTCCCCGTTTCTAGTGCCTTTCCCTTTCCCCCTGAAGTGACATTATGTGTACTTCTTATATATTTTGTATTTCCTGATCTCTGTATTTATATCATCCTCTCTCCCCATTAAATATAGTCAGTCAACAAGCATTTTTTCGGTACTTAACATGTGTCAGCACCATGGTAAGGGCTGAGAATATAAATACAAGCAAAAAAGAAAGGCAGCCCTTTCCCTCAAGAACCTCACATTCTAATGGGGAAGGAAACACATAAAAGGAAGCTGAAAAGAAGGTGGGCAGAGAAAGAACCGTGTGCTTAGACATGAAGTGTGTAGCCTGGTAGGAAATGAAGAGAGGCCATTGCCTGGGTGCTCTCCATAAGTGGAGGTTCTGGGAAGAGCCCTCCCCACTCCAGTATAAACACCTTGAAGACAGGAACCATTTCTTTTTGTCTTTGTATCCCCAGTATCTGGTACAGTGTCTGGCACATGGCAGGGAATGAATAATTTTGGTGTTTGTTGAATCAGTGGCTATGACCATTCCCATTGGTGCTTCCCAGAGCACCCTCAGTCCCAATACTGGCTCCTCCCACACCTGCAATTTCCATGGTTCCCTGATGCCAAGTGACTCAGGGTATCCTTAGATTAGGAGTTTCCAAATGTTTTGTTGGGAGATCACCTTTTCCCTTCACCCATCCATCAGCCAACATTTATTGAGTGCCTGCTATGGACCAGAATGCAAATGCAAATGCTCTGACCAAACAAGAATGGAGCAACGGTTAATCTCAAATTAATTGCATGATAATATGAGTGAAGTGAAGGATCTTTAGGGATTTAGGTCGATGCTTGACAGGGCAGAGGTTACAGGTGCAGATCTAAGCTTCTAAGGGCTTTTCCCTCTAAAGGATGATTAGATGGAGTATTACACAACTAACCACTTTGACAGATTACTCTTATAGGAATTCCTTCCTCATCCCAACAGTTGTTAGCACTCTCTCTTCCATTTACCTTGAATTAACTGATCTGTTTTCCTATGGTATCCCCTCGTAGAACCAAGCTCCTTGAGGACAGAGACCATTTTGTTTTCTGTGTTTATATTCCTAGAGTTTAGCACCTTGCCTTTTCACAATAGGCATCTGATAGCTTTTCACTTTAATCAAACATTGAGATCCACACTCAAGCATCTAGTTTGGCATTTACAACAATGGCCTGTTTTGCTCTCCATGTTATTATAAGCTTTGTTCCTGTCCATGAAATGGCTGAATAAATTGATTAATGAAAAAGCATTAATTAAGCACCTCCTACATTCCAAGAGTTGGGGGTAAAATGGAAAAAAAAAAGAGCTACACATGACTACAAAAATGTGGAAGAATCAGCCACATGCAAAACAAAGTGAGTGTTGAAAAGTTATAAAGAACTGGAATAACTAGAAGAACGAAATATGGGACCACACTCACCCCACCTCGTCCCTTTGCAAGGTGGAAGGTCTGCTTGTATTTTCCAGACCTTTCCAAACGTTTTGATCAGATTTTTTCCCTTCTTTTCTTTCTTATTTTGTCTTTAAAAATACTCTGTGTCATATGGTGTGACTGTAGGAGGGAGCAAGCAGGGGATACTAGGGAAACTTAGGACAATCTTTAAAAATAAAAGACCAAGAAAAACTTACTTTAAAAGAGAGAGGAAGTAAAAGCTAAACCATCCCTGTTATCAGGAGCTTTCATTCTAATTGGGAAAGATTACATATAAAAGTAAATTCTGTTCCAGGTGGAAAGAAAGGTCTGGAAGTCCTAAATGTGCAGCAGTAATGGAGGGGTGGGAAGCGAAAAGGAAGAGAGAGAGGCTACTGAAGTATTTAAAATGATGGTGCCATGGGGACTGTAGGATGTGGACTCAATGACTTCCCCACTTCTACTTCTCGGTGTTATCACAGGCAAAAGTAAGGTTTGGAGAGAGATGACCTCTCTCTTCTTTCACCCTGAATTTTCTATGTTGCCTGATTTCATATGTACAACATGACCCATTGGCCTCTGTTTCCCTAGTTTGACTGAAATATGGTGCTTCTTCTGTCATTCTATCATTTATCAATTCTGCCCCTGGTTTCACCTGCTGGTTGTGACCACATATTGCCTCAATACTCCTATCTATCTCCTGTCTGCCAAGACCCATTTCTGCTTGGGAAATCAGATTCTACTAATTGATTTTAAACCCTCATCCAACCATCTCCCAAACCAGTTGCAGCTTCTATGTCCCTTTCTTTGAAGTTGGATAGAATTCCCAGGAGGGAGAAAAGCCAGTAACAACCAGCTTAGAAATCTACCAAGTTTCAAGATCTCTTGGTTTGAGGTCTCTGGCCCAGACCCATCCAGTAGCAATCAAAGTTCTTGAAGGTCATTGCAACAAACTTCATATTTCCAGAATATTTAAGGATTTTTGATGACTCAGAACCAATTGGTAACACCAAGGCTATTTTTACTCATGGTCACCAAATACCTATTCCTTTTTAATTCCTCTTGTCCTGACTCAGTGCAATTTAAACTTACTGGGGACCAGCTAGAATAGGATCCCAGTTCCCCAAGTTGGTAGTAACAAACCTCTGAGATTACTGTCCGTTGACTTTCTATGTATTTTGTTACTGTCATCACCTCCATTAGAATGTGAACTTCTTGAGGACAGGGGTTATTTTTGCTTTTCTTTGTATCCTAAACTTGACATAATAAATAATAAATATTTGACTGACTGACCAGTCTTGTGAACGTTTCAAGTCAATTAGCTCTTCCATTCTTTGCCCCATCATTGGTTATCACCATCACCACTGCCTCTAAGAATCAGGTTTGTCACCGTTTAGGGGGACCCTCTATTCCCATGAACAATGATTCTGGGGCCTCTTCAAGGTGGTGAGACTGGAAGAAAAGGTCAGGTTAGAATATACTCTGAGCCAAATACTGACCCCCTCCTTTCTAGTTTTCTTATCTGCTCCAGGATGTTTACAAGGTAAATGTCTCCTCCTTCCCTTCAGAAAAATGGTGTGAAGAAGGGACAGTTCCATAAAGTTCAGAGTCTAGGGCTCAAGGAATAGACCCCAATGAATTCTTGAGATCCACTGGACTGATCATTTGTCTCTATGTGGCCATTAGGAAGCCAGTTAATATGTTGGGTATCTCTGTTCTGAGTCCATCCCCAAGCCATGGGTGAAAAAAAGCAAAAGACTTTCTGTAGTCAGTGATGGATATACCTGGGAAATGTCTCCTCGCCCTGCAGGATGATGTTTCAGAGAGCAGCAGTGGAAGTAGGAAGTTGGATGAGATAATGAGAAAAGTACAGTTTGGTCTCAAATTAGGAGGTGAGGTGACTTGAGTCCCACCAGGTTTGGGACTGTTTCAATGTGAAGACAGAATGCTATTGTAAGGGTAAAGTGGCAGCACTCAATTTTCTTAGGCAGAATCATTTATACTTTATTCTATTCAGCAGCTTGAGAATGAAGTGAGGCTCTCTGGTGGAGGGGGTAGGAAGGCAAGGATACCACAGCCTTAGGGCATCCATCTGTGAGCATTGCTAAGACAGAGGAAGGTCCAGATGTACAGTTTCTAGTTTGAACTGTGAATAAAAGGAGAAGACAGCAGTCAAAACCAAGACCCTCTGCTCTTGAAACAAGGACACCCACCTCTTGGAATCTGAGCAGGAGTTCATCAAGCCAGTCTGTCAGAGGGCTTTGGTCTTGTTTTGGTTTATATTTGTCTGTTTATTTGTTTGCCAAGTCTAGGAGAATCAGAGATCAGAACAGGGTCTAGGAGAACTTCCCTGGGACAGAAATGAGAAGTAATGGAATGAATATCGGTGTAACAGTATAAATGGTATTATTGTGGTTCAGTTGTTTTCAATCATCTCTGATTCTTCATCACCCCATTTGGAGTTTTCTTGGGAAAGATACTGGAGCAGTTTGCCATTTCATTCTTCAGCTCATTTTACAGATGAAGAAATTGAGGCAAACAGGGTTAAGTGACTTGCCCAGGGCCATATAGCTAGGAAGTATCTGAGGCTAGATTTGAACTCATGAAGATGAGTCTTCCCAACTCTGGGTTTGAACTCTATGTACTATTGAACCACCTAGAAGTCCAACAACACAAATACTCAAATGTGTCTGTATATCATCCCTCCAATCTTGTACTATCATAGAATGTCAGAACTCAGAAAGATCTTTAAGGGTATTGAGTCTAACTCCCTCATTTTAGATAAATGAATTGAGGGATGTGACTTGACCAAAGTTACATAACTTGTATTTAACAAAGCTGGAATTCGAATTCAGTTCTTCTGACTTAAAGTCCAGAGCCCTTCCCACCTCACATCACTACCTCTGGCAGGCAACTATTCCTTCTGGTTTCCCATAGCTTTATTAGCAGATTCCAGTGTCCTCTTGATTGCCTGGAGGAGTGGATATGGACCCTTTTTGCAGAAGTCCCCTGTAAAGTCATCCAAATCAATGGACCAAATCATGGCCCCTCCCAATCCTGAGTTCTTCAAATACTGGACCTGAAGGAAATAGACAGGGACATGGATGAGGAGGCTGAAAAGAGCATCTAGTGGTCCTCCTAGGTCTCTAGGAATGGTTCAGAATTAGACTTTGGTCTGGGTGAAGAGGGAATGGGTTAATAATTTAACAGCAAACACTTAGATTAGACAGAGAAAATGATTCCTGGTATGAAGGGAACTTCATAGTGAGGGACCCTACATCCTTGGAGGACAGAGTAGATATCTTCATTTCTTTCCCTCACTTCTTCCCCTATACAACAACACTCCACAGAGTAGTGCAGCAAGCACTGACATCAGGATCCCAGGGGGTTTGAAAGTTCTTAGGACTCTAGGACCATGGACCATAAAGGGTACTGCTTCAGTTACAGTGGACTTGGAGATGGCCAGATGACCGATGCCAACTATGAGGAGCAAAAGTAGAATGGATAGCTATGGAAACAAGAGAGCTGCCCCCACCAGCCCCTGCCCAGAACAGCGGCAAGTAACTGGTGGTACTAGTAGTGCTCCTGAGAAGACCCTGAGATGAAGAAGGTGGGAGCTTCAATGCTCGCTAACATCAGCAACACTTTTCTCTCTTCTTTTACTATCTTCTTTCCTTCTGCTTTTTCTTCCTTCTTTCTTTGCTTCTTTCCTTTTCCTCTTGCTTTCTAATTCATTTTCTTTCATTACTTCTTTACTTCCTTTCTGCTTTCCTTCCCTCTTTATTTTATCTGTCCTCTCCTCCTTCCTTCCCTCCTTTTCCTTTTTCTTTTCTTCTTTCTTTCCTTCTTTCCTTTCTTTCTTCTTTGCTTCCTTCCATTTTTCTCTTCTTCCTTTCTGCTTCCCTTCCTTCTTTTCTTTTTTCCTTCTCTCTTCCCTACTTTCTTCCTCTCTTACTCTGTTCTCTTCTTCCCCCCCCTTTTCAATTTTCTATGCCTCAGATTCTCAGGAGCCTTTTAAAGCCTCACTATTGACTTCAACCTAAAGGAATCCCTGGAACTTCATCCTATAGCCACCCTCGGGCCTTCTATGATGCTTTTCTTTGTGTCCTGAGTTTGGCCAGGGCTCTCTCCTTGTCTCCATCACCTGGTCACTTACCTTGGTCTCCACACTCTCCACATCATCAAAGCCAACCCACTGGTTGCCCTTGACTGCATAGGGGACCTGCTGTTCTGGGATTCTTTTGACGGTGGCACCTTGTAGGAACTGGCATACCTGACAGAATGGTGAGGAGGTAGAGGGAAGGGTGGAGAAAACAGTTAGCCCTGGAGTTTTCTAAGGCCAGAATGCTTAGCCTGGTGTCCACAGACAATCACTGGATACATTTCTGGGGTATCTGGGGATTTGTTTTGTTTTAATATTTTGAGAATTGGTTTCCTTTGTAATCTGATGTATTTCATTTTATGAGTTTATAATGTCATTTTGAGAAGGAACCTTGAGGCTTCAACAAACTCCCAAAAGGCCCATGGCACGCAAAAAGGCTAAGAAACTGCTCTGAAACATTGCCCTGTACCTAAGCAAGGTATATACCTGGCTATACAATTTCCAACAAGTGGCCCCCTGAAGTCAACTTGCAAAGGAGATTCCCTCCAAGACCAACCATTCTGTTTTTGGATGGGTTCCCACTGTTAAGTTTTCCTTGTAGCCCCTGAAATCTGAATCAATAGCTTCTACCCATTGCTCCTACTTCAGCCTTCTGGATCTGAACAGAATCAGTCATGTTCTGTCTTCCCATCTGTACCATAAGGCCAGAGAGGGCAAGGATTTTCTTATTTATCCTTGTGGCACCTACCATACCGTACAAATAGTAGGTTCTCAATGTTTATTCAGTGATTGATTCATGGACTTCCAGAGTCAGCTCCACTATTTTGCAAGTATTTTAGGAAAGATTGAAAGGTAGCAAGAGACTCCCTCCTCCCACTCCCATCCACAGACCTTGGAGCCTTCTAACTAAGTAGACTGGCTTCCTGGGGATTTATTTCCCCCCTCTATTCTGAAGTGGACATCCCACCTGACTGTAATATGACAGGAAGTCTAGCCTAGGTAAAAATTCTTGGGTACCTCATAGTAGGCCAAGAAGCCTGGTTCTGCAGTGAATTGGCCAGGAGTGCCAGCAGCGTTGGCAGGGGCTCCCACACCTGAGTTAGATGCAGGTGTGGAGAGGGTGAAGGAGCGACCATACATAGGGATGCCCATGATGATCTTTTCCCCTGGCATGCCCTGATTCTTCCAATAGTTCACAGCATAATCCTGGGGAGGGAAGGCAAACAAACTGAACTGGACCCTGAGTGTGGAGAGAAATGAAGGGGCCACCCCTGACTCTCTGAGACCCAACACATCTGTCCCTTTTTATTCTAAATTCAGCTTTTCCATTGCTGGGGCACAGAGACACAGTTTTATTTGGGGAAGGCAAAGGATTTGCTTTGATCCCTGGCAATAAGTTGATCATTGTCCTTCATAGATGATTCTATGTCCCTAAAGAAACTAAGATGTTACTTTTTAAATAAATGAATGAATGAATTTTTTAAAATTAAAAAAAAGACCAGGCAAGGAATTTAAGAAGAAATTAGAAAACTAGACATATAAGTCTCGACAACAAGGTTGCCAATTTCCTCCTGTCTTCTTAGTATTGGCTGCACATGGCATTTGTCTCGGAGATAAGGGATGGAATGAAACTAGCTATTCTCTGATCTCCAAAAAGGGTCACCCACTTTAACAGGAAAGCATAGAAACGAGGCTAGTTTGGGGGTAGCTAGGTGGTACATTGAACATAGCACCAGTCCTGGAGTCAGGAGGACTGAGTTCAAATATGGCCTCAGACACTTGACACTAGCTGGGTGACCCTGGGCAAGTCACTTAACCCCAATTGCTTTGCCTTCCCTTAGAGAGAGAGAGAGAGAGAGAGAGAGAGAGAGAGAGAGAGAGAGAGAGAGAGAGAGAGAGAGAGGCTAATTTGGAATTTTATTTTCCTCTTTGGGCTAGAGTGGAGGCCAGAAAGAAATTGTAGGATAAGACCCATTCTCCTTATTCCCAGTTTTCCACACAGGGTGAGTGTACATGAAATTTTTGTTAAATGATTTATGCAAATTGATCAAGGAAGTGGGAGGGAAAGTACCTGATTGGGGAGTCCCCTACAGTGGAAAACACTCTGAATCATAACACTCAGAGCTGGGAAAGGCCCTTGGATAGTACCTAGCTTGGTGATCTTTTTCAGATGTAGATTTCAGATATAGAAATGAACACACAGTGAGCCCAAGTGGCCTTCTCAGAGTCACACAGGGAATAAAAACCAGAGTTAGAATACAAACCCAGATCCCACAATTACAAATCCAGTACTCCTTATACCTCACTAAATTGAGACCTGACAGAAACATAGTGGGAGCAAGGAAGAAACAAATAAATCAGTCATGGTACCATTTCTCAAGCTGACAAACTGAATGAAGAAAGATGGTCCGGAAAATTCTTCAGGAAAAAAATTGCCTTCCCCCCTAAAAAAATTTCCAGGAAAATAAAAATTTCATATTCTGAAAAGAACAGTGTTAAGGTGGGGGTGAGGTTAAGGTTAAAGGGCAAGGGTTTTCCCCAGCCTTTCTCTGTACCACCTCTCCCAGACCTTTATATATCTATATGTCTTCCTTGGATAAATCAATTTCCTCACTTTCCAGTATAAATATCCCTCTTTTGCCTATGTTAAAGGGTTATCACTTGGATCAAATCAGATAAAAGATGTCCACTTCTTTTATCAATATGATGTAAAAGATGCTTCCTTAGGAGAGGTTGGGGTTAAGGATGGAATGGGGTTAGGAATAATTGTTACCTAAGCAGATATAGGTCAAGATGGGATGTTCAAATTGAGAAATGAAGAATGAGCCAGTACATACTTTGCCATTTGGCGAGGATGATGTCCGGTTTTGGCATAGGCCCAATTGTGAAGAGGCAGTAGGTGTTACCCTGGGCCTGGAGTCAGGAAGACCTGAGTTCAGATCCCCTCTGGCCTAGTTATGTGACCATCTGCCTCAGTTTTCTCCTTTGTGAAATGGGGATGATAATAGCACCTACATTCCAGGGTGGTTGTAATGACTCAATAAGATAATATTTTTAAAGCCCCTAGTGTATGATGGACATTTAATAAATGTTTGTTTCCTTCTTTTATGAGATAGGGAGTTCATGACACCTGACTGACCAGCATCCTCTGTCCCTCTCCAGTTGCAAATTTACTGCTTTCCCATTCAAAGCATAGATAGATAGATAGATAGATAGATTAGATACATATATATATACATACACATATATACATATACGTACACACATATATACACATATATGTATGTATATCCATATTTGATATACAAATGATATATTTATAAATATTTCTCACTTGAAGATGATAATATAAGGAAGACCATGAACTTTTATATACCCTATATGAATGTTCAGTCTTGTCCAATTTTTGTGACCCCCATTTGAAGTTTTCTTGGCAAGGATGCTAGAGGGGTTTGCCATTTCCTTCTCCAGCTCATCTGATAGATGAAGAATCCAAGGCAAACAAGGTTAAGTGACCTGTTCAGGATAACACAGCTAGTAAGTGTCTGAGGCCAGATTTGAACTCAGGAATATGAGTCTTCCTGATGCCAGGCCCAGCAGCCTATCCATTGTGCCACCTATACATATACGTATATATGTATATATATATAATATATATAAATGCTCCATATATAAATGATATACTTACAAATCATATTTCTCACTTGAAAGGGAAATTAAGAGGAAGATTGTGAACTTTTATAACATATTTAAATGATATATTTATGAATCATATTTCTGTACTAGAGTTCACAATGTATATTGTATAATGATTAATAAAGACTGTACTTAGAAACAAAAGTCCTCCTTTGGCCATGCATCTCAGTTCTTCAGTCCTACCACATTATAGTAAGCACTGTTCCTCTGGTCCTGGCTCCCTTTCTTCAGAGGGCTATTGTGGCCAGTAACCAGAGGAATGTCCCAGGATCCATGGAAGTCGAAGGACAAGAGGTTGATGAAATCCACATTCCTAGAGAATCCAGAGAGCAAAGGAAGTGAAAAAAGTATTTTTTTTTTCTGAGAATCCATAAGAAACTATAAGGAATCATGAATATTAAGCTTAAGGTATAGCATGAGGGATTGAGGGTTGATAGAAGGAAAAACTTCCTGAGTATGAAGAGTTTGGGGTCTGGACAGGTGATTAAAGAAGGCCTTCTAGAGCAATCTTTAAAAACAGGGAGCATCCTCCTCTTTTTCACATCCCATAGCTAGCAGATTATTTTTCCAAACTGGATTAAAGACAGAGGAGTAGATCTGCTGACTCCAGTTAGGCTCACCTTGCTAGGTCTTTAATGTCATAGCTGTTGTCAATTGTCTGCCTGCCTGAGGCCACCCCCGCAGACAAGAGAAGCTTCTCCTTCGGGGAATTTTTGACCTCTTCCTGAAAAGCAACGGCTAACTCCTATGGGACATGAGAAGAGAGATGCCCAACCGTCAGAGCTGAAGAACACAATTCTAGCCTGGGACTTGGGAGATACTATGAATCAAATATTCTCCTTTCCTTAGGAATCCAAGAATCTTACTGGTTAGGAAAGGACAGTCCCTCAGAGGCCACCCATGTGGGTCACCCATCCTTGCCCTTCTGAGTCTCCTCAAGAATTAGAACAGAATCTGCCCTAAGCTTCTTGTGCCTAGGAAAGGATTAAGAGGGCTATTTGCCATTCAACTGCACATGATTCATAACCTCTTCTTGTTAGCCCTTGAAGACTCAGACCATAGTCACCTATTGTTCTGGGAGCTGACCAAAGAGAGGAACTGGTGTGTTCTATCATACAAAGAGGGAGGGGCCTGGATTTTCTCCAATAAATTTGAGAGATGCCAACAGCTGAGGATCAGAGCTCCTCCTTTATGTAAATCTCAGTGTGGGATTCTACACCCAGTATGGGGAATGGACCAACTGCTCCAGGGGACTAGGCCATACATGAATCAAAGAAGCAAAAAAAGGCTTTTCATTCAGCTCAGGGAAGATCCAATCTACATCCAGCCCATCGAAGCCATTGTATCTCAGGAATGGGATCACAGATTTGATAAATGTTGATCGTGATTCGGAAGAATCCACCATGGGATGGAACCTGGTAGAAACAAGTTTGATGTCTTTTAGAAAGAACAGGGAAGGAGGAGGACAGGACCTAGAGCCTGTGGAAGTTCTTTCATAATTGTAGTCTCATTTCTATCGTCTAAACAGGACGTTCAGAAAACATATCTGAGCTGAGAAAAACAACTCAGGCTTGAGCTTCTTGGGCTCATGTATCACCATCTTCACTTCAACCATTTTCTGTGTTTCACTCCTCTTCCATCTCTTTCTCCAAGAACTATAATCAAATTAATATCACCACTGCCTCTATAAAAGGCATGTTAAAGGACTGACTATTGTATCCCTATGATTTCCTAGAGTCTAAATTCAAACAGGTTTCTCTGGACACCATGCCCCTCTTTGTATAAACTGTACTGATTAGAAGTTCCTTGAGGGTAGAGGCAATTTAACTTTTTATTTACATCCTAGCAGAGTTCTTGGTACATAGTAAATATTTAAGAAGTGTTTTTCATTCGCTCATTTATCCTTTTGTTGAATCCTCTCTTACCTTTGATAATAGCTGATACATACACATATGTATGTATGTATGTATATGTATGTATCTGTATGTATATGTATGTGTGTGTATTGCTTCCAAGTTTACAAAGGATACATACATTATCTCATCTGATCTTCACAACAACTCTACAATGTAGATACTATTCTTGTTTTACCGATGAAGAAACTGACCCAAAAAGGCTAAGGGATTTGACCTTGGGCTTGACCTAAGTGCTGGTGAAAACATCAGAACTCCAGGTAGCCTAGCTGGAGGTCCAATACTCTTTCCACTATATATAGCAAGGAAGGCATAGGGACTGGACCTGTGATTTAATTGTTATAGAGAGCATCAAGATAATGAAATTCTTCTGTCAGAGTTGGCCAGCCACATCTCTGCAATTTGTAGTCTTAGAGAACTATTTGGAGCATTGAGAATGATCTAGTGACTTGTCCAAGGTCATACACCAGTATATGTCAGATGCAGGACTTGAATAAGGATTCAACTTCCTGGTGCTAAGGCTGATTTTCTACATATAATGATGCCCTTAGAAGGCCAAGAATACCTGGATTCAAACTCTCCCTCTGACACATCTTAACTGGGTAATCATGGTTCTCACTTCATCTCCTGTAGCTTCAATTTCTTCACAGATAATTTTATAATGTTTTCCTCATGTTGTTCTTATGAAATAATGTATGTAAAATGGTTTATAAACCTTAAAATTTCTAATATAAATATCACTGCTATCCAGAAAACCCTGAGGACACAGAATTGGATTGGCTGAGAAAACACCTACCCCTCACCAGGGCAATTAATATATCTAATCCATTAGAATATAGTCTCCCTGAGGGCAGGCATCATTCTTACTTTTCCTTTGTCTCCCCAAAGATTAACACAGTACTTGGCATATGGTACTGGCTTAATAAATGTTTGTTGACTGCTTGAAATAAATAATAGGAGCTCTGTGCTTACCCTTTGGAACCAAATTTGAAACCTCCAATCGCCAGTAGAGTTTTCAGGTTGGGATTTCTGCAATAGAAGGAAATTGACTTTGATTCACTGAGGACTTGGTTACCATCCTGTCATGGTACCCCAATTCTTCATCCTTAGAAACACTTCTTTGAATTTAGACATTGTGTTTCTGGAAGATCCTCATTAACATGCTGTTTTCTAATTAATATTGACTCTTAGAGAATTCATTGGATAGTTCTGCATTTTGAATAACCAAATATCTCTTTCTTTAGTTCCAGAATTGAAAGTTTCTCCTTGCTGAGATGGTATATGCCAGATGTACTGAGCTAGGGCTAGTTTATCTACACCCCAAATGGTCATGGTCACAACAACCAACTGAGACACAATTTCTTTACACACAGGGTTACCCATGTCTTTTCAGTAATCTCTCTACTAGCTTCTTTGCATAATGACAAGAAGCATTAACTCCTCATCATCCACTCTCATTTTAGCAGAGATTAGACACTCAACTACAGTTATGATGTACTAGAATGAAGAAGAAGCAGATTTTGATGGAGAAGAGGTGGTAAAAGGTGCATAGGGTGCCACTCGAGGAGTGAGAGTGAGAAGCACTCTTCATCTTTTCTGCTCTACTCTATACTCCCACCCCCTGCATGACATGGGGATTGCAATCTCAAGGCTCTCCCATCTTCCTCCCATCCTACCTCAGATGAGCAGGCAAAGATCTAGATCAACCCAACCCAATCCAAAGGCTTTGGATGCCCAGACTCCACCCCATTCATGCTCATCCTCATCCCACTGGCCTTTTCTTGAGTCCTCTCAAGGTATAATACTGGGTGACATCATTCCACTCTTTAGGGATGATCTTATTGTTGCTGATATTGGCAAAGGAGTAGATAACGTGGGTACATAGATGAGGGTCAATGGTGTCAGGAACAAAATATCCCTGCCCAGCTCGGTACTGGGCCCAGTTAGTGAAGTAGCAAACCAATTTGTAGGCAGAGCCTATAAAGGAGAAAAGAGGTAGTCATGGAACCAGTTGTGAGATCAGTTCACCTGGTAGACTCTTACTTAGACAAATGACAAAGTCTCCAAATTGGAAGGAACCTCAGGAACCCATAACTTAACCGGAGTCTCCTCTACAACATTCCATACAAGTGATGAATTGGCCTCTACTTGGAGAGCTTCAGTGGAAGGAAGAACTCACTACCTCCTGAGGCAGTTCCCTTCACTCACAGCTCCAATTAGGAAGTGTTTGCTTACATCGAGTCAAAATATGTCTTCTAGTCACTCCTCCCTCCTATCCCATTTTTCTGCCCTTTGGGAACAAGCAGAACAGCAAACTTCTTCTCATGGCTAGTCCTTCAAGTGCTTGTAGACAACTGTTATATTCCCATTGCCTTCACTTTTCCAGGTTATTTCCTGTTATTTCAACCATTCCTCTTATTGGTATGGTTTCTCATCCCTCCCATGTTCTCCATCCTAGTCCCCCTCCTCAGAAAGGACTCCATCTTGTCTAAGCTTTTCCTTTGCCCAGCAATGCAGCCCAGTAATGTGCTCCAGGAAGGGAGCACAATACTCCAGATTTGGCCTGAGTAGGGAAGACAGGATTATAACAGCCTTGGTCTTGAACCTCATGCCCCTATTCATTCAGCCTAAGATACCATTAGATTTTTGACTACTTATATCATGGTGTTGAGAATTAGTGTTCCATATTGTCTAGGGAGCAAGCTTTAAAACCAGGAAGAATCATGTCTGAGTCTAGGCCTTGACACATCTGACTTCCTTTCCCAAAACAGTAGCAGAGTTAGAGACAGAGATCACCAACCCAAAGAAACACAGGCACAGCTAGAACTCAGTGCATTGCACATGGTAAATGCTCCAAGAATGTTTGCTGGACGAATAGGGGTGATGGTCAGTAGAGAGACAGACAGTGATGAAGAAATACAGACACAGAAAGAAAAGCACAGGAGTAGAGAGAGATAGAAAGGAGAGAAGTACAAAAAAGTCAAGGGGCAGAGACAGAAAAAGGAACATTACCACCACCACCACCATCATCATCACCACCGCCATCATCTTTATCACCACCACCACCATTACTATCATCATCATAACCATTTTCATCACTATCATCACCACATCATCACCACCACCATCACCATTGTCACCACCATCATCATCATAACTAGTATTTATATACTGATTTGAGGTTTGCAAAGTAGTTTACAAATACCTCATTTTATCCTTTCAGTAACTCACTGAGGCAGGTCTATCATAATCCTCATGGTATAGATGAGGAAACTGAGTCTAGGAGAACTTAAATGAGTAGCACAGCTAGCATGATTTGAACTTTGGTCTTCCTCACTCCAAGTTTATCTCTCACCCATTATGCCAGACATAGAAAGCCAGAGCAAGATATGTAACAGAATCACTACTTACCACCTTGGATTAGCATCAAGGCCACAAAACCTGCAGAAGAAAATACCAAAAAGGGGATGTTGATAAGTCCAGAGATGAACCCTTCCTCCATGGTATGACCCATCACTATGACAAGACCTCCCAACAAACTCAGCCCCAGTCATTCTCAGCTCCTCTGAGGACTTTCTGACCCCAGCAAAGGGCACCCAGACCTTAGATCCTCAAATGCTCTGGGCCACTGCAACCTTGGAAGCATACATTAAGTCCTAACCAAGGGTAGTTTTCTTTTAGGAGCAAATGGAGCATCTCTTCTCTCAGGCTGGTTATCTCTATTTGCTTCATATTTCCTAAAGGTTGACAGAACAGCAGAGGTTTGAGTACCTTATAATGTCTATTGCAGACTCTGATCTTCTGCAAGCAAGCAGATTTTTTGTGAAGGTGGGGAAGGAATTATCTAGCCTGAGATAGCTATTGGCATATGAGGAAATGGAAGCAAGTTAGGGAGAGAGAAGTGAAAATTTTTCTTCCTAATTACTAGTGAAGTGAGTTCCTTCCTTGAACTCTGTGCCTGGGAAAATAGAGAGAAGAGGGAACAAGTACCACTTATTGTTTGGACAATGGACACTATTCATCTCTTCTAGCCTAACACCCAACCTTGGTGGGAAAGAATAATTGCTATGCCTAATCAGGGAGCTGCCCCTGGGCACCCTCCTACTCATAGGGAAGGATCTAGCTTCTACTCCTTGATTAACCTATGTTATGCAATATGCAAAAAACATTTATTAAATGCCTGCTACATATCAGCATAGAAGTAGTATCTGAACTTGGGAAAGGGTGAGATTATCAAAGTGGAGGGAAGAGAGAACAGTTGAAAAAGACCAGAGACAAATCTTAAAAGAATACAAATCTTAAAGGGTTGAAAAAAGAGGCCAAAGAATTGGCAAAGGACATAGAGAGAGGCTAGAGAGATAGGAGGTAAATTAGGAGAGCAGCATCTAGAAGATGAGGAGGGTCAATGGCCACAAAATATGGCTGAAGCTAGATAAGGATCAGAGAAAAAAAACTCATGAGGTTTGATGATTAGAAAATCACTGGTGATCTTTAAAAGACTAGTTTAAGCAGAGTAGTGGTGATGTAATTACAAAGGGTTGAGTAAAGACTGGGAGTTTATTAGATGTATGAATGAATGAAGTTGAAGGTATCAGGTATAGACTATTTCCCCAAGAATTTTAGAAGTAAAAGGGAAAATAAAGATGGCATAGTAGTAGCTCAAGGAGATATAATGGAAAATGGAGAGGCCATTCCCAAAATAGTTGTCTCCCTAGCTTCTACTTGGCTAATGAGCCTAGTTTGGATGCTCTAGAGGTCATAGAGGTGTCCAGTCCCTCTGTGGGCATGAGGATAGCTACATAATCGGAAACTGCAATGGGAAAGAGAATGGCACCACCTCTGCCCAGCTGACTTTTCTTCTCATTTCCTTTACTCATACCTCTCACCTGGGAATGAGCTGAATCTATATAGGTGAATGTAAGCTCCCTTTCACTTCAGGCCCCTGCATCGCAGGTCCTAATGCTAACACTTTAACAAGCTAACAACATACCAATTATATGCTAGCAATGCATCATTTACATGCTACCACTTGGTCATAAAAACAAGGACATTAGCAACATGCCACAGCATGCTAATTATACATTAGCAACACATCAATGACTTCATGATAAAAAATCAACATTGCTGCTACCACTAGCAATACTGCTGTTGCTGCTACTGCTGCAGCTACTGTTATTACTGCAGTTGTTCTGCTGCTACTGCTGCTGCTGCTGCAAGATTCCCAGTGCAAGGTAGGACAGGGTACCCACTAAGATGCCTTTGGAGAGCTCTGATTTTTTTCTCCTAATAAGCCTAAATTGGCCGATATTCAACTTCTACTCATTATTCATAATTCTGCCTTCTGAGATTAAGGTAGATAATGAAAGATACAAAAAGTCTTACAGGAAATGATGAAGTTGCCCAGTCAGAACCACCCCTAAAGTATGGGTGGGTTAGGCAACTAATTTTTGCAGGACCTCTGTCCAAATAAACAATTTTATTAAAAATGTATTATAGATAAGGTGGGTCATGTTTAGTAGCAGTTTTATCCGTGAAGATTTAGAATAATTAGCTTACAACATTCACAACTGTGATTTGAAACATTGAACTGTATAGAGTCCAATGACTGTCTACATTTGGATCACTATTGTAGCCTAAAAGACACCTGGAATTAGAACCACTGATGGTTAAAGAGTTAATTTTTCACACTCATCCTCCCTGCTGTTCATAACATTCTTCTTCATGTAGTCCAGGAGAAATTGGCTTATCTCACTCCTATACTGCCTTAGAGAGCAGTTGGGTAAAAGTGGGTGCCAGACCTAGAATCAGGAATACACAGTTTCCTGAATTCAAATCTGGCCTTAGATACCTACTAGCTATGGAGCAAGTCACTTAACCCTGTTTGCCTTCGTTTCCTCATCTGTAAAATGATCTGGAGAAGGAAATGCAAAGCATTCCTTGGTGGTAGAGTAGAAAGAATGCTTTATTTAGAGGTAGAGGACCTGGGTTCAGATCCCAGTTCAGTTAGTAAAATAAGAATTTTGGAGGAAAGAATTTGAAAGAAAATAAGTAGCCTAAAAGAAAAAGTAATAAATTTTACTGATATAATGGGCTCTCCAGTCCCTACTATCAATGAAGATAGAAGAGAGGAGTGCAGGGACTCAAAGTGGGGCATCTTTGTTCCTTCTGTTTCAAGACAGATCCATAGAGTGTTAGAACTGCATGGGAACTTTGTCCATCTGGTCCACTTCTCTCATTTTAAAGATAAGAAAACCAAGACCCATAGACTCTTGGTGCTTCCCTTGTCCTGTTTCTCTTTCTCAATCTCTATGCACAGGCTGTATCCTAAGGCCCCCAACCAAAGTGGGCCACAATCCTTCTTGGCACCTCTCCACAGGGACTCAGACCGCTACTGCTGTCTCTTTTGCTAGAAAGAGATAAGAAACTCAGTTCTCTGAATGAACTTTCCAGATATTGTTCCATGACTCCCTAAAGAAAACTTTATGAACCTATGACTTTATGTTTATTCCTATTAAATTTCCTATTATTAGATTTGGCTCAGTGCTCTATCTAGCCTCTCAAAATCTTTTGGGTTCCTGACTCTCTTCCTCCTAAACTAATACATTAGCTATCCTTTCCATCCTTTCCAGTCTTGTGTTATTTGCAGATTTGACAACTATGCCATCTATACCCTCATTCAAGTTCTTGATTTTAAAAATATTCAATAGCACATGGCCAAAGGCATATACATGGAGTTACAAGCCAGGTCTCTGAATCAGGTCTAAATCTACTTAATGACTGTAGTCTAGCCTACATCTCTTCATTTTATCCCCAAGAAGAACAGGATAGATTTCAATTCCTTGGACTCAATTTTCCTTATCTATAAAAAGAAGGAAGCTGAACTAGATGACATGAAATGAAACTTCTGCTGCATTATTCCACTAGTCTCTCCAGAAAGAGAAGATGATGTTCATTTTTTCATCTTTCTACAGAGCATCCTCTCTGCCCTCCTTCTAACTACTGCTCCAACCTAAATGTTCTGCCTGATGAGTCTGTTTGGTCCCCACTCACCCCACCAGAGGAACTTCTGGCCCATGATGGCAACTTGCAGTTTAGCAGCTTGCTCTGTCTTCATGTTCTTGGGTCCTTCTGTGTCCCGATTTTAAAAGCCTGACTTACAGGAAGGAAGCTGTACAATCCACCCAACAATCTCGTTGCCCCTCCCTGACTTCATTCACCTTGCACAACTTTCTGGAAGTCAGGCATACACTTAAGCAATGGCTTCTCTCAAGTTGTCACAAGTTGTATTCTCTCAACATGTTACAAGGATTTAGAGGAACAACCCCATAGGGCTAAGATACGCTTACCTTAAGATACGCAACTCTGACCTCCTCCCTGGTCCCATATACCTTACTCTGAAGTCAAGATCTTCCTGACACGCATTTTTAAATAAATGTTTCTGTAAATTCATAAAATTACATTCATAAGATTCCAATGGAAGGCAATTATGTGGAAATGTAGTTATCAAAATACTTTTTAAAAATAAGTTCCGATACCAAATTAAGAACCTCTTCTCTATATATCTGAACCCTATGGTCATTTTACATATAAGGAACTTAAGACTTAGGGGAGGTTAAACATAAGCTTGAATACAGATCTTTAGACTTCAAATCTCCATCTTTTCCCATGACAACACATACCACTTTTCTCTAGATCATATTATCTCCTTCATATTTCAGTAGAACTGTCCATCCACTGCCTTGTGCAGGTGCACTCCCTAATGAACAAAGGTCAACTATCATAAGGAAGAACTTTCCCTAAATGACAAAGCTCATGGTCACCCCACACCAACCTGGCTTGGTGCTTTTCTCATAGAAGTGATCTGTGTTCTTACTTTTCTTCTCATGTATCCTAAGGGATCCCATTTAGATAGCTAGACAGAAAGTTCCATTTCCCCACTCCTATTCTTACCTTGAGCTAACCTCTTTGTCTCCCTAGCAATTACAGGAAAGAAGGTCCCTTGTCTTGTGAACATAGGGGCTCCTTTTTCTGTTTTGACCAAGGACACTCTCCCTGATGTCCCCACTCCAATAGGACTGTCTTGGTTGGGAGAGGTTAACCTCTTACGGAGTCTCTGAATCTCTTTCAGTTTCCTTCTTGGGTCTCCAGTGTGAACACTCATTCCTTCTGATCTCTTGTTTCCCATTAGCCCTCTGGGCCAGGGCCTTTCAGGTTTCTGGAAGTACCCTAACCACTACTCCAGTAGTATGTTCCTGATCTACCAGTCCTACTGTTGCCTCTGTTGCGAGAGCCCATTTCAGAATGATTCTGATGGTTCCTGGTTTGCCTCAGTTCCCTCCACTCTTTGAACCTCCAATGAGGCTCATGTTGGCCAATGCAAGATGATTCCCTTCACCCAAATTTGACCTTTCCATCCTGAAAACAATTTTCATTCTCCAAAGAGGCAGAGGAAGGCACGATGCCCATTGTTTATGACTTCATTTCCCAGGGCTTAGTGGTCCCCACCCCATTTCCTTGTAACATCCCTTGTAACTTGCCAAACTCAAGGTGGGGAAATTTTTTGTTGATGGGAAGAGTTATTCAAAATTCGCACCTTATCAATGCCTGTGTCAACCCCCTTCATCCTATTGTTCCTAATCCGATTTACATTAGTTTGGAGCTAGGGAAAGTGGGTTGGCATTCAGGTATGGCTAAGGAATGTTAATTGCTTTACAAGGCTCAATTTTCTCCAAAAATCTTGGCCTGGAAATCAGAACCATCCCAATCAGGTCTGCCCTCCCTCCTCTAGCCTCCTCCCTGGAAACCAAATGTCCCCTAATTTTGACAAGGAGATAAAAAAAAAGAAAGAAGAGCTGTCCCCTGGAGAAGGACTAGCTCAAGTTGTTCTCTGCTTTTCTGTAAATAGAGGTGAGGGTGCTATTCAGACTGGTAAGCCAGTGAGTTCTCTGGGGGTTGGAAGTGATCACATTACTCCACCATGCCTTGTAAGCCATACTGAGAAATGGGGTCTGACAAAATGAGGTAAAGGATAGATTACACAGCATTATCATTAAATGATACAACATAATATTAATCTTCCTCATTAACAACACAAGATAACATTTTAAAGTTTTTATTATTTGTTATTTTACTATTTTACAGGCAGCATGGGATTAAAGACAAAAAAGACAAAAGACAAAAAAGAAAGACCTTCACCCTTTTAGTCTTTCCTCCCCCTCCCCATTATTTTGTCCTGGTATTGCTGTTGTTTAGTCATTTTCAGTCTTGTTCCACTCTTTGTGATTCCATTCTGTGTTTCCTTGGCAATGATACTGGAGGAGTTTGCCATTCCTTCTCCAAATCACTTTGATGAGGAAACTGA
Organism: Bettongia penicillata ogilbyi; assembly: GCA_023548195.1. Classification (NCBI taxonomy): domain Eukaryota; kingdom Metazoa; phylum Chordata; class Mammalia; order Diprotodontia; family Potoroidae; genus Bettongia; species Bettongia penicillata. Next base: position 1,462,656 of record JAJHZJ010000756.1, read on the forward strand.
GGCAAACAAGGTTAAATGACTTGTCCAGGGTCACACAGCTAATAAGTGTCTGGGGTCAGATTTGAACTCAGAAAGAAACACCACTGTGCCACTAGTCAACCCCACACCTAGGACACCAATAGTTTACAGCAAAGATATCCACCACTGAACAAAGATTCTCCAAAGGATGAAATATATGATTCTGGAAAGGAATGCTTCTGCATATACCTTTGTTTACTTTTCATTCTCACATGTGCTACTTGAAAATCCTTTGCTAGCTGGGAGCTAGCCTGTCTGAAGTACCCTAGATCTGACCAAGGAAGAACTGGAGTAAATACTCTGTCATTGTGGATAGGGTTTGTCATGTTCCATTCTGAAGCCTAGCCTCAGTTAACTTCTCCAGTCCCTTCTCTTCAAGTGTTCTCTTCAAGTTCCTTAATATCTCAGGATTCCAGGCTATGAATTTCCAAAAAGTCGGCGCTCTGACTTACCAGGAGTTCTCTGAATAAATGAAATCACAGGAGCCAACCAGAGCAGGGCAAGACATTAACATAATGGAATATTATTTTGTGATTAAAAAGTGATAAATAAGCAATATTCATGGAAATATGGAAAAACTTACATCAGATGATACAGGGTAAAATGAGTGGAACCAGAAATACTTATAGAATACTCACACATATACACACACACATATATAAACACACATATACATATATATGTACATATACAAATGTATGTATTGTACTTGGCAGCTAGGTGACACATTGGATAAAGAGCCAGGTCTGAAGTCAGGAAAATAATCCTTCTGAGTTCAAATCTTGCCTCATACACTTACGACCCCTGTGACCCTGAGCAAGCCTCTGTGATGCATAAATTCATTTGGACATTCTGACCTTGCTCAATATGCCTGCAATCTGACTCTAACTAATCTTATTCCTAGCCAGACTTTGAAGGCCTGTTTATGATGTTTGCTCGTGGGAGGGCACCACTCCTCCCTAACTAAGCATTTCTAAACAGGAATGCTCTGGAGGATGTCTTGAGGACAGTTCCTTTCCCACGGATCACACATTTGATTGCCAAAATGCCTTCTTGGTTAAGAGTAACTACTAAAGGCAGGTAGTCCTGAATCATTTCTGGGAATCTTCCCTGTGGTGGGGATGCCCAGTCCAGGCCTTCCTTTCAAGACTCTGCTGTCTGAGCCAGCACACCCCAGCCTTGTGATCCAGATGGAGATAATTTGCCTCTTGGTGCTGATCAAATGTGGTAAGATTGGATAACTATTGAGACTCACTGACTGTGACATAACTACGGAGACTCCCTGATGGTGACATAACTAGACAGAACATTACTGATTGAGACCTATTTTATTAATAAATATTTGTAACAATTGGCACTTAGTAATAATATTAATAAATATTAGTAATAATTAGTAATAAATAATATTTAATTGTAATAATTGGCACTTAGTAATAATATTTAATAAATATTAGTAAAATATAAAGTAAATAGTAAATAATTAGTAATAATAAACTAATTAGTAAAATTAGTACTAATACTAATTAGTAATTAGTAAAATATAATTAAGAAATATAGTAACAATATACATATATTTATATATATATAAACTTGAGACTGTGTCATTTCTGAAACTAAATTAAGCTGCAGAAAATAAAGTTGCTTTGCAACACACTCTCTCAACCATATTCACCTCATTTTCCTCATCTGTAAAATGAGCTGGAGAAGAAAATAGCAAACCACTTCAGTAACTCTACCAAAAAAACTTCAAATGGAGTTAAGAGGAGTCTTGAAATGACTAATAGCAGAAATAACATACTGTATGACATTGAGTAAATCTTCAAACAATATGTAAATGTTAATTATTATTAAGAAGAAAAGTTTTAGGTACATAGGTGATAGGTGATAGTCTTGGAGTCATAAAGAATTTATTTCAAATCCTGCCCTGGATACTTACTAGCTGTGTGACCCTGGGCAAGTCAGTTAATCATTCTCAGCCTCCATTTCTTCATCTGTAAAATGGGGGTAATAATAGCAATTACCTTCCACAGGATTGTTGTAAAGATCAAATGAGGGGTGGAGCCAAGATGGCGGAGTAGAAAGACTCACGTATGCTAGCTCCGAACCCACAGCCCATATATTTCCTGCAAGAAGAACTCCCCATGAATTCTGGAGCAGTGCAAGGCACACAGAAACACAGTGGAAAAGATTTCTGTTCCAGAGAGCCCTGGAAAGCTGACCCCAAAGGTCCATCGCACCCCATAAAGAAGAGCCCACCCTTGCACTACCCTGGCTATGGCCCCAGAGGAGGAGATCCGAGCAGGCTTCAGGGACGGAACCACCAGCGGCCGGGAAGGTCCCTCTGCCCACAGGCACTACAGGTCAGTGAGAGAGACTTCTGGGCTGGCCAAGAGAGGAGCAGGGTGTCTCCATGACTCAGGCCCCTTGGGAGGCAGCAGCGGCGGTCCCCGAGAATCCAGGATCAGCAGGCAGAAGTTCAGAGCCATTACGGAAGGTCTCTGCGTGAAGCCCCTGAGGGAACTGAGCCTGGGAGGTGGCTCTGCCCCCACCCCAGCAGCAGAACTTAAGCTCACATTGAATAGCAGCCTCACCTGCCCCTGAAAGCCCATTTGAATCTCAGATCCCAAGCACTAGCTGGGCAGATCTAGGCAGGGGTGGAGAGAAATCTCAGAAGTCAAGTAACTGGCTGGGAAAAGGCCCAGAAAAGGGAAGAAAAATAAGACTATAGAGAGCTACTTTGAGGAGGTACAGATGTTCCCACCTTTCAATTTTGATGACAAGGAACTATTCTTACAATCACGGAAAGATGTGGAGGTCCGGGCCTCTGTATCCCAGACATCCAAGTTGAATGTCCGGTAGGGTCAGGACATGGAAGAGCCAAAAAGGATTTTGAAAATCAAGTTAGACAGGTGGAGGAAAAACTGGGAAGAGAAATGAGAGAGATGCAAGAAAAGCATGAAAAGCGGGTCAATACCTTGCTAAAGGACACCCAAAAAAATGCTGAAGAAAATAACACCTTGAAAAATAGGCTCACTCAATTGGAAAAAGAGGTTCAAAAAGCCAATGAGGAGAAGAATGCTTTCAAAAGCACAATTAGCCAAATGGAAAAAGAGGGTCAAAAGCTCACTGAAGAGAATAGTTCTCTCAAAATTAGAATGGAACAGATGGAGGCTAATGACTTTCTGAGAAACCAAGAAATCATAAAACAAAAACAAAAGAATGAAAAAATGGAAGAGAATGTGAAATATCTCATGGGAAAAACAACTGACCTGGAAAATAGATCCAGGAGAGACAATTTAAAAATTATGGGACTACCTGAAAGCCATGATCAAAAAAAGAGCCTAGACATCATCTTCCATGAAATTATCAAGGAAAACTGCCCTGATATTCTACAACCAGAGGGCAAAATAAGTATTGAAAGAATCCATTGATCACCGCCTGAAAGAGATCCAAAAAGAGAAACTCCTAGGAACATTGTGGCCAAATTCCAGAACTCCCAGGTTAAGGAGAAAATCTTACAGGCAGTTAGAAAGAAACAATTCCAGTATTGTGGAAATACAATCAGGATAACACAAGATCTAGCAGCTTCAATGTTAAGGGATCAAAGGGTGTGGAATAGGATATTCCAGAAGTCAAAGAACTAGGACTCAAACCAAGAATCACCTACCCAGCAAAACTGAGTATAATACTTTAGGGGAAAATATGGTCTTTCAATGAAACAGAGAACTTTCAAGCATTCTTGATCAAAAGTCCAGAGCTGAAAAGAAAATTTGACTCTCAAACACAAGAATGAGAAGAAGCATGAAAAAGTAAACAGCAAAGAGAAGTCATGAGGGACTTACCAAAGGTGAACTCTTTACATTCCAACATGGAAAGACAATATTTGTAACTCTTAAAATTTTTTCAGTATCTGGGTAGTTGGTGGGATTATGCACATACACATACACACACACATATACACGCATACACACACACATACACACATGCACGCACATACAGAGACAGAGAGCACAGAGTGAATTGAATAGGATGAGACCATATCTTAAAAGAAATTAAGGTAAATGGTGAGAGAGAAATGTAGTGGGAGGAAAGAGGGTGAAATGGAATGGGGTAAATTTTATCTCATTCAAGAGGCAAGCAGGAGACTTTTTTAGTGGAGGGAAACAGGAGAGCTGAGAAAAAAAAACAAGAAGTTTGCCCTCATCACATTCGACTAAAGGAAGGAATAAAATGCACACTCATTTTGGTATGAAAACCTACCTTACAATACAGGAAAGTGGGAGAGAAGGAGATAAGCAGGGAGAGGGGAATGATGGGAGGGAGGGCAATGGGAGGAGGGAGTAATTTGAAGTCAACACTCGGGGAGGGACAGGATCAAAAGACAGAATAGAAACAATGGGGGGCAAGATAGCATGGAGGGAAATACAGTTAGTGTTACACAACACGACTATTATGGAAGTCATTTGCAAAACTACACAGATAGGGCCTATATTGAATTGCCTGCCTTCCCAAAGGGAATGGGTGGGGAGGAAGGGATGGGGAGAATTTGGAACTCAAAATTTTAGGAAAAACTGTTTAGCATTGTTGTTGCTACTAGGAAATAAGAAATACAGGTAATGGGGAATAGAAAGTCATCTGGCCCTACAGGACAAAAGAGAAGATGAGGACAAGAGAAGGGAGGGATGATAGAAGAGAGGGCAGATTGGTGATAGGGAAAATTAAATTGCCCAGTGTATTGGGGTGGGGGCAGGGGACAAAAGGGGAGAAAATTTGGAACCCAGAATTTTGTGAAAATGAATGTAAGAAGTTAAATAAAAAAAGATCAAATGAGATAATCTATGTAAAAACACTTTCCACACAGAAGTTAATATGAACAATTTTGATTGTACAAATTTAAGAAGTTTTGCACAAATAAAACCAATGCAGCTAAAATTATAAGGAAAGCAAGCAATTGGGGGAAAAGATCTTTGCAGAATGTTTCCCCCAAAAGCCTCATTTCTAAGATGTATAGTGAACTGATTCAAGTTTATAAGAATAAGAAACATTCCCCAATTGATAAATGGTCAAAATAATACAGTTTTCAGGGAAAGAAACCCAAATTATTGATAGCCAAATGGAAAAATGATCATTTGCTCAACCTCAGCCTCAGTTTTCTCATCTGTAAAATGAGGATTACCCTACTTCACAGAATTGTTGTAAGAAACAAAGCTGATAACACATAAAGCATTTTGAAAATCTTAGATAAATGTGATCCATTAATATTATCACACAGCACACCTACAACAAGGTGAAGTCTATATCTCTCTAAGGGAACAGTATGTGAAAAAAGAAAAGAAAAATTCTAAGCACTCTGCCCTTGGATTACCAAGTAGGCAATCCTGATTGTATCAGAGACTCAATCAGTACCAGGCTCAGTGAGTTGAGAACCCTACCTGAAAAGGAAATCCCAGCCACTCAGTTAGCATTAAATCTGGCACAGGAACAGGGAAGGCAACAGGGGGTTCAGCAAAGAACAAAGACTCAGTTATTGAATCCAGAGCCCAGATCAGGCTAGATCAGCTTCTCCATACTTAGGATCTTTTGTTCTGTATCAAGCGATAGACATTTAAAGATGTCATGTATATGCATGTATATAATGGGATAATTACGAGGCAGTGTGTCAGAGTGAATAATAAGCCTGTTTCTGGGTAGGGAATGCTTGGATTAAAATCCTCCTCTGATCCTCTTCCAACTACACAGCCCCACACAAGTCATCTGACCCTTTAGCGTTGCAGGTTGTTAACTTCGTGACCGTAAGTTACAATGCAGGCTCCAATCTTCATTGGCAGAGAAAGTTTCCTCACTGAAAGTTCTCTACACCAATGAAGTCACAGGCTCAATTGACAAAAAAGAAGATAGCTCCCCAAACCCATTATCAGGCTTTGGGAACTGAACTCTGGAATTCGTGAGTTACAAGCACCAGGACCTTGATGGTGGTAGCGCACATTTGTGATTCCTGCTGCTGGAGAGGGCTGAGCCAGTTGAATTGTTTGAGTTGGGGAGTTCTCAGCTGCAGTGGGGCTAGACCTGATTGGGAATCTGAATTAAGTCTGGCACAGATACAGCGAACCCCTGAGAAGAGGGCTAAGGAGAGCAGGACCAGTCCAAGTAGGAAATGAGACAAGTTAAGGTTTCCATGCCAATCAATATCGGGATCAGGTCTATGAAATACAAATGTTTTATAATAGTGGTTGGGTCATTTCAGTTGTGTCTAATGCTTCCTGACTCCATTTGGGGTTTTCTTGGCAAAGATCCTGAAGTGGTGTGCCATTTGCTTCTCCAGCTCATTTTTTACAGATGAGGAACTGAGGCAAACAGGGTTAAGTGACTTGCCCAGGGTCACACAGTTAGTAAGGATATGAGACCAGACTTGAACTCAGGAAGATGAATCTTCCTGATTCTAAGCCCCATGTGCAATCTACCATGTCACCTAGCTGTCATGCCCTTACTTCCAGCCTAGTTGAGATGGGGAGATTCAGTCTCAAAACTAACAAGTTACCATGATTCTGGAAAGCTCCCCTAGGTTTCCATGTCTTATGCCTCAAATGGGTGTGTTTGCCTACATTTCCACAGCAACAATGAAAATAGTCTGTGGCTGAGATCTAAAGAAGAAAAGGATATGAGGTTCCAGGGAACATGGTAGCCAGAGAAGACTACCAGGAGTTTCTAGAGAACATGGCAGCCAGAGGTGAATATGAGAAGACTGTGGAGAACATGATAACCAGAAGGGAATGTGAGGAGGTTCTAGAGAATATGGTAGTCAGAAGGGAATGTGAGGAGGTTCTAGAGGCCATGCTAGCCAGAGAGGAACATGGGAAGATTCTAGAAAATATGGTAACTAGAGAAGAATATAAGGTTTAGGATGCTTTGGATTTGTGACAGAAGCTGCCCTGGTGGTATTATCTTAATCTAGACCTGATTGGTTCAGATTAGGGAACACCTACCTCTACCACAGCAGGCTGCAACCCCTCTTACACATATAGTCTTAGAGGGCTGGCTGGAATGCTCATGCTCATAGAGTCAGTATATGTGAGAAGCAGGATTTGAAACCCAGGTCTTCCTGACTTTAAGACCAACTTTCTATCCACCATCTCATACTGCCTCTCGATGAAAATAATAACAACTGACACTAATAGAGCTCTTTAAGCCATTTGCTATATCAGTTTGATCTAATAAGAAGGAGGCCCAGGAGATTGCACATGGGAGTCAGTAGAAAACGTCCAGACTGAGCACATTTCACTTGATAAGGACAAATCTTCCTGACAGTCTGGTACCCTGGGAATCCCCTATCATTTTTTCTGGGGGAGATACTGTTAGCGCAATAACTAAGGAAATAAATGACTCTAAGAACAGATGAACTACAGAGCTAGTAAGCGTACAGACATTGTAAGTGTGAGGCTGTCACATTTAGGAGGAGGACCCAAATGTCCTCAAATGTCATATTTAGCTGGGTTATTTATAGAAGAAAAAGGGAGGTGTATGAAACCAGTAGATGATTGGGCTTGCTACAACCTTGCTCTTGGGCATATTTAGTTATTTGGGGAGGGTGGGATCGAAAGTAACCTCTGGATCTTAGGGAGGGCATCAATTCATGGTCAGACTCTTCCAGGTACTATCTTTTCCATGGATATGATACTTGTTTCCCCAGTTCAACAACTAAGACAGTTGGGTGAACAAATTATCCATTTATCTTTTGTGTCCAGGTGTAGTATTACTGTAGTCAAATTGGACACCTCCTGTGGTAGTAAGAGGCCACCTTCCAGTAAGAGTGGGTGCGAAGGTTATTCAGACGTGACTCAATTTGCATATCTATTTCTGTGATTGTTCTGTGACTTCTCCCCATCGCTTTTAGGATAGTGTGAAAGTACCATAAATAAGGACGGGACAAAATGAAGGAAAACCAAGTTGGGGAACGACTATCCTAGACCCAATTATTAGTTGGTCAAGTCAAGTGATGAGAATCTTGCAAGAAAATGACTGTGTTGGTGAATAGCTAAACAAATTATGGCATACAGCTAGCATTTTTTAAGTGTCATAATAAACTAAATTAGTATACACATATAAATTAGAATACAATTAATCTATAAATTCGAATACAATTAGTATTGTACCTTAAGAAATTATAGAAATTATGAATGTGAGAGTTTCAGAGAAACCCTGGGACATTTATGTGAACTAATGCAGAACTAGTAGAACAACTTACACAATGACAACAATTATGAAAGAGAAAATAAGCACAGCATAATAAAGTTTATGGTGAAAGAATACTAGGTTTAATCAAATGCATATCTTGACCACGAGGTGGCGCAGTGAACTCAGGAACACCTGAGTTTAAGTTAAGCTTTAAATTGTACCTGTTCTCTGGGCAAGTCAATTCATCTACCTCAGTTTCAATTTCCTCATCTGTAAATGGGGATAACAATAACACCTACTTTACAAGGCTATAGTGAGTACCCCTGTATGTGTCAAATGAGATGGCATGTGCAAAGTGCTTTGTAAACCTTAAAGGGCTGTGTTCATGTTTGCCAACAGACAAACCACAGACCCTGGTGGGGTAAGGATGAGAATTTGTTGCAACAGTTCTGTAAATCCTTGTGGACAACAAGCACAGTCATGTCCATCTGCATTCTTTAGATGGAATAAGCAATATGTCATGGACACACATATGCTAGTAATTTTTTTAAAGTTATAGAAAGCCTACTGTGATTGATAAAAATAGAAATTAACTTTCAAGCATTGCTGATTCATAGCTTTCTGTTATTACGTTTGTGTTTGTCCTTCATTGCCGAAGAAGACCACGCCATCAGAGAAATGATGACATGACTTGTACTTGATGTTGTTTTGAGTGAGGGAGGGCTGTGCAGGTCACCAGCCTCACTTCTCCTCCAGAGCCATCTGAATCCAGTGACCTGATATTCATCAAGATAACAGCAGATGGCCCAGGATGCACTGGGAGACCTTGGGGTCTTCAGGCCAAGATCCTGGTAGGTACTCACTTAAGGTGAGGTAACGTCCATTCATTGAATAGGCCTGTTTAAGAAGTAACCAAGGCATGGACCCTTTAATGAGATCAAGAAAATCAAAGACATCAGGCTGGGTGGGAAATAGCAACAGTTAGTAAAGTTAGGCAGAGGCCCATTGGGCTCCCAGCTTCAGAGTGCAGTAGGTGTAAGGGGCAAGGCAAGGTAAGGCAGGGCAGGGCAAGGCAGGGCAAGGTGAGGCAGGGCAAGGCAAGGCAAGACAGGGCAGGGCAAGGCAGGGCAAGGCAAGGCAAGGCAAGGCAGGACACGTCAGGGCAAGGCAGGGCAGGGAAAGGCAAGGCAGGGCAAGGAAGGGCAGGGCAAGGCAGGGCAAGGCAGGGCAAGGCAAGGCAAGGCAAGGCAAGGCAAGGCAAGGCAAGGCAAGGCAAGGCAAGGCAAGGGCTGGTAAAACCCAAGTCAACTGGGAAGCTTTTGGCCATCCAAATTTACCTTCCTTTGGAAAGAAGGAAGGGGAGGGGGAGGCAGACAGGAGAAGAGGAGCTGAGATACCCAGCTAGCTGGGTCTCCATTCAGCCAGCTGTGTCTACTCACAGGATCATGTTCATCCTTTGTTGCTGAAGAAGACCATGCCATCAGAGAAATGATGACATGACTTGCACTTGACTTTGTTTTGAGTGAGGGAGGGCTATACAAGGTCATCAGCCTCACTTGTCCTCCAAAGCCATATGAATCCAGTAACCCTGTTATTATGTATATTCTCAGTCAACAGGTGAAAATAGGGCTGTGACTGTCACGTGGAGGTCCTTGATATTTGGCATATTAAATGATATCTATTACTTCTGGTCAAAGATGACACCATGAAAGTTTCCACTCAAATCCAGTTAAATCTTTCTAAAATTTCTTTAAGGATCAAAGGAAAGTGAGTGAGAAAAAACAAAAGGCCAACACATTTTTAAAAATAAATAAAAAAGAAAATACTGCAAGTTAATCTCTACCAGAACAGAAGACAGAATAACAAAGTACTCCATCTTGGGTCTCCAGCTCAGAAGTCTCCTCTGTTCTAGCTCTGGTTCTGCCCTATTTTGGGTCCTGGAGGGAAATGGAAAGGTCAGATCAGACCAGTTTCTCACCTCAGTCTCTATCCAGTTGGACATGGGTTGGAGAGCTACTTGTTAAATTTTCATTGTGAGCATTTTCATCTCAGAAATTAACAAATTCTACAAAATGAGGGCTTGATTTATTGTTTTACTGATTGCCTAGACTTTATAAAGTGATGGAGGAAAATGTAAATAATGTAGGTTAGACCTAAAAGTGCATCTTTAACATTTTTTTGGAAGGGTTGTTCTTAAATATTTACTAGCACAATACTGCCTCCATCCCATCTTTACCTCAGATGCCAGAGGCACTTTACTCCTGGGACCACAATGAAGGGGAAGGTCCTCAGTGCTACTAGCAGAGGTAGGTAGTTGTCTGACTCCAGGCTGATGACTGAGGCCCTTCCCTGGCTATGAGAAGGCCTTTGCTACTACCCTGAGTCCTGTGCTGAGAGATCAACATAGCAATGACTTCATTCATTACAGAAAGAAACCAGCGAGAGAACCTTACTAGCTATTGGTAGTGAAGAGACTAAAGAAATAAGTAAACCTAAGAAATCCTTGAAATAAAAAAAAATTAGAGGTTAAGAGAACCTCTGGAGAATAGAATATCTTTGTAATTATGACAAGTAGGTGTCCAGAAAAGCATGTGGACTGGCAACAGAAACTCCAAGAATGGATGGGAGATGTATTAAAAAATGAAGGAAGAAAGAAATGGAAAAATAATGAGGGAAATTAGAGTTTTTGAGGTTAATTTTGGAAGAAAAAGAAGCAGAAGGAGGAGGAAGAGGAGGAGACGGCAGAACATTATTCGTTATAGAGCAAAGTTTAGGAGCAAAACAAGGATGTGCATGGTCAAGGTTATTGTTCAATGTAGTTGTAGAAATGCTAACTACAGCAATAAGACAGGAAAGAGAAATTGATGAACTGGTACTCAGAACATCTCAGAGAGTCAACAAAACTCAGAGCAGGATATAGAATGAACCCACATAACCATCACCTTTTCTATATTTTACTAACACAATCCAGGCAGAGGAGGAAATAGAAAAATCTCATTCAAGTTAACTGCAAAATATGTAAAATATCTGAGAATTAACCTATGGAGACACTCAGGACTTACATGAATCCAACTACAAAACATTATTTACAGAAGTAACAAAAGCCTTATAATTAGAGAGATTGGTGCTGTTCATAGTTATACTTCACCAATATTTTAAAAAAAGAAGATAATACCTAATTTCATTTACATTAATATAATACATAATATGTGCAATATATCAAATATATTTTAAAGTAAATGTATAGATTTAGTACCATACCAATCAAATTACCAAAGGATTTTTTTATAGAAGTAAAAATAATAACAAAATTTATCTGAAGGTAACAGTGTGGTGGAAACTAGGCATAGACCAATGCCTGACACTGTACACAAGAATAAAGTCCAAATGGGTACATGATCCAGGTATAAAGACTGATACTATAAACAAATTAGTGGAGTAAGGAATAGTGTATTTATCAGATTTATGGAGAAGGGAAGAATTTTTGACTAAACAAGAGATAGAAAACATTATGAAGTGCAAAATGGATAATTTTGATTACATTAAATTAAAAAGGTTTGCATAAGCAAACCCAGTGCAACCAAGATTAGGAGGGAAGAAGAAAACTGGGAAAGAATTTTTGCAACTAGTGTCTGATAAAGGCCTCATTTCTAAAATGTACAGAGAATTGTATCAAATGTACAAGAATACAAGTCATTTCCTGATTGATAGATGGTCAAAGGATATTAATAGGCAGTTTTCAGAGGAAGAAATTAAAACTATCTGTAGTCATACGAAAAAATACTCTAAATCACTATTGATTAGAGAGATGAAAATCAAAACAACTCTGAGAAACCACATCACACCTATCAGATTGGCTTACATGACAAAAGAGGATGATGAAAAATGTTGGAGAAGATGTGGGAGAGTTGGTACACTAATTCATTGCTGGTGGAGCTGTGAGCTGATCCAACCATTCTGGCAAGCAGTTTGGAACTATGCCCAAAGGGCTACAAAAATATGCATAGCCTTTGACCCAGCAATCTCACTTATAGGACTGCATCCCCAAGGGATCATAAAAACAGGAAAGAGTCTCACATGTACAAAAATATTTATAGCAGCTCTCTTTGTGGTGACCAAAAACTGGAAATCGAGGGGATGCCCATCAATTGAGGAATGGCTGAATAAATTGTGGTACGTGAATGTAATGGAATAAGATTGCGCTGTAAGAAATGATGAACAGGAAGACTTCAGAGAGGCCTGGAAAGACTTATATGAACTGATGCTGAGTGAAAGGACCAGAACCAGGAGAACTTTGTACACAGCAACAACTACAGTGTGTGAGGATTTTTTCTGGTATACTTAGTACTTCATTGCAATGCAAGGAATTAAAAAATTTCTAATGGTTTCTTAAGGCAAAATGCCTTCCACGTACAAAGAAAGAACTATGGAATTCGATTGCAGAATGTCGCAGATCATTTTCTTTTGTATTATGTTTTGGTTTGTTTTATGATTTCTCCCATTCATTTTAATTCTTCTATGCAACATGATGAAGGTGAAATGCATTTAATAGGAATGTATGTGTAGACCCTTTATAAAATTGTATGCCATTCCAGGAAGGGACAGGGGAGGTGGGGAAGAAGGAGGGGGAAAATAACCTAAGTTATATGGAAGTGATTGTAGAACACTGAAAACAAATAAAAGAAAAGAAAAAAAGAAAAATTTCATCTGAAGGAACTAAAAGTTAAAAAACTCAAAGGAAAAAATGAAAAACATCAAAATGAAGAAACCTTAGCATTATCAAATTCAAACTATATCATACAGTAGCAATCATTAAAATTCTTTGGTATGGTTAAAAAATAGAAAATGTATTAATAGAACAGACTTTGTAACAAATCTCAGAAGAGCAGAACATAGCAGCCCTGGGTTCAATAAACCCAGTATAGCACAGTTTGAATTATTGTTCTCAGGGGATTGTGCACGTAGGGTTCCCCTGGAAACTTCTGGGGACTCAGTGATAGGGCCCCTTAGGGATACTGAACCTAACGGTTTCTTCTGGACATGTAGTCATTCATGATTGAAAGGACTTGTTACTTACAAAAAACCTAAATGGTCCCTTGGTCCTTCCCCACCCCTATGAAAATGGACGCAGGAAAGGGGCCAGGGCCGCATTAGCTAAAAAGAGAGACAACTGCCTGATACCGCTCTTCCATTTACTTTCCAGATGGTATCATGTAACTCTAAGACTTTCATTGAAAGGTAAGAGATGAACTGGGTTTTTCCCATCACAGCGTCATTAAACTGCTATTTAATGCTACTGTTTTAATACTGTGTGTAACTGCTTAGAGTTGGGAGATATCCTCCCTCCTCCCCCAGGGAATCTGAGCTGGGTCCTTAGATGCCTGTTCTGCTTTGTGTTTCCTGTCCTGAATAAGTAACCAAGTATCAGAACTACAGGTGCCCAGGGCTGGAAGCAATCTCGGGAGGGGAAAAATCTCAAAGTCCTGGGTCTATTGAATGAAGTGGACTTTTGGCAACAGGGAATTTCTTTGTTATATACCATCACCATCAACAGAAGAAGACCAAGTTCATGGGCTTGGTTGCCAGAACATAGGGATTTTAAGAGAAATAGTGCAGTCAAAGTGCAATGTAAAACACATACTGAGCAATACTGTAAACTACTTTTATGTTCTGATGAGTTTTGCATAACAGCCTCCCAGTAGATTGAAACAATAGTTTTTAAGTTACTAACTCTGGTTTTAGATATTCTGAATCTTTTACATTAGTATTTCTCTTTTTTTGTTTATGGGAGTAAACCTCCTTTTCATAATTTATTAATATTGTATATTGAAGGCATTTTGACTAAATAAAATTAAAATGTTTTTACATAAACTATAAATAGCTCCATGTGTCTAAAGTAAGAAAAGAAAGAGCTGACTGGAAAAATAAATTTTACCAGAAAGCATGTCTAATACCCAAGATTTATAGATAATTCATGCAAATATAAAATAGCAAAAACCATTGTCCAGTAGACAAAGGATACTAACAGGTTGTTTCTCTCTCTCTCTCTCTCTCTCTCTCTCTCTCTCTCTCTCTCTCTCTCTCTCTCTCTCTCTCCTTTCCTTTCCTTCCTCCTTTCTTTTCTTCCTCTCTTTTATTCTTTCTTCCTCTTTCTTTCTTTTCTTCTTTTTCTTTTTAGACCCAGGTTTGATGTCCAGTGGCCATTTACAGGTCTCATCCAATCACTGATAGGCATAAGAGTTTTGTCCTGCTCCACTTCCAACCTGGGTTCCTTGAACCTTCCTAAGGCATCCTGGTGATCAGTCCCCTGTTCAAGGGTGTTCACCATGTTGGTGGTAAACTTTGTTCAGACACCCAGTTGACTTAGGTCATTGCAACTCAGAGCTCCTAAGCTTAAGTAAACCACCATTCTCAATCTCCCCAGTGGAAAGATCACAGAAATGCACTACCATGCCTGGCTGATAGACAATTTGAAAAAAAAAGCAAATTATCAACAATCATATGAAGAGATACTCTAAATCACTAATAATGAGAAATGCTAATTAATTATCCCTTATGCCTGTTATATTGGCAAAAATAACAAATGAACAAAAATGGTGGATATTGGAGAAGTTACATGGATTTAAGGGCACAGCAATTTGCTGTTCATGGAACTATGAACCATTCTAGAACATTATTTGAAACCATATTAGAAATATAGAAAGATTTGTATGAACTGATGCAGGTAGATATGAGCAGGATAACTTAGACAATGATCAAATTAGTGAATAGGAAAATGACAGTGAGAGATACAAAAACCATGAGTAATGATAATCTAGCATATATAAACTGCTTTATAATTTTCAGATTTTAAGTTTATTTTATCTGGGTCTTATAAGCATCATGAGAGTTACAGGCTATTACTATCCCCATTTGACAGATGAGAAAACTGAGACTGAGAGTCCCACACCCAAATCACACAACCATTAAGTATCTGAAGCAGAATTTCAACTCTGGTCTTCTTGATTCCAAATTTAACTCTCTATCCATTAAACCAGGTGCCAGGCAGAGCCAAGATGGCAGCGTAACAGCGCACACTGTCTAGAGCACTCCCCCGAGCCCAGCCTAACACCTGTAAAAAACTGCTCTAAACAAATTCTGGAACTGCAGAACCCACAGAATGACAGAGTGAAGCAAACTCCAGCCCAAGACAGCCGGGAAGGTCACCAGGAAGTGTCTATTGCTCCACACAGGGGAGCAGGGCTCAGTCCAGCATGGGCCACACTGGCACAGATGGAACCTGAGCTGGCCTTGGGGAGACTGAATCACTTGAACCAGTGGCAGTTTCCAGACTTCAGGACCCTAAAATGCAGATGACAAATTGGAAGGTCAGTGGGAAAAGCCTGTGGGAACAGTGCAGGAGAGTGGAGTGGTCTGGTTCCAGTCCCAGGGCAGCTGAGGGGGGAGGATATGAAAGAACCCATGGCAGCCACAGCAGCAGCTGGCGCAGAGACAGCTACTATTTCTGGACCTCTAGGCCCCACAGATCGTGGGGGGATCGAGTGGTTGACAGTACACCCCACCCCCACTGGAAGCAGAGAACTACCTTGACAAAGAGATTGAAGGTCAAGTAAATGACTGGGGAAATGAGCAATAACTGGAGAAAGAATCAGAATATAGAATCTTACTTTGGGGACAAGGAGGACCAAAGCATGCAAACAGAAGAAAACAAAGATGAAACAACTCAATCAAAAGCCTCCAAGAAAAATTTGAATTGATATCAGGCCATGGAAGATCTCAGAAAGGATTTTGAAAATCAAGTAAGAGAAATAGAGCAAAAATTAGAAAGAGAAATGAGAGAGATGCAAGAAAATCATTACAAGTGAGTCAAAACCTTGCTAAAGGAGACCTAAAAAAGTGCTGAAGGAAGTAACATTTTAAAAAATAGACTAACCCAAATGGCAAAAGAGATCCAAAAAGCCAATGAGGAAAAGAATGCCCTAAAAAGCAGAACTGGCCAGATGGAAAAGGAGATCCAAAAGCTCACTAATAATTCCTTCAAGATTAGAATGGAGCAGATGGAAGCTAATGACTATGAAAAATCAAGAAATTTTAAAACAAAACCAAGGGAATGAAAACACAGCAGACTATGTGAAATATCTCATTGGAAAAACAACTGATCTGGAAAATACATCCAGGAGAGACAATTTAAAAATTATGGGACTACTGAAAGCCATGATCAAAAACAGAACCTAGACATTATCTTTCATGAAATTATCAGGGATAACTGCCCTGATATTCTAGAGCCAGAGGGTAAAATAAATAGTGAAAGAATCCACAGATTGCCTCCTGAAAGAGATCTGAAAAGAGAAACTCCTAGGAATATTGTAGCCAAATTCCAGAGTTCCCAAGTCAAGGATAAAATATTCCAAGCTACCAAAAAGAAACAATTCGAGTATTGTGAGAATACAAACAGAATAACATAAGATCTAGCAGGTTCTACACTAAGAGATCGAAGAGTTTGGAATATGATATTCCAGAAGTCAAAGGAACTAGAAGTAAAACCAAGAATAACCTACCCAGAAAAACTGAGCATAATACTTCAGGGGAAAATAGTTATTCAATGAAATAGAGAACTTTCAAGCATTCTTGATGAAAAGACCAGAGCTGAATAGAAATTTTGACTTTCAAGCACAAGAATCAAGAGAAACATGAAAAAGTAAACAGAAAAGAGAAATCATAAGGTACTTTCTAAAGTTGAACTATTTACATTCCTACATGGAAAGATAACATTTGCAACTCTTGAGACTTTCCTCAGTATTTGGGTACTTGGAGGGATTATATACATATTGACAGAGGGCACAGGGTGAGTTGAATAGGAAGGGATGATATCTAAAAAAATAAAATTAAGGGGTGAGAGAGGAATATATTGGGAGGAGAAAGGGAGAAATGGAATGGGGCAAATTATCTCTCATGAAACAGGCAAGAAAAGCTTTTTCAATGGAGTGGAAGATGGGAGCGGTGAGAGGGGAAAAGTAAAGCTTACTCTCATCACATTTGGCTTAAGGAGGGAATAACATGCGCACTCAATTTGGTATGAAAATCTGTCACTACAGGAAGGTAGGGGAGAGGGGCATAAGTAGGGTGCGAGGGGGATAATAGAAGGGAGGGCAAAGGGGAGGAGGGGGTAATTAGAAGTAAACACTTGGGAAGGGACAAGGTCGAAAGAGAGACTAGAATAAATAGGAGGCAGGATAGGATGGAGGGAAATATAGTTAGTCTTTCACAACATGACTTTTATGGAAGTCTTTTGCATAACTACACATGTATAGCTCATATTGAATTGCTTGCCTTCTCAGTGGGGCGGGCGGGGAGGAGGAAGGGAGAGAAGTCAGAACTCAAAGTTTTAAAAATGAATGTTAAAAATTGTTTTTACATGCAACTGGAAAAGCAGAAATGCAGCTAATGGGGTATAGAAATCTATCTTGCTCCACAAGAAAAAAGAAGAGATGGGGATAAGGGAAGGGAGGGGTGTGATAGAAAAGAGGGCAGACTGGGGGAAAGGGTAATCAGAATGGATGATATCTTGGGAGGGGGGAGGGAAGAAATAGGGAGAAAATTTGGAATTCAAAATCTTGTGGAAACTAAAAATTAATTAATTAATTTAAAAAAAAAACAGCTGCCGAAACAATAATTAGTGCAATCGTCCATCTTTATTTCAGGGGAACACTCATTAAGTATGCTTTCCACCTCTTGACACAGAGGTAGCAGACAATAAGAACTGAATAAAACATATGTTGTCTAAGATGGCTAATATGTCTGTTCTTTTTAACTATTCTTAATTGTTAACAGGGAGGGTTCTATTTATGGAGGAGCAGAGTAGACACTAAGAAGTGACAATCATACTTAAAAAACATTTAAAAACATTTTTAAGGGTTGTCATAATTTTAAAAAGGTAGGGAACTTCTGGGATCCTCTTTAGGAACTCAAGTTCAAAACTATAACAGAAAAGATGGAATGATGGTCAGAGGATCTAAAAGGATTTGATTTGACAAAAAATGAAATTTTGACTATATAAATAACATTAATTCAGAAGAAAGGAGTAATATCTGGAGAAACTGATACAGTTGCATAAGGAGCTCTCTGATGGACTCAGATTTTTTTTTTAAACTTCGTTACCTATATTGAATCCGTAGTTACCCATTTCTGTCATTCATCCTTTATTTTTTTTCTACTGGACCTACAGTTAGTTGTTTTACTCCTAATTTGCCTTTAATAATAGATCCATATAATTTGGAGTTAGAATGGACTTGAGAGGACACTTAGTCCAGACCTCTCACTTTAGATAGAAGGAAAATAAAGCCAGAGAGGAAGAAGGACTTGTCAACGATCAGACAGGATGAAACATGGTGCTCATCTCATGATAGGTGACAGGCTCAGAGTGCAGGCTGAAACTTTTTTTTTAACGACCAATAAAGGAATTTGTTTTGCTTGAATTTACATGTTTCTGAATTATAGTCAAGCACTTAGATATTCACGCACCTAGATCTATAAATTCACTCATACCGCAAGGACCTGGGATTGATGTGAGCTCTTTCTCAACTGATGTAGAAGGCATTCCATCTATAACTGACAATCTTACAGAGTTGCCCAAGATATGTATACATGCATGTATATGAACCTCCATATATATTCATCAACACACATATGCTGTTCACCCATCATCACAATACTATCACCTGCTGTAATGCTTTTCCTTTATGTTTTGTCCCAGGTTAGTCAGTCATTGACGGCTCTTGGATAACTTTGCATAATCCAGGGACCCCATAAAAAGCTGAAGAAGAAACTGCACTACAGCTGGTCTTTTGCTACTGTGTGCATGCATTATATCAGTATGCACATTTAAACTCACACAGTGCAAAAGACCAACTTGTTCTGATGTCAGTAAAGTAGGAAATGGCACTTGTTTGGTTGCTTTTCTTCTATCCTATTTTTTATGACTTCATTTGGGGTTTTCTTGGCAAAGATACTGGAGCCATTTGCCATTTCCTTCTCCAGCTCATTTTACAAGTGAAGAAACTGAGGCAAACAGTTAAGTGACTTGTCCAGGGTCACACAGCTAGTAAATGTCTGAGGCCAGATTTGACTTAGGTCTTTCTGACTTCAAACTCAGCACTTTATCCACCATGCCACTTATCAGTCCCAACAATAAATAAATCAATTACTATTCTGGATTTTCAACTGTGATCACAGACTCACAATATTAGAGGTGAACGAGCTCTTGTAGTGTAACCTGCCTCATTATACAGGTAAGAATACCGAGGCACCCAGGAAGTTAGAGATAGAATTGAAACTAGAATTAATCTCCTGACTCTCAGTCAGGAGATTTTTATTTCCTTGGCCGAAGCCCCTATAGATTATGATAGTCTTTGTTGGTGGTCATTAGAAGAAGCAACATAGAGCCAAAAGATGTAGTCTGAGTCCTAGCTCACATACTTAGTAGTTTTGTGAGGAGAAGCAATATCTTTGAAAAAAACACCCCTATGTCCTCAAGATTATTCCTAGAACTCTGAAGGGGGAAGTAATCTTCCTCCCTCTGGGGACTCAGCCCCTCAGTGTGAGGCACCTGGGACTGGAGGTGAGCTTTGTAATTGTTTGAGAAATGGTGATAATGTGAACCATTCCTCAAGGACAGGGCAGCCGGATGACACCGTGGATACAGTGCTGGACCTGAAGTCAGGAAGACTCCTCTTTCAAATTGAAATCTGGCCTCAGACATATGCTAGCTGTGTGACTCCATGCAAGCCACTTAGACAAGTTTGCCTCAGTTTCCTTATTGTAAAATGAACTGGAGAAGGAAATGACAAACTGTTCCAGTATCTTTGCCAAGAAAGCCCCAAGAGGAATCATGGAGAGTCAAACAGGACTGAATTACAATCCCCAGGGCAGGGTAAAATTCAAAGACAGAAGGGAAGTGAAGAGTCTGCTTGTTCAGGTGTGTTTATTTTTCTTAACACAGAAGGAGAAGAGACACTACTTTGGTATATGGTTATATCACAGTAGTTACCATTGTTTAGTTGCCTTGCTTGTCCCATCTATGGGTTTCCTTCAGAGAATTTTCCATTCCCTACTCTGGTTGTGTGATTTGCATTGTCTAAGCCTAGAGGAAGACCAGAGACAATCTTGCTCTAACATCAGTCTCCAACCTCATCCCACTCAGGACTCGCTGCCTCTAATCTGCTAGGAACCAGCTTGGGTTATCCAGAAGTCAGGACCTGGGAGATCTTCCGTGTGGTAAGGTGGAAGAGGATTCTGGGAAGAGAAGTGTGTATATGTCCCAAGTCAGGCTCCTCAGGAGAGTGGTCTAGTGAGGGCTGTTGGGAGACACAGAAGACACAATGTCATTGGAGGGATTCGGTGAGTCCAGGCAAAAGATAGACACTCATGGGATCAAAGGATTAGAGCAGGAATGGACATTGGGCACCATCCAATCCTACTCCCTCATTTTATCAGTGAGGACACTGGGAGTCAGCAACAAGAAGCAACTTACCCCAAACCCCACTAACTGGTTAGTTTCCAGGTTAGGAATCAAACTCAGGTCTCCAGACTCCTCATTCCAATTATTTCTTTGTTTTCATTGTTTCTTTTTTCTTTCTTTCTCTCTGTCTCTTTTTTGTTTTGGACTTTTGCTTTTTCTTTTCCTCCTCCCTCCCTCCTTCCTTCCTTCTTTCCTTCATTCCTTCCTTCCTTCCTTCCCTCATTTCTTCCTTCCTCTCTCCCTCTCTCCCTCCCTCCCTCTCTTTCTCTTTTCCCATTTTCCATTATTAGGAAGCTAATAATAAGCAGTAAACACAAACACTTCAGTATACAAAGAACAAAAAATAGAATTTTATATGAAACCATGAATGGTTATGTGGTTTGTTTTTTTAAATTATAAGTAAAATTTAACAAAGCAGTAAACCAAATTGCCCCATTCTGTGACCCTTTCTGATTTTTTTTGTTTTGTGTATTTTTTTGTTTCATTGATACTTTTTCCCTTCTCCTTTTGTTTGCATCTTTATCACTGTGTACTAATTTGCTCTCTACCAGTATAACCTTCCTTTGTAATAAATTCAAATAGTTACACAAAAGAAATCAGCACGTTAGCTACAACACATCTCATTCTGCACCCATACCCAGCTCTCTTTGCGCTGCTCTAGTTACAAGATACAGAATTTTAGACACAAATGTCCAGGAGTAAGAGTCAAGGCCAGGGCTGGAGCATGGAGTTAAAATTCCCACAGAGCCTTTGAGCCTCCCAAGGTTTCTGCCAGGTGTGAGTCAGAGGAATAAGTATGGGGAGAGGAGAGGAGAGGGTGGGGAAAAAAAATCTATCTAGTAACAGAGGGAGGTGGCACCCTCTGGTGGTTTGTGGGAGGTTTAGCACTTGGATTATGTCTGGTGATCCAACAGAATAAAGGTAAAGATGAACAGAAGGGAAAGGCTATGTATGTGGTTTTAAGAAACTCTTTAGCCCTCAGATTCCCCATCTGAAAAGTGAATTGTGTTTGTACTAGGTAATCCGTGAGCCTCTTTCCAGCTCCGAAACTGACTTCTATAGAAAAAGCCACCAGATCTAAGGTCTGAAAGGGGGAGAGAATATCTGAAGTCAAGTTAAAGGGAAAATTAAAAGAAATAAAAAGAAAATCATCATTTTGAAAAAGGGGGAAGAGCAGATAATCTGAAATATTTCTTTTTGGATTTGGCAATGATTTTTTTCAAGAGCAGATAATCTGAAATATTTCTTTTTGGATTTGGCAATAATGATTTTTTTTTCTCTTCAAGGAGACTTGCCTTCCTACATTTGTTTTGCTAAGTATCATATTAAAATAAACTCACACATCTTGAAAATGCCTCAGAGATGAGCTGGGTAGCAAGAAATGAAGCTGGGATTCAACATCTATTTCAGAAAAGTCATAAGTTCAAAGAAAGTTAGAGCAAAATCTGTTTTGGATGGTTTAACATAGAACACTAGTAGTAGAAGTATTACAGTTCATCTAGGTCAATTCTCCTCATTTCACTGGTGAGAAAGTTGAGACCAAGAAGCACCAAATGACTCACTTAAAGACACCCAGTTGGCTAGTAGCAGCATTGACTAGTGGTTATAAGGTGAAAACCTAACACGGGAACCTAAACTCATAGAGGATGTGGGCTGGTGTCTGGGGGCCTCTTACCTTCTTAGCTTACCAGAGACCTGCAAAGTACCTTTGTTTCAACAGCGATCATATCTGGGCTACCATGAGTTTAGGACCACAGGCATTTCCAGGTCACTGCTGCTGGGGACCAGGCAGTGAGCGAGTCAGAACCTAGAAGAGGAGGAAGTAGCTCAATGCACACATATGATGAGCCCTTAACCCTCTTTACCTTAAAACTTCAGAAAACTGAGACTCCCCTGGATGCATTTTACCTTTAGCCACATCTCCTGAGGGTACTATATTGTCACTCTTTTTGCTCTCTAAGACTGTCTTGGAAAGGACACTTGCATTAAAATACTGGAAACTGGTGAAGCACGTAAGTGATTGATCTCAGTCATGCCCCACTTCTGTAGGGATGCCCATGCAGCATTGTCACCCCAGCCTGGGACACCAAAATAAGAAGTAAAGATGTATTTGGAGCACAATGATGTGGAATTCCACACTACACACTGTTATCCACATAATGATTAAAGATTGGAAACCTGTGATCTAGCCCATGTAGTCTTAATTTGGTGCCCACAGATTCTCAAAATAGATAGATGTCAGAATGTCTACAAACTTGGGTGGAAAAAATTACATCTTTACTTCAATATAATTGTTTTATTATGTAATCTTATGTATTTTATTTTATAGATTTAAAAACATTCTGAGGAAGAGTTCATAAGCTTTACCAGACTTCCAAATGGGTCCATGAAACACACACAAAACAGTAAAGAATCCCTGATGTCCCAAGAGATAGGATTATGGGTAAAATGAACCATATTGATGACATGAAATTTGAAAGAATAATGATGGCTAACTGTGAAAGATCTAGCTACTCTGATAAATACAATGTTCCAAGGTAATTTCAAGACTCACATTGAAAAATGCTCTCCACCCCAGACAGAGAACTGATAAACTTTAAATACAGACTGAAGTACACTGTTCTTCACTTTTTTTTGGCTTTTTTCATAAGAGGGCTAATATATGTTTTGTATGACTTCACATGTATAATGAATATCATAATGTTTGCCTTTTCAATAAATGGGATGGGGTGGAAGGAAGAAGAGAATTTAGAACTCAATTTTTAAAAAAATGATTGTATAAAAATGTAATTGGGAAATAGTTAACAAAATAATTAAAATACAATAAAACATAAGAAAAGGAATCATTGATCTAGTCCTTTGGGAGAGCAGGAATTGAGACTCATCAAGGCAAAAAAACTTACCCAAGGTCACCCAGCAATACTTCAACACTCAGGTCCTCTGGCTGCCAGTACACCATCATTTATAGTTCAGCCTGGTGCTTCTCCATCATTCTTCTCTGAACTATGATCTGTGCTAATACCAGGGTTATATGAAGTACCATCTAACATGATGTTTACATATAAGGAAGTTAATTTGACTTTTCTAGACCTTGGCTCCTTCCTCTGTTAAATGCAGTGGTTGGGATCTAACAGTCTCAGAGTTTAAAGCAATCTGTACAAGAGGGAAGGAGTCCCAGAGTACTTCAACAGGGAAGTTTGTGGGGCCTCAGAAACTTGAAGTCATTTCTCAGACACAAAAGCCACAGGAGAGCAGGAAGCCCCCAGCAGTTCGACCTGAGATGCTCCAGAGGACCCTGAAGACCACAGTACTCTGAACTCAAGGGATCAAAGGCAGATTGAAATCTGCCAGCACTCTGAGTACAGATAAACCAGGGCAGATAGAAGTCAGGAACAGGAGCCCAGGTAATCAAGGACAGGACCAAGTAGGGCCTGACCATTCCATCCACAGTAGGTAGGTGTCACAGTGAACACAGTGAAGGACTTAGGATCGGGAAGATCCAAATTCAAATCGTGCCTCAAATACTTCCTAGCTAGGTATCATTCGGCAACTTACTTAATCTCTTAGCCCCAGTTTCCTCATCTGTAAAATAGGGATAATAATAATATGTATCTCACAGGGTAGTTGTGAAAATCAAATGGGATAATGTGAAAAAAAGCTTAGCAAACCTTAAAGCACCATATAAATGTTAGCTATTACTGTTATTATCTAAGAATAATGCAGGGGATGAAGTCTTCTTTTTGTAGTAAGT
The DNA here is from genome assembly GCA_023548195.1 of Bettongia penicillata ogilbyi. Lineage (NCBI taxonomy): Eukaryota > Metazoa > Chordata > Mammalia > Diprotodontia > Potoroidae > Bettongia > Bettongia penicillata. Next base: position 1,487,114 of record JAJHZJ010000756.1, read on the forward strand.
CTCAAATCAGTAGCTGCATCTGGAGAAATGAGTGAACAGAAGAAGACACTAAAAGTCCTAAAGAAATATGGATTCAGAGATGCCCAAGAGATACAATCAGAAGAAATGAGTAGCATGATGTAACACAACATAACAACAGCAACAAACAAATAATCAGAGAACATATAGAACAATGAAACAGTAGATTAAAAATGAAATTAAAAGAAAAGAAGAATTCTAGAGAAAAGGATTAAAGGGGAACAAATAGCTTAAAATAAAAGGTAGAAAATTTTAACTAAATAGCTGGCTCCCTGAAAATTAAAATGGAGCAAACAGAACCCAATTGCTTCATGAGTTAACAAGAAATAGTTTATGCTTTTAAAAATGAAGCTGTATGAGATAAAGATTTACAATTTTCCAAATAACCATTTTTGTTTTTTTATAAAAATAATAATAATAATATTTTATTACTGAAGTACCTTTCCTCTGTTTATTATCTCCAATCTCTCTTGTGCATGGCTTGTTTGTACATAGTTGCATGCTGTCTTCCCCATTAGACGGTGAAGTCCTTGAGGCAGAGACTGTCTTTTGCCTTCATTTGTATTTTTGGTGCTTAGCATAGTGACTGGTACATATTAGGCACTTAATACATGCTTATTGACTGATTGAGATGATCTCTGAATCTATAATCTATGAGCCTTCTAGGATCAGTTAGGTGGTGCAGTGGATACAGCATTGGAGTCAGGAGGACCTGAGTTCAAATCCAGCTTCAGACACTTACTAGTCATGTGACCCTGGGCAAATCACTTAACCCCAATTGCCTCCAAAAACAGACAAAAAGAGGTGGAGTTTCTTATCCAAGGAACAAGAGAGAGGCCAGTGTTGCTGGATCATAGAATATGTGGGGCTGGGGGCAGGGAGGAAGGAAGTGTACAGGGTATAAAAACTCTGGAAAGTGTGTGAGTATGGAGGAAGCTATTAAGAGTTTTGATCACCAAGCATAGGTTTTTGTATTTGATCCTGGAGATGATAGGACACCACTAACATTTATTAAATGGAAATGGGGGTGGTGACCTGGTTATTTAGGAGGATGATTTTGATAGCTGGGTGTAATATGGACTGGAGTGGGAAGACACTTGTGACAAAAAACCCAACCAGATGACTCTTGTTCATAGAAAAAAACCATGTGTAGTGGGCTGGGAGATTTGTGGTTCTGCAGGGTCAACAAGGCTTAGCAGGGAGAGAGGAAGTGCAGCCTAAAACCTGAAGCAATATTTTACAGTCTTGGCATTAATGGAGAAACAAATTTCTTTTCTCAGTGGCCATTTGTTTTGGAAAAGTGACTTTTCCCATGTTATTATATATATGCTACCAAAAGTGCTAGAATTTGCTATGGGAAAGTGTGCTTTCCCTCCATTTACATGACCAGCTGCTGTGAAGTTACGTGAAATCTTCATGGAAAAGTTGAGCTTTGAGTAGGGTTTTGAAGGAAGGGGCAAGCAAAGGTTTGTTTGACGTAGAGATGTGAAGAGGGCAATATAACAGGGGAAACTGATCTTGGAGTCAGAAGTGCTATGGTTTTTTCCCTTTTCTACTTAAATAGCCATGTGACCTTGGGCAAATGGCAGAATCACAGAGTTTAAAGTTCAAAGGGTCTTCAGTGCTATCTAATTCCAAGTCATTAAAAGAAAAGTAATTCTCTACCCTCCCATCCCACCCCCACACAGTATTCCTTACAAGTAGCTTTTTCAGCTGCTGCTTGAAGACCTCCAATGAACCCACCTCTTCAGGCAGCTCCTTCCACTTCAGTTGTGGTTTAGTTGTAGTTGTGAGGAAGTCTATCCTGAGATCAAGCCTAAATCTGACTCTCTGCCACTTCCGTTCGCTGCTCCTGTGTTGCCAAATGCAACAAGTGTAGGCCTTCCGCATGATAGCTCTTCAAATACTTTACCTTTCTGAGGTTTATTTTCCCAATATGGAAAACAGGGATAATGATATTTGCAATACCTATCTCCCTGAAGGAAAGGGTTCTGAAAACCTTACAATGCAGTAGATACGTTGGCATTATTGTTCATGCTACTGTTAAAGGTGAGGGAGAATGGTCTATGGAAGGCTCTGACGACCTGGTAATTGGATGAGAGGTGTGTGTAAACCTGCAGCACGGCTTGTGGGCTAGGCTCAGAGCTTGGTCCAGGACACAAGAAGACAGGAGAGTTATCAGAATGAGGTAGGAGTTCTTGGTTTGACTAAAGCGAAAAGGGTGTGGAGATATCAGAGCTGAACCGTTAGGTGTTTTAGGCAGGAAACAAAACCACTGTTGGCAAGGCCCAGTGAGAAGGGCACTTCCTCTTTTTAATGCTCCAGATAAAAGTTTCATAACTTTTTATACTAATGTAAGATGTTAAACACGCCTCATCCCAGCTCCCATTTCCTCAAAGACAATGTTGCTGGGTCAAAATTAACCTTTCACTTCCTGATCTCAGTACCCAATGATATATCACATTTACAGATGTAACAGATTTGTAATCAGTTTCATTTGTAAAAAAGGAGAAAGAGGAGGAGATATTGCAGTCAGAAATGTAATCTTGTTCTGTAATTGAGAGGCATGGTTTCTAGGTATAAAGTGATAACTATACTCTGGGTCTCACCCTGCTCTGCCCTGGTTAGACATATCTGGAGCATTGTGCTCAGTTCAGGGTGCCATGTCTTAGAAAGGATGTTGACAGATGGGAGAAAATTCAAAAGAATTCAATTATTATTCAATCAGAAGAGCTGTCAGTTTATACCACATACTATTCAAAGGAATTGGGAATGTTTATTCTGAAGAAGAGAAGACCAGCCAGGGCCATGATCTCTGTGTTCAGGTATTGGAAAGATTGGAACTCAGAAGAGGAATTTATTGTATTCTACTTGTCCCCAGAAGGCAGAACTATGAATAATGAAATGAGTGGATGTTGAAAAGAGGAAATTTGAGTTTTACATAAGATAAGACTTACTAATGTTTAGAATTATTCAAAAGTGGTCTAGGCTACTTCCTGAGGTGTTGTGCTCACCTTGACCCATAGTCTTCAGGCAAGGTCTAGTTGACCATTTGTTGGGCATGGGGATTCTTTTTGCAGATTTGGGTTGACCAGATGGCCTTTCCAACTGAAATTCTATCTCTATGATCCTCTTTAGAGAGGAAGTAAAATGGAATTAGAAGGATGCGGAAGACCCATTCCCTGTAACTTTATCTGATTTTATATAACATCAATAAAACATTTGGATGACTCTAAGTTTGATTTATATTACTCTGTGAACTCAGAAGGGATGAAGAGAGAGTTTCAGAATGCAATGTTGAAGAGAAAAATTAAAAAAGAAAACCATAAAATATGGCTTTAGTAGGACTATGTGTGGTTTTTTTCCCCTATGTAATTGTGAAACAGTAAAGGCAGAAGGAAGAGTATGTTTAAGAAGAAAGGGAGTAAACTTGAGTTGGGGCATGTTCAAGGTGCTAGTGAAGAAAAATTCTGGTGTGTTGGAAAGAACACTAGATTTAGAGGTAGAAAAGACCAGTTTTAAATCCTGGTTCTGCTTCCTACTTGTGTGATGCTGAACAAAGTGGGGATGGTAAAGGAAGGAGAAGCAGGCTCCTACTGTGTGCCATGTACCCTACAAATGTTATCTCATGGATCTCCACTACAACCCTGCAAGATGGGCACTGTTATTATCACCATTTTACAGTTGAAAAAACTGAGGCAGATAGAGGTGAAGTGATTTGTTGAGGATCACACAGCTAATGTCTTTGTCCAGATTTGAACTCCAAGTCTAGCATACTACCCTCCATTTTTCCACCTAGTTGCCTCTAGTGAATCACTTCTCCTTTCTACAATTTGGTGTCCTCATCTCTAAAATGAAGGGATTAGACTGAGACTAAGTGAATTGTAAGGTTCCTTTAAATGTGAAATCATATGTCCTCTTGGCAGCTGGAGATGTGCATCACATGATTTCGAGCTGAAGAAGTCTATAAAGATAATCTTCTCATCCAATCCCATGTTCTCAGAGGTGAAGTTATTTGTCCAAGATCATGTGGGTGGCACTCAGCTTATATCAGATTCAGGAACCAAACTTGGAAAAATTGATTATATATCTACCTCTCTATTCACTGCACCACATTTGGAACTTGAGAGAACTCAGGGCTACAGATACAGATTTGAGAGTCATCGCTATTTACAAAAGTTACTCTCGATTATACACTCTAAGTTCCAGTCACATTAGACTCCTAAATGTTCCCCTAATTTAACATTTCTTTTCCTGCTTCCATGCACTTCTACAGTCCCCCTCCACATTATGAGTGCCCTCTTTCCTCATCTCTGTCTTTCAGAATTCTCATTTTTATTTAGGACTCTTCTGACAGGCGATACAGTGGGTAGAGCCCTGGGCTGGGAATCAGGAGGACCTGAGCTCAAATCTGGCCTCAGAGACTTAATAGCTGCATGACTCCGGGCAAGTCATTTAATTTCTGTCTACCTCAGTTTCCTCAACTATAAAATAGACCTGTACCTTACAGTGTTGTTGTAAGGATCAAATGAGATAATATTTATAAAGTGCCTAACACATGGTAGGTGCTTAATAAATGTTCATTTCCCTTAATTTCAAGTGCTATCTCTTCCATAAAGCCTTCCTTGATTCCCCCTCAACCCAGTTATTAGTGTCCTTTTCATCCTTAGATTTAAAGAAAAATAATTTCAGTTGTCTTTTTTTCAATTTTATTAAGCTCTTCTTTGATTTTCAGAATTTCTACTTACAGATTTTTTTTTGTTTTTGTTCACTTTTTACTTGAATGTTCAGTTCATTGATATGCTCTATCTCTTTTGTTGAAGACTTTGATATCTTCTGTTGTTTTTTATGCTCTATCTGGTGTTATTTGTATCTGTGCATTTGATGAATCCCCCTCTGTATCATGACAGTTCCTTGATAGTAGAGACTGCATCATTTTCGTATTTCTGGAATATGAAACAATATATTCTAACTAGCTAGTATTTAATAAATACCATTTAATGGATGTTTGTGGAATGGAATAGTTGAAGCCAGGGAACAAATGATATTGTCAAAAAAGGAAGTATATCAAGAGAAGAGTGCTAAGGATAGATCCTTGGAGAGTACTGACCTTAAGGTGGTAAATTACCAACAAGAGAAGCAGAGAGAAGTGATTTGAAAAGTGGGAGAATCAAGAGTACAGTGTCTTTGAAGACAAAGAAAGAAACAGAAGCAAAGACTGAGAGAGGAGAGACACAATCATTGGATTTGAAAATCAGAGGGTGATTTGGAGGGAACAATATCACTGACATGTGAAGGAAGAAAGCAAGATTGCAAGGTGAGGAAATGGAGACATTTGATATAGAGAACTTTTAAAAAGATGCTTGGCAGAGAAGAGAAAAGAAGGGGAAGAGGAGAGTATAGTTTGGGGAAAGGTAGAAGGATCAAGGGAAAGCATTTTTAGGATTGCGGAGATCTACAGCTAAAATCAAGGGAGAAATAAATAAATGAAGGAAGGAAAAGCATTTACCAAGCCCTTATTGTGTTCCAAGTATTGTGCCTTTAAGCACTAAAGATACAAATACAAAAGTGAGGGTGTCCCTATCCTTAAGGAGCTTATATATTATAATTTCTAATATACTATATTGTTTATAATATATTTATATATAACATATTTTAATATTTAATATTTATTAATGATTTACTATTAATAAATAATATTTGTTTATATATAATTTATAATATAACACGGTATATTATAATATATAATTACAAGTCCCCCTATTATAGTAGGGACAGGAAGCTGTGTTTTGGTTTGGGACATCATAGGGGCTAGAGTCAGGGAGGATTTGATTGTCATGCCTTTTCCAGGTGGCATGGATTTTATCAGAGATCTCAGAAATTGTCAAAAACATGTGTGTGGGAGAGGATGTTGATGGGTAAATTGCCAGGAATGTGACTACTTGGATTATGTCCCAAAGACATGAAAAAGGAAAGGGACCTAAGGTATACAAAAGTATTCATAGTAGCTATTTTCATTTTAGCATAAAACTAGAAACTAAGGAAGAATGTCCATCAACTGGGGAATGGTTGAAGAAATGATGGTATATGAATGTAAAGTGATATTATTGTACTATAAGAAATGATGAAAAGTAGAGTTTCAGAGAAACTTGGGAAGATTTGCATGAACTGATATACATTAAAGCAAGAAGAACTAGAATAATTTCTTCAATCACAACAACACTCTAAAGACAAAAATCTTTGAAAGACTTAAGAATTTTGACCAATCCAATGACCAGGCATGGTTCCAGTGGACTGATGACGAAACATGCTATCTACTCCCTACTCCTGACAGGGCAGTGATAGACTCAAAATGCAGAGAACTGGGACATATTGATTTAGGATTTCTTTTGCTTGACTATTCAATTTTGTTATAAGAGTTTTCTTTATTTTTTTTCTCAAACAAAAATGAATCACAAACAAAATAGTTTTGAAAGTTATATTCTGAATTTTGTTATATGCTTCAAAAGAAAAGCAAACTCTGTATAATAGAGGCTCACAGCTTCATGTACAGTCTTCTCCTGTTCTAGAATGTAAATGGAAATGCTAATTTTATTTGGTACTTGTTTTGTTCAGAACAAAAATGTAACACAAACCCAAAAAAGGGAATAAAACCGCTCTTGAGATTCAACTACTCCAGGAAACACAGTTCACCTGAAGTTGTTTGGTTTTTTTAAAAAGGTCAACACAAGAGTAGTTGCTTCCCTTAAGTTTGACACATTTCCCATGAAAATAATGTGAGCATCACATGTCTGATTGGGTATGCTACAATGGTGTATGTTCAGGGAAGGGTTGCTGCTACCAACTGAACCAATATTGCAGTTTTGCTGAGTATCCCTTTCATTCTGTTCCTAAGTAAGCTTCATTTTGTTGGGGACTTTTTAAGAAGAAATTAGCTGGGGTGGAATGTGATGAGATGGCTATTTGTTGTTCTGTCGTTCAGTTGTGTCTGACTCTTCGTGACCGCATTTGGGGATTTTCTTGGCAAAAATACTGCAGTGCTTTGCCATTTTCTTCTCTAGCTCATTTTCCAGATGAGAAAATTGAGGCAAATAGGGTTAAGGAACTTTCCCAAGGTCACATAGCTAGTGAGTGTCTGAGGCCAGATTTGAACTCAGGAAGATGAGTGTGACTATCCTCCGTACAACCTAGCTACTACGATATGGTTATAGCCAGCTAGATACAGTACACCATGTAAACATGTGGATTTGTGCTCACGTTGTCACCAGTTAGGACAACATTGGACCCTTGGAGTTCCAGAACTTAATGGGTTAAATCTCCCATGATGCGACTCTAGGTATCTAGTGATCCAGAAGATGCCTCCATTGATAAAACACATAACAAGACGATGGCTGTGGGAATGGTTGGGGAAGATAGAATATTAAAAAGGAAGAAGTCAGCTGAGCCAAATGCTGCTAAAGGTGATAAAATACAAAAAAAAAAGCCTTAGATTGTATAATTAGGAGGTTATTAGCAGTCTTTGTGTATTGTTTTTTTTTTCAGTATAGTGATAGGGAAGAAAATCAGATTGCAATAGGTTGAGGAAAGAGTGGGTGGAGAGGAAGTAGAAGAACTGAATACAGAAAACTTTTTTGAGAAGTTTGCAATGGAAGGGAAGCAAAAAGATGAATCAAGAGATGTACGGTATAGAGCAGAAGCTCTTAACTTGGGTTTACAGACACCAGTAGTCCTTGGATTTCAGCAAGTTTGTGACCTTACATTTTTTTCAAAATCATTAGTATCTTTGTAATCCTGTGTGTTTTGTTTTATGCATTTAAAAACAATATTCTAAAAGGGAGTCTAGAGGTTTCACCAGGCTAATAAAGGGGTCCATGACACAGAAAAAAGAATAATGATCCCTAGTATAGAAGAACTAAGGACAAGTCTTTTAAGTTTGGAGAGACTTGAACATCTTTTTTGTCAGGCAGAAGGGAAAATGTCAATAGAGATGTGTGATAGAGAAGGGAAGAATCCTTGACCAATGAAGATCACAACCCATCAAGTCTCAGTAGGCAGCCTTGGAGAGTTGTTGTAGCTAAAAAATTTACCCATCCTTGGGTCACTCTGGTGATCTGCTTCTAGTTGGATAGCTATGAGACACAACCTTACATGAGTGCATTATAAAGGAATATTGTGTACTAAGATGGCATAAGGAAGAGACTGTTATACAATATCCACAGAAAGTAGGTTAGATCCTTGGGGAAAAAATTCAAGAACAGTCCATATTCTAGTTCCCAATAATTTGCTATCTTTTACAGATATAGAACAGATACACATATAGGCAATTTTTTTTAAAAAATTATAAAGTTCCTCCAATGAGGTGCTACTCTAATGTCTTAGGGTGTATGGAGTATTTGGGGAAGACTAGCATCCTCTAGTGTGAAGGCTTGCTGAGCTCCTATCAAGGATGCTGTGACATTTAAAAAGTTTGAGAGCTATAATTTCTGGGCAATTAATAATTTTATTAATAATACTACCATATTACCAATAAAATAGGTCAGTGATACTCTTGAAAGGCAAAGACATTAATGGTGGTAGACTCACAGTTTATAAGTCCTTGGAAGAGTGGGTGTTCCTGAAGGTGGTAACCAACTCTGATTGGTTAACAATTACTGAAAGAGAATGAATATTACAATCAGAAGGGAACCTATTCTAATGAGGGGCTTGGGGATGTGACTTGGGTTATGTCATTTGCTTCTAAATTGCCCAGCCTCTGGCAATCTAATAAAAACATTTATCCCCACCCAAACCTGTGTCACCTTAGATTAAATTCCCTGTGCGGTTGTGTGTTGGAACAGGGCTGAGGAGAAAGTTAATTCAATCTCATTATCAGCAATGTCTTTCAGCACAGACTTCTGAAAAAATCCTGGTCCTAATTCAATAGTTGATTATTAATATGAGAGAGAAATAATCTTTTCTCTCACTGCTCATCCACCTTTGATGTCTACCTGTCACATACCACTTGCTTGTAGCTCCAAGAAGTCATGCTGAATGCACAGTGGCCCCATCCCAGTCAGTCTAAACCAGGTTGAAGGTAATCAACAGACATCAACTCTGTTAATGAGTTAGAGGGATGTCTACCCCAAGCATGTGAAGACTTCCCCTTCCAGAATGGGCAGATGAAGACAGTTTGTTCCAATGGCCATGAAGGCAGCTGAAGCAAGATCTGTGGAGAGCTTAGAGCTTGGTCAGGTATTAAAAATGCCAAGGTCATTTGCTGCATCCTGGGTCATCATCCTGACTTTTATCCATCTACTGGATTTGAATGATTCTGGAAGAAGGAGAGGGGCGAAGGACTTTGTGCAACTCTGCCTCACTTAAATCCAATTCATGCAGAAGGCATCACTCCTTGACATCGTTGGTGTCCTTTGAAAATGAAGGATGAACCATAGCAACAGCAAGAACAACTCTAATGTCTCATCACTATGTGGAGAGAACCCTGGGTTCCTGAAAGCTATGCCAGCACAGTATGAGACCTGGAGGCTCACAAGATGGAAAGTTTTTGAGTACACACCTGGCTGTTCTCCTATGGACCATTTAGTTAAATCTCCAAAGGCTTCTCAACAGGTTACAGGTCGATGAAAGTTTTGACCACAGCAATTCTCAAAGACTAAGTCAACCAACCCATAAACCTTTATTCATTAAGGACTCACTATATGCCAGTCACTGTGCTTGGGGCTGGGATAGAAAGAGGAAAATGAAATCATTTCTGCCCTCAGGGAGCAGACCTTCTGATAGAGGAGACAAGATGTACCCATAGAAGATGTCACAAAATATATTCAAAATAAAGGCACAGTAATTTTAATGTTGAAATACTAGCAGAAGGGGAAAGGAAAAAGGATCGGGAAAGGCCTCCTGTAGGAAGTGACATTGATCTTAGCTGTGAAGGAGTCAGAGGTGAGGAATAAGTACACTTCTAGGTAGAGAGAATAGCAGGTACGGATTTGGAGAAATGGAAGATGTCATGTGTGAGAAAGCAGGAAGGCCAGTTTGAATGGACTCTACAGTGTGTGAAGGGGAATGATGTATGTAATAAACCTGTATAGATAGGTTAGAATGAGGTTAAGAAAAATTTTTAAATTCCAGAGGAAATTGCTATTGATCCCAGAGAGATCAACGGAGTTTATTAAACATGGGAGTGATATGGTGGGAATGGCACCTACAGAAAATTATTGGGACAGTCATGGAGGGATATAGGTAGACATGGCAGGGAGACCAATTAAGAAGCTATTGTTCTAGACCAAAAGAGATGTGATAAAAATGGCTCTGTGAGTAGAGAGAAGGGGGCAGATGAATGAAATGTTAAAATTAACTAAGTTTGACACCAGTTGGGTGTGGGATGTGGGTGAGGGAGAGCAAACAGGTGAGGATAACTCTGAAGTTGTGATTCTTGATGGCTGAAAAGGTAGTAGTGTACTCAACAGAAAGAGAGTTGAGAGAAGGGTTGTTTTGGAGGAGAAAGATAATGAATCCTGATTTGGACATGTTGAGTTTAAGATGCCTATGGGACATCTAATTTAGTTGTCCCTAGAGGACTGGAATTCAAGAGAGAGAGTAGGCCTGAATATATACATATATATATATATATGCATATATTCTATTTATATGTATATATTATATATATGTCTAGGAGTAATTTTTGTAGAAATGGTCATCGAAACTGTAGTCACTGATGAGGTCACTCAGAGAATGGAGAGAGGGAAGGCCCAGAATAGAATCTTAGCATACAATCATAGTTAGAAAATGAAATACCAATTATGTTCTAGTAGCTGGTTAAGAAGGAGTAGTCAATCAGGCAGGAAAAGATCCAAGAAAGAAAGGGATCCTGAAAACCAAAAGAGGAAAGAGTAATCAGAAAGAGAAAGTGGTCATTGGCATCAAATACTACAAAGACCTCAAGAAAGATAAGAATGGAGAAAAGGAATAACTTGAGTTGAGTGATGGAGGGGCTACTTTCTGTATAGACAGAAAGAATACTTTTACCAATGAAATTATGTACACTTGATGTATTAAAATATAGACAGAGGTGGGCTGATTACTGAAGGTTAATTGAAAATGAGTGGTCAGAGAAAGGAATTTGAGTTGTCATTCAAAAGAAGAGAGGAATATGGCACGAGGGAGGAAAATCTGAGCAAAAGTTGAGCCCCACCTTTACCTGCCCACTCTCCCTCACCCCTGTCCCACACCCAATTGGTGGCAAGCCTTGTCAATTCTACCTCTACAAAATTTCATTCATCTATTTTCTTCTATCTGCTCACACAGCCATTTTTACCACATCTCATCTGGTCTAGTATAATAGACAAGTAATAATTGAATAATTCATCATTTATAGAATATCTAGTATGTGTCCTGAATTATATGGGGGAGACATAAAAATATATAGTAAAGCCCCTTCCCTTAAGAAACTTATGAGTTAGTTGGGGGCGAGTGGATTATAGAGGGAGACATGCATGCATGAACCAGAAAACAATACAAGACAGTGTGTAATTAAGCCTAAATTGCACAGTACAGACTAAAAGTGCTGTCGGACTCCTTTGAGCTGAGACTAGACTATTTAAAACTAGGGTTGGACTTTCTACCTCTAAACTTCCATCTCCCCACCCAGAGTTGGATAATCTGTACACAAACTGCTGCTTGGAAGAAGTTTTCGGGGGGTGGAGGGGTGAAGGGTGTTGCATTATGATGGTTATTTCTGTGGAGTCTAATCAACTTTCCTTGAGGGTCCTTCTTCCTGGTTAACCAAAAATGGAGGAGGGTGTTATAACCTCTAGGTATCAGCAGTTCTAGGGGTAGAGCCAGGGCAGAAGATTTATCAACAGAAGGCCTTGGCAGCTGAGGTGAGCCATTCTAGGGGGTGAAAGATAGGATTGGTCAAAAGGGTGAAATTCTGCAAATACTGAGGTTCATCTCCAATAACTGGAGTATGAGGGTCTGAGCAAATTTGGAGGTAAGGGAAAGGAGCACAGGGATGGATTGAACTGAAAAAGGGAGAATGGGGACCCAGGGAAGGAGAAGATCAAGGCTTTGTGGGGAGTGGGATTGCTTAAAGGACAGCATAGGCTAAAGGCATTGAGGGAGATGAGATAGGATAGGGCCCCTCAGAAGCTATCTAATCCAATTTCTTCATTTGCACATGAGATCTTTGCTACTGGGGAGGTCACTTGCCCAAGAAAGAGCTCTTTCCACACTTTCACATGACCTCATTCCAGGAGTCCAAGTTGGGGCCTGGGGGAAAGAAGGGGGAAAAATAAGCCCGGGTCACCCAGGCTCAGTTTAAATCCTGCCTTTGTCATGTCTATGTGACCTTGTGCAAGTCGTCACTGAACTTTTGGGGGACCCTGTTTCTTCATCTAAAAATCATAGAATTAGACTAGATGGCTTCTAAAGTTCCCCCACTCTCACCTTCCCTCTGAATCTGTGATTCTAGGAACTTCGGTGAAGGGAAGATTGCTACCTCCAGAGACAGAGACGTCTCACTACTGGGCAGCTCTCATGTCTAGGAAGCTTTCCCATCTAGTGGACCCATTGCTCTTAGTTTGACCCTCTGGCGCAAAGCAGAATCCCTCTTACTCGTATGATGACCCCGTCAGTGTGTTCTCCCCCCCTCCCCACCTCCATTCCCCCGCACCCTCAGCCTTCTCCCTACTCGGGCTAAACATCCTTAGTTCCCCTATTCAGTCCTTGTATGGAGAGGTATCCAATCCACCCAACATGCTGGTCATTCGTCCCTGGACGCTCTCCAGCTCATCAGTGTGTTTTCCCAAAGTGAGACGCCCAGGGCTGAGCACAGTTCTCCAACCCGGGTCAGACCAAGGCAGGGCAATTCGAACATTAACTCCCTCGACCTCCCTTTGGACGTTTTCCTTTGAGGGGGCGGGGAAAGGAGGAGATCCGAAAGTCGGAATCTCCTCCCGAGGGTCGGGACAGCCCAGCCCCGGAGATTCAGCACCGCCCTATTCCCGGATAGCCGGGCCCGGGAGCGCTGTCGGCCGCCGGGGATGCAGCCCCGAAGTTGGAGCTGGGGCCAACTCCCCAGGCAGGTGAGGAGAGGGCGGCTCCTGGGCTCGGAAGGTGAGCTGCCCCGCCCCCGGACCGCCCTCCTCTCGCCTTCCCTGGCATGAAAGTGAAAGTGCCATGGCAGCAGTGGGGGGCAGGGTGGAGTAGGGGGTCGGGGACCGCGGGGAACCCGCAGCCTGAGGAGTCCCGCACCTTGAGGGGCCATGGACGGGTTCGTCCGCAGCATCCGAGCCAGCCTGAGACTGAAGCGCCACAGCGGGAGTCAGTGCCAGGGCCGAACTCGGGGAGGGGACGGGAGTGAGGGGAAGGTGGTGGTGGTGGTGGTGGTGGGGAGGTCAGTGTGAAGGTCACCTGGGCCCCAGAACCAGATATTTAGCAGGGTCGGGGCATCCAAGACCCGGCGCTGATCGGGCTAGGGGTTTCGTAGAGAGACAGGAATGGAGGCTTGGAAGTTTGGGGTCAAGGAGGGAGTAGCGGGGAGGGGGGGGGCGTAGCGAAAGGACAAGGGGGGAAGTCTGGTAGAACCGAGAGTAAGGCGGAGCCAGGGAACCTCGGGAACCGTGGTGGTTAGCAAGGGTGGGGGTGGGATCCTAACGGAGGCTTAGGTCTGGGAGGAGATGGGTGATGAAACCCACCGTCCTAAGGAAGCTGTTGTGGGGCGCAGGGCCACGTGTGCCTCTGGGCAGGAAGTTAGTGGTGCAACCACCGACAACACATGGCAGCGTTGCCTACCCTCAGGAGCTGCTTTTGGTCCTGATCCTAACACTTGGCCCTAGTCCTGGATCTTCTGTGCTCTTTTCCATCCCAGACCCCCGTTACCTTCCACACCTCACATGTGACTCTGAATGCTTTGACGTAACCAATATATAAGCCAGTCTCAGCCGTGGATGGCACTGGGACCCAGGGCTAGTCACTTTTCATTCTCAAAGAGAAAAGTGTACTAGATGGTTCTGAAGGACTCATTTCCGTTTATCATTCAATGGATTTAATTAATTCACAGATAGCACCCCTTCCTTCCCCCTTCTCCCCAAGGGGCCATGAGGTATTTGTCCAGTTAAATTGGGCTGTAATTTTAGAGATGGGGGAAAATATAGTCGTGACCTGAGTGAGGCTCTGGATATGATGGTATTCTGTAATAGGAAGTAGGTCTGGCGTCCTGCAGAGTTTGGCAGTTGTAGTAGGGAATAGGGAGATAGCTCAGCAGGATACACTTGATTATTTCTTGGGGGCAGAAAAACAGCCTCACTTTCTTCCTCTAGTTACGGCAAGCCAAGAGTTGAATGAAATCAGCATCTTCCCAACCAAATATTCTCCTCCCTCCAAAGCCCCCCCAAAAGGAGGAAGGTCCATTCCTACTGATCTCTGTTTCAAAATTTTGTCCTCGATTCTCTTTTTTCTCCACTTCTGCCCCCCCATATTAACTCTTTTTGTTTTTCTGCCCCAACGGTTTGTCCATTCACCCTACTTTGTAGAGTCTCCTAGGCAGCTGTCTGGATCATAAAACCCTTTTTAAGGAAAGGAAAACCAGTGGGTTGTCTGGGAGTGCTCTAAACAGGTCTGAATCAGTACCCTTACAGATCTTTCCTAATTTTATGGGAATCTGTGTAAATGAGTCTCCACTTTCCCAAACCTGTTTGCCAGGTTTAAAAGAGTTGTCTCTGTTAACAATACCATGCCACATTTGGTGGTAGTTGTAAGGAAATCTTGAGGTTTGTTGTGGAGAACTACGGTGTTTCTGGTCCTCCGCAGCTATTTCTGGTAGCAGGGAGAGGGAGCACTGAAATGTTGGAAGTGGTAGAGCAGCCAGTCTTACCTGTACTGGGGTTTGGCATCCAGCCCAGGCAAGAGGGTGTGCCTGCTCCTTCCCACCCTTTTTCCCCCTTCTTTCCTCTTTAGGGAACCCCTGGACTTAAGTTTCCTCTTTGTGCCTCTTGGGTTTCATTCAAGTAGGTGGACGTGGGGAGAAGGGAGAGAGTGGCTTCTTATTTCAGGGCGGTGAGGAGGGAGGGGTACCCCAGATAGTCCTCAGATAAAGAGCAGTTGAACAGAAGAGAGGAGAGAGAGACTGGTTCTCTGACCTACTGTTTCTAATAGTCACTGGATCATTGACTTTAATGTTTAAAAGAATTTTAGTGACCATCCAGTCTAACCCTTTGCTTTTACAGATAAGGAAACTGACTTGTCCAAGTAACTGAATTAAATTGGGAATCGATAGAATTGGGATTTGAACTCAGGTCTTCTGATTTCAAATCAATCCTTTTTTCACCCCTAACCCTTCTGCCTCCCTATAATCTCAAGATTTCCAGTAAGATTATTGGGCAGAACTCTTTGAGGAATAGGGTAACCTGCAACCATTATAGATTTATAATGTTTTTATTGTTGAATAGGTTCATCTTGCCACTTGGCTTCTTGAAAAAGCGTTCCATGGGAAAATAATCTTTATATAGTCCATTTCAACCTAGAGTGGCATTAGGGGAAGTACCAGGGGCTGAGGGTTCAAAGACAAAAATGAATACAACACTACTACTCTCTTTGAGGAGGGAAGGAAAGAAGCATTTGTTAAGTACCTACTGTGTGCCAGGACTTGGGCTAAGCATGATGATGATGATGACTAACATGTATAAATCAATTATTATTTGACAAGCGCTGTACTGTTTTACAATTATTTGCATCATTTGTTCCTTATGACAACCCTGGTAGATATTGTTCACTTGTTTCAGTTCTGATTATTTGTGTCTCCATTTGGGGTGTTCTTGTCAAAGACACTGGAATTGTTTGCCATTTTCTTCTCCAGTTCATTTTCGAGATGAGAAACCTGAGGCAAACAGGCTTAAGTGACTTGCCCAGGGTCACACAGCTAGTAAGTGTCTAAAGCCAGATTTGGACTCAGGGAGATGAGTCTTCTTGACTCCATATTCAGCTTCTATATACTTTGCTACCTAGCTGCCCACCCTGGTTAGGTAGATGTTGTTATTTTCCCCATTTTATAGCTGAGGAAACTGATACAAATGGAAGTTAAATGACTAGCCCAGGGGTGCCTAGCTGGGAACTAGGTCAGATATCAAAGGTCAGATATAAATTCAAGTCTTCCTGATTCCAGACCCAGTGCTCTATCCAAATGTATAATCCGGATATTTCTAAGGAGTTTACAGTTCCCGGTAAGCCCACCTATGCCACTGATAGCCAGCTCTCATTCTGCTTCAGATGCCCAACTCAGCCGCTATTTTCTGTGTTCTTCCTTTCATCTCCCCTGAAATGAAAAAGGTAAAAAAGCACACTCCCTTCTGGGCTTGATGCACAATAACTATACTGGACCCTCTACCCCTGACACATTTGCCATGAGACCTACTGCCCTTATGACTCCAATGAGGATAAAACAGGAGGAAATGGGTTAGAAATGCATCATAAGGCCTTTACGAATGAGAAGAATTTCCTGAGAGTTGCTGAACACTGAAGAATGTTGTCTGAAGGGATTTGGACAGCTTTAAAAACAGGAGTCACTCTGATGTGTTCAGGAGAACTAGATGGCATTTCAACCCAAAGACCTAGAGGACCTCTCAAGGTCCCCTCAGGATTTCTCATTCTTATATTCTCACTTGTTCTTGCCTCAGTTTCCTCTATTTCTAGTTGCTTTTGTTGATGAATCATTTCAGTTATGTCTAACTCTTCATGACCCCATTTGGGGTTTTCTTGGCAAAGATACTGGAGTGGTTTGCCATTTTCTTCTCCAGCTTATTGTACAAATAAGGAAACTGAGGCAGAGTTAAGTGATTTGACCAGGGTCACACAGCTACTAGTGTATGAGACCAGATTTCAACTCAAGAAGACAACTGTTCTGACTCCAGGTTCAATATTCTATCCACTACTCCCATTTATGACTGGGAGATATTTCTTCAGACAAGGAAGTGGTTTTGAAATGAGATATTATTCATGAAACCTTTGGGAGAAAGGTGTGGTGGATGTTCTAGCTGTCATGGTCATTAACCATCCCTCTAATTACCAGTATTAGCATGGGTTATTTTTGCCTAGAACTTGGGCCATCCTTGAGATTGGAGAATCTCCCTGAGGACTTGATCCCTTGGAGAGAGGCTCAGTCCTCATTTGCCCAGGCCATTTTTTTCTGCTGTCTTCCTGGAGGGCAGATAATTGGGCAACAGCCATGAGATTTGACCTGGCACGCCACAGCATGGGCATGACCTTCTTTCTGAGTTGTCTCTCCCTTCCTGGATTCAGCTAGTTTTCTCAACCAGGCCCCTACCGGCTTTGTGCTTTGTTCATCATGTTTAGCAGGGGTGTATGTGGTGGGGGGGAGGGGTGTACTATAAAGGCACTAGACTTGGGAGAAGAACTGGATTTAACTCTTGCCCTTTATGGGTTATAAAGTTATGTGACCTTAGGCAAGTCAATTTATTTCTTGGGGTTTTTACTTCCTCCTTTATAAAATGAGGGGGATGGACTAGGTTAACAGTTTGCAACCTGGAGTCCATCAACTTTAAAAAATATCTTTTGATAACTATATTCTTATATAGTTGGTTTTCTTTATAATCCTATTTTATTTTATGCACTTAGAACCATTCTCCTGTGAAGGGGTTCATAAGCTCCATCAGACTCCCTGAGGGACACAAAAACGGTTAAGAAACTCTGAACTAGATGCTGTCCAAAGTCCTTCCCAGCTCGAACATTATCTTATCTTCATGATGTCACTTCCTGGAAAATTCTACTTCTTAGAACTTGACTTTGCCACTAGTCTTGGGTTTTTACTTTCCACTACCTTCTAACCGCCCCTCACCGAGTCCCAGCTCCTTACTCTCCCGATTTCAGAGCAGCGCAGCGCCTGCTGTTAAGATAGTTGCAGGGTCCGATGCCTAGTTACATCTTCACCTTCTGTTGCTGCCATCATCACAACTGGATATACAGTTCTGCCTTATCCTGGTTGGCCTCCAGGAAAGGGCTAGGAACCATTAGGAGAAGTTACAGCAAAACAGACTTGGGCTTCGTTTGAGGAAATACTTCCTAAAAATTAGAATTGTTCAAAAGTGCAGTGGACTGCCTTTGGCAGGCATAGGTCTCAGATCTAACTGATTGCCTAGAGCCTACAGTTAAATTTTAAGTGTGAGCATTGACTCCTCTGAAATTAGCAAACATTACCAATCAGAGCTTAATTTGTTGTTTTGTTGATTGCTTAGACTTAAGAAAGTGACAGTTAAAATGAGAATAATGTAGATTAAAACAGAAAAATATCTTTTTTAATCCTTGAGTCAGATGTTAAACATTTCCCTGTACCCCACCCCACAATCTCCTCTCCCATGCTAGATGGCATTGTCAGCATATTATAGAGAGGATTCCTAACCGGGTATAGGATGGATTAAATGCCTTCTGAAGTTCCTCCCACCTCAGACTTTCTGTGATTCTAATTTTGTGATTCCCTTATATCTGAGCCATCTTATGTTTGAACAAAGGAGTTCCGATGCATGTTCATTTCCCTTGTAATAAATAAACCTGTTTTCACATAGGTCAGGTGACTCTGTGGTTGCCTTGTGACAAAAGCCATTTTGTTTAGAAAGAGGAAAAAGCCAATTTTTTTGGGAACTTGTCAACTGTGTCTCAAGGCACAGCAGCTGCTCAGTTGTTTGTGATGCCAGCCTGGGGACTTACCACTGGGGTGGCTGCCAGCCATTGCGTGAGCCAGAAAGTTTGGTTTATTTCTTTCTCAGAGCCCCCAGAAATGCTTTAGGAAATCTCAATGAGGAAATTCCACTGAGTGTGTGGATGCACAGTTCCCCTTGATAGATGTTTTTCTGAAAAACAACCAAACAACAAAACTAAACACTAAAAACACAAAGGGTAATGAGTTTCCCCTCACTAGAGGTCTTTAAGTATTGAATAACTTCTGGATGGAAGTAGAAAGGATTTTCATTGTTCTTCAGGTACAGGGTTAGGTTAAACAGTTTCTTGTGTCCCACCTAATTCTGCAGTGCTGTGAAAAATCTGGTATTACTTAACTTCTATTTGTGGATAGGGATCAGATAAAAAAATAGGTAATTTGAAAATTGTTAAATATTTAATAAGGTATATTTAATTATTAACAAGCAATAATAATAGTGAAAGTAATAATGATATTTATTGTAATAGTAATTTTTTTTAAATCTTACTTATTTTAAAAGCATAAAAAGTGGTTTACATATTTAGCTTCAAGCATGTTAATGATGAGATGAACAATTTTCTGTGCAAAGTAATTTGGAAGTGCATTTACCTAGATTGACAATTTCTAAATTTTCTTATATTGTGTAACTTGGTAAACAATTATATCAGCTACATTGCTGGAAAAGCAATTCCTCCTGTAATCTTTCTAGGTGTTTGATTAAGAAGGTCTGGTAAACTTTCTTATTGTGATAAGGCTACTGTAACTGGTATGTTCATCTTGGCTTATAAAAACTGAATCACCTCCCCATTACAAAGCCCTTCTTGATTAAAGGGAGGTAGTAACTAGGAATTTTGTGATAACTAGGAATTTAATGTGTTACAACACTTTAGGGATTTAGTTATGCTACATAAAGACATTTTGCATCAACTTAGTTTTGATAAATTCCAATTTTAAAGATTTAATTTTGCTTTAAGGTTGAAAAGAGACAGTTACCATTTTAGAGATTTCTGACTTCATCTGATTTGTTTCATTAAAGTTTAGCAATTATTCCTTTTAATATTAAAATAAATTTCAGACGGTTTTAAGAAAGGTTTTGTGAAAATCTTTTGTGTGATTTTTAGAAGGCCTACCGAATTTCCGTTTGTAAGCTAATTTCTTGCTAAATTACTGTGGTGAGAAGATGGCGGACTAGAAAGACACACTTATGCAGGGTCCTCCCCACAGCCTATAAAATACCTGTAGAGAGGGACTCTCTACAAATTTTGGAGCAGCAGAAGTGGAGAACAACAGAGTGGAGGAGATTTCCAGCCCACAATGACTTGAAAGGCCCATGGAAACATTGGTTGTGCTGGACACGGAGCCGAGCGCAGAGCCCAGCCCAGCCTTGGCCAAGCAGCATGCCATGTTGAGACGAAACTCTGGGAGGAAGGACACCTCTAGGGCGGAATCTCCAGTCACAGTAGCGGGTCCTCAGATCCCTTGGCCCACAGGCGCAAAGGTCAGTGACAGGATTTTATCAGCTGGCCAGGAAGGGAGAAGGGCCTTCCCATAGCTCCAGCAGCAGGCAGTGGCCACATAGCCAGCACAGCAGGCCATAAGGAAGCTCCATTTTTGGAGCTTAAAAACCCCTCGGGGCATTGAAGAGCTGAGTCTTACCTCAGACCTGGGTGGAGGCCCTGGCTGAGCTGGTCTTTGTCACAAACTAAATGGTGGCCTTGCCCATCCAGCTCATGTGAAAGTCAGCCCCCAGTGCTGGCTTGGTGGAACTAGAGGCCAAGTGGCTCTGGAGAGATATCTGCTAAGATTCTGGGCAAAAAAATCCTTCTCTGTGTCCAGACCAGTACATGCTTGATCATGCCACCTTGGAGGAACTGAGATCTCACAGATTCCCAGAGTATACCATACTCTTAACAAGGGACCCAAGAGTCAAGTAACTGCTTGGGAAAAGCCCAAAAAAGGGAAAAAAAATAAGATCATAGAAGGTTACTTTCTTGATGAACAGATATCTCCTCCCTTCTTTTCAGAAGAGGAAGAACAATCCTTACCATCAGGGAAAGACATAGAAGTCAAGGACTGTGTATCCCAAACATACAAAATAAATATTTGATGGGCTCAGGCCATGGAAGAGCTCAAAAAAGATTTTGAAAATCAAATTAGAGAGGTGAAGGAAAATCTGGGAAGAGAAATGAGAGAGATGCAAGAAAAGCATGAAAAGCAGGTCAACACCTTGTTAAAGGAGACCCAAAAAAATGTTGAAGAATACAACACCTTGAAAAATAGGCTAACTCAATTGACAAAAGAGGTTCAAAAAGCCAATGAGAAGAAGAATGCTTTCAAAAGCAGAATTAGCCAAATGGAAAAGGAGGTCCAGAAGCTCACTGAAGAAAATAGTTCTTTAAAAATTACAATGGAACAGATGGAGGCTAATGACTTTATGAGAAACCAAGAAATCCCAAAACAAAACCAAAAGAATGAAAAAATGGAAGATAATGTGAACTATCTCAGTGGAAAAGCAACTGACCTGGAAAAAAGATCCAGGAGAGACAACTTAAAAATGATGGGACTACCTGAAAGCCACGATCAAAAAAAGAGCCTAGATATCATCTTTCATGAAATTATCAAGGAAAACTGCCCTGATATTCTAGAACCAAAGGGCAAAATAAGTATTCAAGGAATCCATCAATCACCGCCTGAAAGAGATCCAAAAAAGAGAAACTCCTAGGAACATTGTGGTCAAATTTCAGAGCTCCCAGGTCAAAGAGAAAATATTGTAAGCAGCTAGAAAGAACCAATTCGGGGGTGGAACCAAGATGGCAGAGTAGAAAGACTCACATATGCTAGCTCCGAACCTACAGCCCATATATTTCCTACAAGAAGAACTCGCCACATATTCTGGATCACTGCAAGGCACGCAGAAACACAGTGGAAAAGATTTCCGTTCCAGAGAGCCCTGGAGAGCCGTCCCCAGGGTCTGTTGCGCCCCGGAAAGCGGAGCCCACCCCTGGCCTGCCCTGCACACGGCCCCAGAGGAGCAGATGCGAGCAGGCTTCAGGGACGGAACCTCCGGCGGCCGGGAAGGTCCCTCCACCCACAGACACTACAGGTCAGTGAGAGAGACATCTGGGCTGGCCGAGAGAGGAGCAGGGTGTCTCCATGACTCGGGGCCCCTCGGGAGGCAGAGGCAGTGGCAGAGGCAGTAGCGGTGGCCCCCGGGACTCCCCTAGCAGGCAGGATCTTCATTACTGAAGGTCTCTGGATAAACCACCTGAAGGAGCTGAGACTGGGAAGTGGCCCTGCCCCCACCTGCTCCATTACTGAAGGTATCTGCATAAAGCCCCTGAGGGAATTGAGCCTGGGAGGTGGCCCTGCCCCCACCCACTCCATTACTGAAGGTCTCTGCATAAAGCCACTGAGGGAACTGAGCCTGGGAGGCGGCCCTGCCTCCACCCCAGCACCAGAACTTAAGCTCACATTGAATAGCAGCCGCTCCGGCACGGATAGCCCTGAGACTGGGAAGCAGCATTTGAATCTCAGACCCCAAGCACTAGCTGGGCGGATCTAGGCAGGGGTGCAGAGGAATCTCAGAAGTCAAGTAACTGGCTGGAAAAAAGCCCAGAAAAAGGAAGGAAAATAGAAAGAAACAATTCAAGTATTGTGGAAATACAATTAGGATAACACAAGATCTAGCAGCTTCTACAATAAGGGATAGAAGGGAGTGGAATATGATATTCCAGAAGTCAAAGGAACTAGGACTAAAACCAAGAATCACCAACCCAACAAAACTGAGTATAATACTTCAGGGGAAAATATGGTCTTCCAATGAAATTGAGGACTTTCAAGCATTCTTGATGAAAAGACCAGAGGTGAAAAGAAAATTTGACCTTCAAACACAAGAATGAAGAGAAGCATGAAAAGGTAAAAAGCAATGAGAAGTCATAAAGGACTTACTAAAGTTAAACTGTTTACATTCCTATATGGAAAGATAATATTTGTAACTCTTAAAACTTTTCAGTATCTGGGTACTTGGTGGGAATACACACACATACACAGACACACACACACAGCACAGAGTGAATTGAATAGGATGGGATCATATCTTAAAAAAAAGAAATTAAGTGGTGAGAGAGAAATATATTGGGAGGAGAAAGGGAGAAATGGAATGGGGCAAATTATCTCTCATAAAAGAGGCAAGCAAAAGACTTTTTAGTGGAGGGAAAAAGAGAGGAGGCAAGAGAAAAACATGAAGCTTACTCTCATCACATTCGACTAAAGGAAGGAATAAAATGCACACTCATTTTGGTATGAAAACCTATCTTATAATACAGGAAAGTGGGGGAGAAGGGGATAAACAGGGTGGGGGGGATGATGCAAGAGAGGGCAGTGGGAGAATGGAGAAATTTGAAGTCAACACTCTTGGGGAGCTACAGGATCCAAAGAGAGAACTGAAGCAATGGGGGTCAGGATAGGATGGAGGGAAATATAGTTAGTCTTACACAACATGACTATTATGGAAGTCATTTGCAAAACTACAAAGATATGGCCTATATACTGAATTGCTTACTTCCCAAAGGGAATGGGTGGGGAGGGAGGGATGAAGAGAAGTTGGAAGCCAAAGTTGTAGGACCAACTGTTGAGTATTGTTCTTACTACTAGGAAATAAGAAATAC
Source organism: Bettongia penicillata ogilbyi (assembly GCA_023548195.1). Classification (NCBI taxonomy): domain Eukaryota; kingdom Metazoa; phylum Chordata; class Mammalia; order Diprotodontia; family Potoroidae; genus Bettongia; species Bettongia penicillata. The sequence goes on from JAJHZJ010000756.1 coordinate 1,510,499, forward strand.
AGGTAATGGGGTATAGAAAGTTATCTGGACCTACAGGACAAAAGAGAAGATGGGGAGAAGGGAAGGGAGGGATGTTACAAGAGACAGCAGATCGCTGATAGGGGCAATTGGAATGCTTGGAGTTTTGGGGTGGGGGAGGGGAGAAATGGGAAGAAAATTTGGAACCCAAAATTTTGTGAAAATGAATATTAAAAGTTAAATAAATAAATAAAAATCAATTATTAACTCATTCCCTCTCCACCCAGACAAGAGTCTAATTTTGAACCATTCCTAGAGAGCTAGGAGGACCACTAGATGCTCTTTTCAGCCTCCTCATCCATGTCCCTATTTCCTATAGGTCCAGTATTTGAAGAACTCAGGCTTGGGAGGGGCCATGATTTGGTCCATTGATTTGGATGACTTTACAGGGGACTTCTGCAAAAAGGGTCCATATCCACTCCTCCAGGAAATCAAGAGGACACTGGAATCTGCTAATAAAGCTGTTGGAAGCCAGAAGGAATAATTGCCCAACAGAGGTACTTATGTGAAGTGGGAAGGGCTCTGGACTCTAAGTCAGAAGACCTGAATTCAAATTCCAGCTTTGTTAAATACAAGTTATGTAACTTTGGTCAAGTCACATCCCTCAATTCATTTATCTAAAACGAGGGAGTTAGGCTCAACACCCTAAAAGATCTTTCTGAGTTCTGACATTCTATGATAGTACAAGATTGGAGGGATGATATACAGATATAATTGGGTATTTGCATTGTTGGGCTTCTAGGTGGCTCCATAGTATGTAGAGTTCAAACCCAGAGTTGGGAAAACTCATCTTCATGAGTTCAAATCTAGCCTCAGATACTTCCTAGCTATATGGCCCTGGCCAAGTCACTTAACCCTGTTTGCCTCAGTTTCTTCATCTGTAAAATGAGCTGGAGAATGAAATGGTAAACTGCTCCAGTATCTTTGCCAAGAAAACTCCAAATGGGGTGATGAAAAATCAGAGATGATTGAAAACAACTTAACCACAATAGCACCATTTACATTGTTATACCGATATTCATTCCATTACTTCTCATTTCTGTCCCAGGGAAGTTCCACTAGATCCTGTTCTGATCTCTTATTCTTCTACTCTTGGTGAACAAATGAACAGACAAAGATAAACTAAAACAAAACCAAAGCCTTCTGACAGACTGGCTTGATGATCTACTGCTCAGATTCCAAGAGGTGGGGTGTCCTTGTTTCAAGAGCAGAGGGGTCTTGGTTTTGACTGCCGTCTTCTCCTTTTATTCACAGTTCAAACTAGAACCTGTACATCGGGACCTTCCTCTGTCTTAGCAATGCTCACAGACGGATGCCCTAAGGCTGGGGTATCCTTGCCTTCCTACCCCCTCCACCAGAGTGCACTTCATTCTCAAGCTGCTGAAGAGAATAAAATATAAATGATTTTGCCTAAGATAATTGAGTGCTGCCACTTTACCCTTACAATAGCATTCTGTCTTCACATTTAAACAGTCCCAAACCTGTTGAGACTCAAGTCACCTCACCTCCTAATTTGAGACCAAACTGTACTTTTCTCACTATCTCATCCAACTTCCTACTTCCACCTCTGCTCTCTGAAACATCATCCTGAAGGGCTAGGAGACCTTTCCCAGGTATATCCATCACTGACTACAGAAAGTCTTTTGCTTTGTTTCATCCATAGCTTGGGGATGGATTCAGAACAGAGAGACCCAACATATTAACTTGCTTCCTAATGGCCACATAGAGACAAATGATCAGCCCAATGGATCTCAAGAATTCATTGGGGTCTATTCCTTGAACCCTAGACTCTGAACTCTATGGAACTCTCCCTTCTTCACAACATTTTTCTGAAGGGAGGGAGGAGACATTTACCTTGCAAACATCCTGGAGCAGATAAGGAAACTAGAAAGGAGGGGGGTCAGTATTTGGCTCAGAGTATATTCTGACCTGACCTTTTCTTCCAGTCTGACCACCATGAAGAGGCCCCAGGATCATTGTTCATGGGAATAGAGGGTCTCACCAAAGGGTGACAAACCTGATTCTTAGAGGCAGTGGTGATGGTGAAAACCAATGATGGGGCAAAGAATGGAAGAGGTAATTGACTTGAAACGTTCACAAGACTGGTCAGTCAGTCAAATATTTATTATTTATTATGTCAAGTTTAGGATACAAAGAAAAGCAAAAGCAACACCTGTCCTCAAGAAGTTCACATTCTAATGGAGGTGATGACATTAACAAAATACATAGAAAGTCAATGGACAGTAATCTCAGAGGTTTGTTACTACCAATTTGGGGAACTAGGATCCTATTCTAGCTGGTCCCCAGTAAGTTTAAATTGCACTAAGTTTGAGTCAGGACAAGAGAAATTGGTAGATTTCTAAGCTGGTTGCTATTGGCTTCCCACCCTCCTGGGAATTCTATTCAACTTCAAAGAAAGAGACATAGAAGCTGCAACTGGTTTGGGAGATGGTTGGATGAGGCTTTGAAATCAGTTAGTAGAATCTGATTTCTCAAACAGGGATGGGTCTTGGCAGACAGGAGATAGACAGGAGTATTGAGGCAAAATGCGGTCACAACTAGCAAGTGAAACCAGGAGCAGAAGTGATAAATGACAGAAGAAGCACCATATTTCAGTCAAACTAGGGAAACAGAGGCCAATGGGTCATGTTGTACATATGAAATCAGGCAACATAGAAAATCCAGGGTGAAAGAAGGGAGAGGTCATCTCATTCCAAACCTTTCTTTTGCCTGTGATAACACTAAGAAGTAGAAGTGGGGAAGTCATTGAGTCCACATCCTACAGTCCCCATGGCACCATCATTTTAAACACTTCAGTAGCCTCTCTCTATTTCTTCTCCATTCCCACCACTCCATTACTGCTGCATGTTTAGGACTTCCAGACCTTTCTTTCCACCTGGAACAGAATTTGCTTTTATATGTAATCTTTCCCCATTAGAAAGAAAGCTCCTGAAAGCAGGGACAGTTTAGTTTTTTCTTCTTCTGTCTTTTAAAGTAAGTATTTCTTGGTCTTTTGTTTTTAAAGATTGTCCTAAGTTTCCCTAGTATCCCTTACTTGTCCCCTGCTAGAGTCATACCATATGACAAAAAGTATTTTTAAAGACAAAATAAGAAAGAAAAAGAAAGAAGAGAAAAAATATGATCCAAACATTGGAAAAGGTCTGGAAAATACATACAGACTTTCCACCTTGCAAAGGGATGAGGTGGGGTGACTGTGGTCCCACATCTTCTTCTTCTAGTTATTCCAGTTCTTTATAACTTTTCAACATTCACTTTGTTTTGCATGTGGCTGTTCCTTCTATTTCCATTTTTGTAGTCATGTCTAGGTCTTTTTTCCATTTTACCCCCGACCCTTGGAATGTAGGAGGTGCTTAATCAATGCTTTTTCATTAATTAATTTGCTCAGCCATTCATTCATGGACAGGAACAAAGCTTATAATAACATGGAGAGCAAAATAGACCATTGTTGTAAATGCCAGACTGGATGCTTGAGTGTGGATCTCAAGGTTTGATTAAAAGGAACAGCTGTCAGTTGCCTATTGTGAAAAGGCAAGGTGCTAAACTGTAGGAATATAAACACAGAAAACAAAATGGTCCCTGTCCTCAAGGAGCTTGGTTCCACTAGGGGATACCATAGGAAAACAGATAAGTTAATTCAAGGTAAATGGAAGAGCGAGTGCTAACAACTGTGGGGATGAGGAGGGAATTCCTTTAAGAGAAATCTGTCAAAGCGGTTAGTTGTGTAATACTGCATCTGATCATCCTTTAGAGGGAAAAGCCCTTAGAAGCTTAGATCTGCACCTGTAATCTCTGCCCTATCAAGCATCGACCGAAATCCCTAAAGGTCCTTCACTTCACTCATGTTATCATGCAATTATTTTGAGATTAACCGTTGCTCCATTCTTTGTCTTTGATTGCTCAGAACATTTGTATTTGCATTCTGGTCCACAGCAGGCACTCAATAAATGTTGGCCGATTGATGGGTGAAGGGTAAAGGTGATCTCCTAACAAAACATTTGGAAATTCCTAATCTAAGGATACCCTGAGTCACTTGGCATCAGGGAACCATGGAAATTGCAGGTGTGGGAGGAGCCACTATTGGGACTGAGGGTGCTCTGGGCAGCACCAATGGGAATGGTCATAGCCACTGATTCAACAAACACCAAAACTATTCATTCCCTGCCATGTGCCAGGCATTGTACCAGGTACTGGGGATACAAAGACAAAAAACAAATGGTTCCTGTCTTCAAGGCATTTATACTGGAGTGGGGAGGGCTCCTCCCGGAACCTCCACTTATGGAGAGCACCCAGGCAGTGGCCTCTCTTCATTTCCTACCAGGCTACACACTTCATGTCTAAGCACAGGGTTCTTTCTCTGCCCACCTTCTTTTCAGCTTCCTTTTATGTGTTTCCTTCCCCGTTAAAATGTAAGGTTCTTGAGGGAAAGGGCTGCCTTTCTTTTTTGTTTGTATTTATATTCTCAGCCCTTACCATGGTGCTGACACATGTTAAGTACGAAAAAATGCTTGTTGACTGACTATATTTAATGAGGAGGGAGGATTATATACATACATATATGTATATATACATGTATATGTAAATATATATATGTATATATATACAGAGATCAGGCAATACAAAATGTATAAGAAGTACACATAATGTCACTTCCAGAGGGAAAGGGGAAGGCACTAGCAACTGGGAAATCAAGAGAGGAATCTTCCAGGATTTCTAGGTCCTTCTAGGAAGACAAGAACCATCCTAGGAATCTTTAAGAAATGTTGGGAATGTATCCAATTGCATGGGCATTGGACTTGCCAACTTTTGCTAGGAAGGATTTTCTGGGGTTGGAGCAATTTTAGGCATCAAGAGGAGCCCTTGGTTTTCCAGGTGGAAAGAACCACCAGAGGTCATTGGGCCCATTGACCTGTCTCCATGACAGAGAAGATTACAGAGCTTTATTTTTAAGCTAAGTTCCCAGGAGACACAGGTCATCAACAATCCTTGCAGACTCTCTCTTCTCATGCCCCTGAGGCTCTCCCCATCAGATCTGCTTGCTTCAAGGCAGGTGCCCAAGCCAGAGTATCACTAGGGATTTCTCTGTCCCTATGTTTTTCATGAAAGTTACAGCAGCAAGTGATGTAGCCCAACTCCCTTATTTTGTAAAGCCTAAAGGCTTAGGGAGGTAATGTTTGTGATTTCCTTTTTTCCTCATTCGCTTCCAGTCCCTTGCTTTACAGAACCAAACCAGAGGGAAATGATGCCTTCCCAGTGAAGCATTTTTTTTCTCCTTTCCTTCTAACTCCAATGCTTAGTACAGTATGTGGCACATAATAGGTGCTAATAAATGCTGGTTGACTTACTGACAAGGCCAATTTCTCATATCTGTGCTTCTAGAGTTCCTAGTTTTGTCCTGTGGTCCTTAAAGGCACAGTAAATTTTTTACAAACCAGATGGAGAAAGTCTAACAAAGGCCATGCCTTTGATAGGAATAGATTAGGAGGAGTCACAATGTGTGAAGGGTTTTTTAAAGACCATAGGTAGTGGCCCACCTAGTGAGACTGGAAGGGTACCATGAGGCTATATATAACTCAATATGTCCTCCTTTGACCTGTTATAGTCCTGTTAGCTGGCCTGAAATCTTGACTGCTTAAAGTACCCACCCACCTCCTCCCAGGCCTTTCCATTCCCACTGTCCCCACCGAGTTGAGACCTCATCACTTCTTCCTCAGAGTATTGTAATAGTC